>BSBN01001676.1:0-383997 GCA_027924645.1 Cunninghamia lanceolata | reverse complement strand
AACATGGTGAGCATTTTGTTGATTTTCTTGCTTATTTTCACCCTTTTGAAAACTAATTTTTCTTATTGAAAATTTGAAGGATGAGATCCATATTTAAGTGCATTAGACTTGAGAAGTTTCAATTCAATGTTTCTTACATTTGCACACAAATCCATGGAAGAATGACAGTTGTTTAGGTACATTGTCTCATCTTGGATAGTAGTTAATAAGCCCTTAACAAATATTCTTTGCAATTCATCAATAGGAATTTGATAGTGTATCTTTGTTGATAAAGTTTGAAATCCAATAACATAATCATGATTGCACTCATTTGATCCTTGTTTGATGCTCTCCTATTCCTTCATTCTATCTTAGTGAAGGAAAATAAATACATGGGCAACCCATAGAGAAATTTGTCATCAATTTTGTTCCTCAAAATTGTCTCATGATATGGTTGAAGGAAAAAATTACCAAAGATAAATTGTGATCATTATTCATTGACCCCAAAACTAATGCACTATTAGAAATGTAGACACCTAAATCTTACCATGGCCTTGGTGGTTCCCCGATTGGGTTAGGGTTTTAGGTTTTTTTTTTAAATTATAATTGTCCAGTTTCGAAAGCCCTTTGCCCCTTTCCTTTAGGTCATGCACTTTATTGTTATATTCTTGTGTTGACCATTATCACTGGTTGTCGATCTTTTAAGTCACAACCTTAAGTCTTGGTGCCCGTGGGTTGACCGACCCCTTAACCTAGTCGTTACATGTTGCTGCCGATAGGTCTTAAAGTCTTATAAAATGAAAATCGCACCATCGCGGAGCATGTCAAGATGACGTCAATACCCGGCCACGATGCCACGACAGGCCACCACTTGTCCATGTAACAAGGGTGCCTATAAAGTGTAATGGTCTGTAGAGCAAACTTAAGATCCAACGGTTGCGTTGGCGTGTAGGGGAATCTTTTTAGAGGAATATTCACCATGAGATGGTGAGATGATGACACATGGCATCCACCGATTAAAAAGCAAGTATAATAAAGGCGCATGTGTGCTATGTTGCAGCATCGCATGGTAGATGTATGGTGGGCCCTCTTCAACTGCAACGCCGTGAAAAGGTGACACGTGCCCAGTCCGTGTCAAAGATTATTTGATGTGCAAATGATTTGGCTCATTCTCATTGGGCAGTGACTCGTGAACCAAGATGACTAAGATTGTCAAATCTAGTCAGTGAATCAAGGCCGTGGATTTCAGAAAGGTGACAAATGATCAACGGTCCTGAATTCAAACATGCAAACAAAAAAAAACCTTCGAGTGACTGTGGCATGAGTAGAGTTATAGTTGCGCGACCTCCATTAATATGTAGAATGGTACATGAACTCAAGGTATTTTCCATCATTCTTCAAGGAGCAATCACGTTCAAAGCCAGAGAATCATCAAAACGAGCAAGGGGAAACAATTATGCACCTCTGTGGCATAAAAAACCAGTAAGTCATTGTCTCTCCCCTGCACTTAGTTCTCTATCTATAAGAATTTTCTGAGATATTTAGGGCAGTCGTTAATTGCATAAGCCCTAGGTTGCCTACATAAAATACAAAATGAGTCAGTCAGGTGAGGCTTCGACCTCAAAACATAGCTTGGATGAAGATATCATGGTTCAATGCCCCGGATCATTTAAGAGACCTCTAACAAAATTTAGGAGAGGTTGGCAAAAATGATAAAATATATGATCTTTGTGTAGATTGTCGAGATGCTAAGATCCCTATGTCTGCTTGGAGTCTATTTGAGCATTGGCACAATCGAAGCAATTACAGAGCCCCAATATGCCATGCCTGGACCCTTGACTTGGCTAAATTAATATGCCCTGATGTCTTCATAAACATAGACTTGACAAGAGCTGTAGCAACTAGGTATGACCCTAAGACCATGACTATCTTGTTTGGAAATGGAAGTGTTATCATTAGATTCACTAAGGCCTATATTACCACTATCTTCAACCTTGACCCTATTGCGGGTATACCCATAGATTTGAATGCTTTCAGGGAAAAATACAAAACTCATAGATATGCATACAAGTCTCATAAATTGGCCAAGAATGGATTAAAAGGAGTTGATGGAGCTTTGATCAAAATCCCTGGCTCAGAAGAGGAGCCTCTCTGATGCAGCCTGTTCATGGAATATTTTGTTAAAACCTATCATAGCTTGTGTCATGTGCTCAGAAGAGATGCATCAGATAGAATGCCAGTGTCTTTAATGATGATGGCAACATATATCCAAGATTATGGAGCTGAGAAGCCATATGATTGTGCAGGTTACTTGTCAAAAAGGATGCATGAGCAGATGATAGCCATTAAGAAAAATATGTACACTCCAGGTCCCCATGTAAAATTCACTTGGTATTCGTTAATGTGCCACATAATCCTATTTTCTCTGTTTGGCCATTGGGGCAAGGAGTTGCATTTGAGAATGACTGATGCAGAAGGCAAGGCCATGCCAGTTCAGATGTGGACCTGCATGCTAGACATGCATTTCAATTATGCCAGCTATCTCACTTTTGAGGAGCATTTTATGAGGAAAGTATTGGGATTCCTGGAGCCAGTTGCAAAGAGGATACCAAAGGAGATTAAGGATTTTTTGAGACCAATAGAGAGGACCCCCTATTTGAAGATCAATCACAATTGGGGAGTTTGGTTTATACATGAAAATACAACTTGTATTAGAGTCTATGGGTGTGAGGCTCCGCCCTATTCCTTACCAAAATTTGTGCCCAGAAGAATAGGATTAATGGAGATCATCAAACAGCTGAATGAAGCAGACAAGGAACACTTTAGAAAGCATAAGAAGGGATCTCTTATCCCAACATCTCTGAAGCTTCATGATTTTATTACAATTGATAAGAGTGACTTGGACCAAATTGGTCTCATGTTGCAATGTTATAGGATGAGTATGGAGAAAATAAGACTCTTTGATCCTGAAGGTTTTATTCATGACACAAGGCATAAAGTTGGTAGGCCTGCATACCTGCACCATGTCCTGTTTGATGAGGATACTGTCAGAAATTGTGAATCAATGCAACAAGTGTTTTTCTTGAGAAATAAGTGGAAATTGATAATGGATGCAAAGAAAAGGAAAAAGAATGCAAACTTTGCATATCAAGGGGCTTTCATTGAGATTCAAAACCCCATTGAGAGAATCAAAATGTTCTTTGCTAAAGGAGATGAATTGATTGCTAAGGCACCTGCTGGAGGAGAGAGGCCCACATATCAGCCAAGCAGTTCAAGGAGTAAGTGCATTAGAAAAAGTTCCCCTAACTCACTTGAAGCCCTTGCCCCAAAGAGAGCAAAAATAATTAATCTTGAAACAAAAGAAGAAATGGAAGTTGTGAATCTGGAGCAGGAGGTGATAGAGGAACAAGACCCACAGCCCTCACATCAATTGCACTCTTCCTCGAGGATAGCACCATATGCCTCCCTAGAAAATAGGTTGACAAGATCCACAGTCAACAATGAGGTGAACACCGAAGATATGAGGGAGGTGGCGTGCAATTAGTTTATCTCTGATGATGCATTCATTGCCACTCCATAATTCAAATCCTTTGTGTGAAGTGAACAAGGACATCAATGCCATGACTCCTGAGGAAGGGAGAGCACTTGTGAAGAGAAGCAAAATCTTACTATTGCCACACTGGACACTGTCAGATGCTATTGCATTTGATACCATTACCAGGGATGCTAAAGATGTAAATGAAGAACAAGCCAGGAGGGCATTGCAAGGTGCAATCTTTGACCCTAAATTTGATACCTTGGCTATCTGGGCATTGGCCCCAAATGATAAGAAACCAAAGGTAGGTTTGGAAGAATTGACTGGTAATGTGATCATCAAGAGGGTGTCAAACACCCCTGCTCCTCAGGCAAGCAGCTTGAATGTACAGACAACACATTTTGCAGAGGCAACAACACTCAAACTGTAGAAAGATTATAATGAATTATTGGGGAAATATACAGAGGCAGTGGCCAGACTTAATGTTTATGAGATTCAACCTCAATTGGAAGCTGGTCCATCTCAAACACCTCTAATTATACAAACTACAGTCATTACCAGTGGATACACAACCCTTGATTCGAGAAATAGAGGAGTTAAAAGAGGAAAATAAGAAGTTGAAAGGAGAAGTAGAAGGAAAAGTGGAAGGTGTAGCCACAAATTTAATCACGTATAGAATCAACAGGATATTGGCCAGGTTAGAGGAGACCCTTAGGTCTTACTCTCTGTTAAGGATAGCACGTGAAAAGCATGAATTAGACAAACATAAGCTATCAACTATGAAGACCAACTGGTTACCAAGGATTGGAAAAATTAGAGAGTTTCTCAGGTGTTCTAGATATGATCCAGATGCTCCTTTTGAGTTGCAATTGGTATTAGGAATGTTGGAAAAATTTAAGGAGGTGGCTACTTATCAATTAAAATATGATACAATACTAAGGGATAAAATTCAAGCAATTGAGAAGCATGACAAAAAATGGTTACCTCACATTTTAGAAGCTGATGGGACAACAAAGGACATGAACAAGTGGAAGAAGGAAATCATCGATAATGGTAATCAGTTAATTCCATCTTGTTGCAATAAGGGAGATCCAACTCTGCATGTGTTAAGTTGGACACTTGAAAGGCTGCATATGGTGGACATCACATTTGAATCATTTGGTAAAAATGTCAAAAGTATCCTACATGCACGATATGTCAGCCACAATAGTAAGATAGCAGAAGTCATCTCATTTCCTTGGCCAGCTGAGAGTACATACGGTATGTGGCAGGACAGATATGGATCTAAAGAATGACAACTTGGCTACTATCTTCCAACCACAACAATGCAAATCCCCAGACAGCTCCTCGTGTTTCTCAAGGCCAACCACTCCTTTTCTTTTTCCACTGATGCAATTAATGTTTCCTTATAGCCTTTGGGTGCTTCTCTATATTCATTGAATTTGAAAGACAATGTATTAATTGCTGAGGGTACACATTCCTGTTATATAATGGAACTATATCACTCATTTTAATGTTGTTGAAGACTTGGAAATTTTTGGAGAAGTAATGAAAATACGGGCTCTCTGGGTTGCTCTATTTTATGTTGTAAGTTTATGAGTTATATGTTGGATGCCTTATGCATAAAATTTATCAATTTCACGTTGTTTTTAAATGAGTAATGCTTTGTTGCACGTGTTTGGTTATCTGTCTCCAAGTTGTGTATATTTTTCTTCTGAATCTAAGTAGCTAAGGGTTGCCTAAGGTTCTGGAACATGGGTTTTCTATCATAAGATTTGGCATATCTTTAGGGTTTTATAATTTGCAAATTTGAGTACCAACAAAACCAATATTGATATTAAAGTGATGTACAAAAGCATTGGCCAAATTATTGGAGGAATGAATAGAACTATGAGGAAGAGAATAAAGGCATTCAATTCCATAATCCTTTTAGTTTATAGGGAAGAGCTTTGTAAAAAGTTTATCCTCATAAACATAATCAAAACAAACTCCCAATTGTGTCATAAGGTCCCCTTTACCACTATACATTACAAAACTAGGGGCCATCGAACAAACTAGAAATGGATAAGAAATAACTCAAATGAAAGTGGATTATGCTTGATTTCTCCTATGATATCCTTTGATTACTAGGGGTAATGCATCAACTTTACTTTGAATCTTATCAATTATTTTAAGGATGACATCTATGTTGGAAGGATGAACATTAGGAGTTATGATTAAAATGGGAGTGGAAATGGCAACATGAGATAATACGTGGAGTGTAGGTTGATTGGGGGACAAAGAATGAAGTTGGACTGACAGCACTAGAAGTGTGAACATGAGTAGTGGGTGAGAAGTAAACACAATTAAGGGATGAGTGGAAGGTACAATATGAGAAGTAGGTACAATGAGAGGATCAATGATAGGAGGCACACTAAACGAAGAGGCTTGTAAAGGAAGGGGAGGAGACACACTATTTAAGGAACTTGATGAGCTTATCCTTTGACCTATATCACTTAATACTTCCATCACATAAGGTTTATCCATTAACAAGTGATGAAGAACATCAATCAAATTTGAATAATTAACATTATTGCTCAAATTCATAAAGGTCTGATATAAGTATTTGTGTAGTAAGATTCATGTCTTCCCTATACATATGTGCAACATGTGCATCATGATGAGAAATATCTTCCCCATTGAAATATGTAGTGGTCATCAAATCCTTAATCATAACTTCCTCGCAATGAATCGAGACCATTGTAGAGTTAAGCCTAAGGTTTCTTCTTAGTGCAAAATGAGGATTAGGTTGAGACCTTGACATTCAAGCAAAATATAAAGCAATGAAAAGGAAATTGCATCCAACTAATCCTAATTTTTTTGCCAACAATTCATACCAAAGATTGAACAATTTAAGGATATTGCAATAGGTAATTTGTATTGACACAAATAATATTACTGAAGCATTTCAAAGTTTAGGCCATAAGAATCATCCTTTTTAAAATATGGATTGCAAATAATTCTAAAAATTTAGAAGTCTTGGTCATTAACATTATTGTCTGCTACAATGTCATCAAGTGTATCATTGTCAATGTTCATATGTTCTTTCAAGTATTTAATATTATCATCATCCTCATCTTGACCTACATCATCTTTATCATCATTGAAATTTAACTGTAGACCATCTATATTGTTACCAGATGTATTTGGATCATCATTTTCTATACCATCCATATTGTTGTCTTCCATAACATCGTCTAACCCTAGATTGTTGTGTTCTTGTGCCTGAACATAACCATCTTCAACATCATCATGGATGTAAATTTCTTCAATGTTCTCTAATCCCTCTCTCTCATTTTGTTGGCCATCATTGTTTTGCTCAGTATCCACTAATGTATCGTCAAATACATGCCTTAATCTTGGATCATAATGTATGACAAATATCCATTTCGGGTCCAAAATATCTTCATAGAAAAATACCTGCACATGAATGACATACATATATTAGACATATGGTATAACAATTTTATTGATTAATAAACACATGTATATATTCGCAATAAACTATGAATTAATAGATTAATGATCACTATCGCTTCTTGTTTGAGTTAAAGAAATACCTGCTCACAATGAATTGGTAGAACATAAGGCTTCTTATCCTTTGCTAGGAAACATGAGGAATCTATAGAAAACAATCCACTATGGGTATCATGTCTTCATGTCCTCTCAAATGCTTCATACCATCTACACTTAAAAATACAACATTTAAAAGAGCGGTAATCCAACTCAATAATTTATTGTATTTTCCCAACATATTATAGATTCCCTTCAATTATATTCTTATCTTTTGAGCTTGATCGATTAGATTGCTTGAAGTCAACCATGATGCCACAATCAAAGGATCATCTCTTTACATCTACACTTTCTACACGATAATGTCAACCATATGTCCACATTGCTGGATATTTCCTCGCCTGTGAGAGACCATTTATTTTAGTGAAAACAAATATAATGATGAATATTAAAATAGTTAATAGTGTCAAAACTATAAGGAAACAATATTTTGTAAAATTCCAGTTGTACCTTTCTTTCACATCCTTTAGACATGTTGATTTCATCTTCTGTTATGTTTGAATCTATACCTGCATCTTCTATTTGATTTTGAATTTGTTCAGTAACCCATTCTAGTGTGCAATCTTTGCCCCATTCCCCAAGTAGATCAGTGGGAAGTGGAGTATTCCTTGGGTTCTATCTCTTAAACTGTCTCCTTGCTTCTAACACTTCTCTTTTTTTATCATACAGATCAATCCATTTGTTCATAAAGTCCATGTGGTATAGAATGAACTTGTCAAGTATAGCACTTTCGTCTACACCTATTACATGTCAACATGCTTATTTCAAACTCTAAATGTCATGCTGTTATTTTGACAAATAAATTACAGAGTAAATTAATGATTGCAAGAAAAACAACCACACTGATCATGAATTTACTTACTAATTTCTACTTGAACACCATTAGATTGTGGTTTTTCTCCATCAATAATATCTGATGCTCGTTCTTCATCCCAAAAGTGTGGCCCATCTTCAAAATCCTTACCAAGGAATTCACACAACAAGAAAAATATTTCATTCAATACATACCCTTCAGCCATGCAACCCTCTAGATGTGCCTTTTTTCGGACATATATTTTTAGAGTTTTCATATACCTCTCAAAGAAAAACATCTACCTTGTTGATACGATACCCGCCAATTCAATGTCATCGATTAGGTGTATAAGTAAATGGACTTGTAGGTCCATGAAACTTATAGGGAGATCCTTCTCAAATACACATACAATTTCTGCAATTTCCTTCTTCCATTTTGGCACTTCACATTCGTGGATCTCCTTGGAGGTCACCCACCTAATATAAGAATAGTAAATTAGTATGAACCTTTAGTCAAAAATTAAAATGCAATATAATATCTCTATGTCTCTCACACATGAACATTTCATATAACCACATACCTTGTAAATGCTGATAATCGACCTATGGCATTCTGCAAGTCAACTTTAAGACAGGAACCCCCCCTAATTGCCAATGGCATGATATGCTATCAAACGCATTTATGAAAAAGTCATTAGTAATTTTTTCTCACACAACAAAATATCAAAATATATTTAGTACTTAATCAATGTTACTAGTAAATGTTAAATGATGATATATAATACCTTCATAAAATTATGAAAATCATGTGTTTTAAATCTTATGATATGTCCATCAACTGTAAAAGCTTTAGCCAATGATGACCCATAGCCAATAGGTGTCCTTATTGAATGGATAACATTTTTTAGTTGGTCTAGCTCTTTTTTTTTTCAAAATCCATTGAACTTCTGTATATGTTTCATTTTCCCGTTTGGCCACAAATGTTTTCTATCAATTTTGGTACGCGAAAGAGCAATATCTCTCCTCGAAGACAAGGTGCCCTTCTCTTTGCCTGATATATGTCAAAATATAGAATCTGGGAAATTTTTGAAGACATGCATAGGATCTAATAGGTGAGATATTAATAGATCCTTCCAGTAAGGGAGCTCATAAAATATGGATTTCCTTTTCATTCCTTCTGGCATATTAACTACAACTTGTTATGGTTCTTCAATTGAATCACCCCGATCAAAAAAATCCTCCCAAGCTTTCAATTCAACATCTTCATACTTCTTAAGCCAATCACGTGGGCCCATAATCATGGGAGGGCCTCTATTTTCAACTTTTCCATCAAATTGATTCTTCAGGCAATTTCTAAACTTATGATCTAGTGGTAGAAAAACCCCGTTGTTTACGTAAATAAATTTATGTAGATCTTTAGAATACCGCCCTTGAAATTGTTTTGCACATCTTAGACATACAAATATCCCCTTTGTTTGAAGCCCTGCAATTCAATAAGTAATGTTAATAACATCAAAAAAATAGTATAAAACTAAGTATGAAAGTTGGGATGAAAATAAATTATGAGTGTAAATACGTAAATATTTTATCTTACCAGAACAAACACCAAGTCCTGGGAAATCATAAATAGTCCAACATAGCACACCATACAACATGAAGGACCTGTTTGATGGGGGAGGTGATATGTCATACATTCTTATGCCTTTCCATAGCAGTTGTATCTCATCAATAAAAGGCGCAAGATAAACATCCATGTTTTTAACTTGATGTTTTCCTAGAACAATGAGAGTCAGGCTAAGGTGCTCCTTTCTAACACTCATCCATGGGGGAATATTATATACTATCAATCTGATTGGCCAAACACTATAATTTGAGCTCAGGAAAGAGAATGGGCACACTCCATCAATTGCAAGACCAAACCTGATACTACGAGGTTCATCTTTGAATTTTCTTGGTCATTTTTCCTCTATGTTTCATTGCTTTGGAGTTGGCTGGAATTTGCATGAATCCATCTTTACTCCTATTCTTTGCATACCAGTCCATCAATTGTGTAAGTGACTTGCAACGAAACATTCGTTGAAGTCTAGGTATAATTAGCATGTGACGTAAAACCTTCTTTGGAACTGTAGGACCTTGTACATTTGTACGATATATCTTCTCTTTGCATACATGGCATTCTACCTTGTTTTGATATTCATCTCTGTATAAAATGCAATCATTTTTACATGAATGAATTTGCTTATATTCAGTCCCCAACTCAACCAACAATAGATGCGCCTTTCTGTAAGTTGATGGCAACACATTCTCTTCAGGGAATATTTTAGTTTTTAGTGCCCTGTAAGATTGCTAGAGATTAAATCAATTGAATGTTTGACTTATGATGAACATGTTTGATATATCAATCTATACTAGGACTGTTTATATACAATATATGGTTTTAAAATCCCCTTAAAGAAAAATAAATGAAGTTGATGAATGTTTACGAATTATGTACACCAAATGACAATGCAACGTAAAAAATAGATTTCAACTCACTTCAATAGGGTAGTGAAACCTTTGTCTGACCAATCAAATAGTGACTTGATTTCTAATAATATTAATGTGCATGTCAGTTTTGAGGTTCTACTTGCACCTAATTTAAACACGAGTGTCTTCGCTGCTTGCTTGATGGAGTCTTTTAGGCTGTTATCATTAACATTATGTTGGTGGTAATTACCCCTGCTATCATCGTTACTGTCAACCATGTGATCATTATTGTCATCATTGTTTCCATCCCCAAAGAAATTTGTAAGCATTTCATTCAATCCTTCTTCATGCACTACATTTTCACTGTCATGATCATCATCATTAAGGCTAGGTGACATGTCATCAGTGTATGCAGATCTCATCAGCTCTTCAAATTTCTCAGCTGGTATCTCTTCAATGTTGATCTTTTCACCCTGGTATGGTTTAAAGGATGGTTTGGATCATCTTGTCCAAATATTAATAACCCAGTTTGATCTTGGGTATTAGTATGTGTTTCATCAACATCTTCTACCTATCAACAAACACAAGCATTATTTAATGTTTGGCAACAATCAGATAAATCATAAATGTATCAATTTCAAAGAAATATAATCAAATATGGCTTTAAAAAAATATATAAATTGTATGAACATATATACATCAATTGAATAATGAAACATTATTTTATAGACTACCTTTTTTATACAATAATTTAAATAAAACATAATTTTTGACGACATGGTTTATAAAACATTAGTCCACACTCATTTATTATTCTTTGGTCTTTTGCCCTTACGAACATCCTTAGGGAGACCTTGTTCTTCCCTCTTCTTTCATGTAGGAGTGCATTTTAAGAAGGAGTAATCAATCAATAACTCATCCCCAATGGTAAGGTCCATAATAGCCTCAACCATTATCAATCTATTAACCTCTCTTTCCATATCTCCATCTTTATCATTTATAACCTCAACAAATTGACAATTCGGTCTTACAGTAGGGTCCCTTCCCTTACTACTATTTATAAATCTTGCAATACTTTTGTGTGTGTATGCACATCCATCTATATACATAAGATGACCTCTATTTATTTCTTTTCCACTTTCCAATTGGAGACGATGTGTATACATATTTGAATTTAGACCATATGCTGACATGCTAGGCTTATATTCTGCTAGCCTTCTCCATTCACCACTGTAATATGATGGACCATAACATGGCATTAATCTCCTAGTGGTTTGTTCTGAATTGTTTCTATGTTTAGATCCCACATGTACATTTTGGACAATAAAGAGGCCTAGATTCGTTCCATGAATATTGGAGGGTTGTATCATGTAGCTGTATCCACAAAATTGAAACACCTCATACACTCTAGGTAGTTGTTGATCACTAAGCCAAGCGCAATATAGTCGACGATCAAATGTCTCTTTGTAAATTGATCTCAAACTCAGGGGAAAGTCATCATCTCACATTCATTCTCATAGGGTATGTAGTCCACCTTCCCCTTGTCTTTAAGCAAATTATACATCTTTAAACCAGTTCTTGTTCTGTTGCTTGTTTTCATCAATTCCTCATCTTTTGAGATGGTATATTGGCACATATTTTTGTTGGATGTATCATCTGATAAATGATCATTGACCTCTAGGATGGAAGTCGGTGATCTAGGAAACTTTAAACCAAGAACTTTATCCTGCAAGTATCCATTAAGAAAAAAATTAGTTATTTAAATAATATAAAACAATGTTTAAACGAAGTATACATGTTATTTATATCAAATTGGAAAATTACTTACCACAATTCCTATTGGATTTGAATCAATTGTAGGAGGCATACTACCGACTGGAAGCTCATCATATATGTAATGTCTTTGTACAATCGCTCGTTTGAATTGTTTCTTTCCACGACATACATAACATCCACAAACAATAATTTTCTCAAAGTATTCATCCCATGTACTATAGTCCTGACCAACCTCTTATTCAGTGCATTCATTTGTTGTGTCTGCAGGATCCATTGTCATATCCTCTTCCAACCACTGTACTCTACGTGATTTAATAGTTTTAGGTCCACGTCCACGTACATATCTTTTTCTTTTGCTAATTGAACGCTCAGGCTCTGCATTTGCTCCAATCTCCATCTAAAATAATCAACAACATGAATTAATTTATGTCAAGATTGGATAATACATTATAAATTTCAATGATATTGTGAAAAAGGATGGACGTATCACAAAATGCCGTCAGATCTTTTTTTCCTAAGTTAAGTCAAAATTTGAGTACCTGATGTCCCACTTCATCTGTTGTGTCCTCATTTGATATGACATGATTTGTTGCCATGGCCTCGTCCCCTATAATACACAACATAGTAAATAATGTTTAGTACACCAATTATATCATTTCAACAAATATGCTATCCAACACAAAACCTCACTTTAGTCATATATTTGACATATTGATATCATGTTTTGGCCATCCTTATTTTCAAACTTTTCCCTTGATCATAGAATCACATTTAATCAACATTCCTGTGCGTTTTCAACCAATAAGTTTGACCTCAGAGGCCTCATAGACAGAAAAATGACTTTATCTCCTCTATGTTGTAGCATTTGTGAATTCATAAACACCTTCCTCCTTTGGTTGAGGTTGCTTTATCTTCTTACCTCTATTGAATCTGTAGATTCCATTGACATATCTATTTCCACCCACTTTCCTCTCTGCGATTTAGTAGTTCTATGTCGTCCACGTCCTCTCTCCATGGCCTCCTCTGGATCATGTAATACACAACAATGACAATAGTCACATAACATCTATGAACCAAGAGAATATTGTTGAAATTATCTTGTTAATACACTCGCTTTTCATTAAGACGCACTATGAAAAACAAAATAGGACATTGCAACATTTTGCTCTTCACAAAAAGTTTACATGCGGAATCTTGACAACTAGAGCTCAAATCTTATGATTATAAGATGACTACAAATTCACATCAAAAAGACATTTCATATTTGACTCTCCTTTTTCTTTTATGGGTCATTTTAAGGCTATCTATATCTCTCCAAGTGGCCATAAAACCCTCAAAACAGTCTCAAAGAGTCTTTGGCACCAAAATTTTAAATTCTTGATGGAGGGAAGGATGATTTGGATGTTAATTTTGAAATCACGTCGTTAGATCTTTATTAGGTTAATCACATACCTAAATCCTCTTAACCTGGGCCTCAATATTATAGTGAAGTCACATAATATAAACAAAGATTGTCATGACTTAGCTAAAATGTTGTCAATCTCCTATCACATATCTTAATGTTGTCCTTAATCCCAAATCCAACTCTGAAATGTTAGATGGAAGGTCATGGCTCCAACTAAAATAATTGGTGTCAAAATGATAAGTCAGGGGACCATCATAGTGTTGATCTACTATTGTAGTGGGATCTTGAGGATTCAAAGGTTGTCATATCATTGCTATCGTCCAAATACCACCTAATGTTGTACTAACAATGATTTAGAATCTTTATTAGCAAGTCAATGGACTGATATGGGAATAAAGGGCAGCCACCATATGATATCACCCACCCACTATCATTATAGGGGGATGATATCAAGGACCATCATTATGCCTTGTTATAGCTGATGGACAATCGTCCTAAGTATTGTTACAACCCAAAAGGTCTATCACAACCCCAAAGGACTATCACAAATGTTATTAGGTCATCCAAACCATAGCTCCAATATTCACCATCATATGAATATCATAATTAACATTGTAGAGGTTGTCATACCATGAGGCATAGGTAACAACCATAGGAGGTTTAAAAGCAACACTAGCAACATTAAATTATTGTCATAGTACACCTAGGATAGCTAGGTATGCATCCATAAAGTTATTACTATAAAATTATCTCATTAATCTCGTGACCAGGTTAATTCACTATCATAGTAACAATGTAGTTAGTCATCAATCAACATGTTGTCTTTACATTTCAATGAGATCAGTTCTTGAAAAATGACAATCCAGAGGTTAAAGAGACAAGTTGATACCTTACCCAAGTTGTCATGTTCTTGAAACCTTGTCACTATAAAGAGGAGATATCTAGAGAGTAATGTCACAAGGACATAACCAATGCATGCACTATCATGAGCCATAGGGACAACTTACTACACCATCCAAAACTCCATTTGAACTAGCTACTATCAATAATTCACATTATTGGGGACTATCACGAAGAAAACACCATGCATAGGACTGTCATAGTCAAAGTGGAGAGGATTGTCTAGTCATTTTATGACTATCATAATAGCTAGCGGGTTAGTTACCATGCTTCAACCTAAAATAGGTTAATGAGAATATAGAAATGAAAATCACAATACCATGAGCATTGCCATAAGCTGCCAATATAGTCCCAATATCATGTCATGATAGTAAGAGAAGAGTTGTTTGGTTTTTCCAAAGCCATATCACTTGCATAAGGATTGTCACCAACCATCTGTGTAAGGTCGTGAAAGAGTGAGTCATTATTGAGCTAATCATAAGAGAAGAATGAAGTCAAAATGCTATCATGGAAACAAGATATAATTACTTATTATAAGGGCAATCCAAATTTGGTGAGGTTGCTACAAGCAACCAAATTTGGCATTCCATTAGATAGTGATATCAACTTCCAAGAAACATACATCATTTGCACTGATAGGCGCTAAATTAGGTGCACTTTGCGTCGCGTTTTGTGCCCCAAAAAGATTACATTTAGGCCTAAAAGTCGGTGCCACAGTTGGCGCTAAAGTCGTCGCTAACTGCTCCGACTATAGCGCCGACTAATGGATAAAAAAAATTTAAAAAATTCCTGCCTGCACATAACCCCCCCCCCCAAAAAAAAAAACTTTATTGATTTTTGGTGTTCATTTTGTGTTTGGAAATCGAGCGTTTGGGTTTTTTGTGTTCACCCTTATTTTGGGTAGATCCTTGACAATGGCGGGACCTGTATTCCAACCCCAATTTCCTTTCCATACCTTTGCTTCTAGATATCTCAGCCTTTCAATTTGTGCTTCTCTTCTTCTATTCATGCCAGGTAAGGGCATCGGCTCTCTTTTTTTCCCATTAGATGTCAAATTCATTTGGACAATTGCGAGTCTTGTAATATTCATAGGCCATCTATTGAAGATAATTCCAAGCAAGGCTTTTCATAATAGACGACAAATTTCCACATTCCATAATATTATAAATGTGTACTTTATTTCAATTGATGTATAAGCTTACTTTCTTGCAGCAAACTTACAGAGGAAAACAACTTCATGATTTGCTCTACAAAGTAAATGTCAAAAACCTTGAGGAATACAAAAAAATTGGATGAAAACTTTCATACCTCGCAGTGTGTACTTCATTTGCCTCCACAAACTGGACAAAAGTAATTTGCCCTAGGTCGCCTCAAAATGTCAAGTAGTAGAGGGAACAGAGCAAAGGGAGTAGACTTTGGCCACAATGAGGTAATTCATTGTCAATTTATAGATTTGTAAATGTTTCCATTATTTCTTTGAAATTTAGTTTTTAGTTTTTTATTTCTAAATTGAAAAGAAGATATATATATATATATATATATATATATATATATATATATATATATATATATATATATATATATATATATAAGAGGCATTGGATTTTATATTGGGGGTAGAGGCAGTGAACAAATTGGATGGTGTGGACTTGACAATGCTTGCCAAATACATAGAAAATGATCTAGTAAAGCCCCTGAAACATTGCAACCAAATCAACAGTGTCAAAGGGAATCAATTGATTCCCCAACTAGTCATGGATCAGACAAAAGATCCAGGAGGAAATCAATAACAGTAACCTCTAAGAATGTGGAACAGGGAGCAGAGGCTTCCAATGTCCCAACCACTCTTAGGACACAGACTTCTTCTACCACCATGCCATGTTTTGCATCTTACATTGGTAGCTACGATACCAAGATAGAATATGATGTGGTTTAAGGGGATGTCCGAATGATAGATGCTAGAAAAACATTTGTGAATAGGTTGAAGGAATCATGCCTTCAATGGTTCAAAGACCATCTACATTTTCCATTCTCAAAGATACCCATGCACTTGCAAAAAGTATTTAGCCAAGACATGGAGACTGGATTTGGCACAGGTTGGTCTGTAAAGAAGATAAAGCTATGAATGTCTCAAAACTGCAAGAGATTTCGGTGCAACCAAACAAAGAAGATACAAAAACTCTCTCCCAAGCTAAGGCTCAAAAAAGGCCAATTGATGTAAGTTTGAAAGTATGGAAAGATCTTGTAAAAGAATATGAGAAGTTCAATGCATGGAGGAAGTTCGATGAGGAGAGTAGGCAGGTATTTGAATTTGCTCATAAGATTATATCAAATTTATTAAATGATTTTTAAATTTTATCTGTGCATAGTTAAATTGAATTAGTATATGTTTCAGGACAAGGCCTCCAAGGCTAGGCTTGACAAACTTCGTGCCACGCATCACAGTGGCCAAAAAGGTTTACAGGCCTTGATCTGTACATTTGTAAGTATATTTAATAAGTTAAATGATATATTTTTTATTTCCTAGGAAAAAGTAAATGATTGCATATTAATTAGTTTAACTAGTCCACGTGCCATGTTTTAATAGGAGGAGAAATATGGTCGGTATCCAAGCCAATTTAAAAAGGAAATGTTACAAAGCAAAAAGTGGACCGATTTTGTAATCTGGATGGAGAACGAGGTATCAATAGTTGATTTTCAATAACTTAGTTGGATATTGTTGTGTTAATATGTCAATTTGCATTTCTTGTGTTGAGTTGTTTATTGATGTGTAGGATGAGTTCTAAAGTGCTTCTCTATTGGCCCTAGATCGCACTCAATTGTCCCATTATTTGTAGTCCTGGACATGTGCACATATCCTCCTAGTTACCTTATTGCAATGTTGAGATTTGAACTTCAACCACTCTCATTATGAATGCACCTTTTTACCTTTATAAAACAATCCTTGGACATTTTTCACAATTATTTTAATCCACAAAGCTGGACAACTGTAAGGGCAATCACTTATATACAAACGTGAGTTATGTGAACAAGCCATTGAATCATCCACACATTTGTTTATATTGAATTAATGTATAGATAGCAGATCCTTTATTGAATCATTAGGTGGTGATAGAACTTATGAAAATGATAAGTCCCTTATCAAAGGCACGTCATCAATATTTTTATCAAAGGCACATCATTGAATATTCCAACAGTTGCAACAATGTAGGGCAATCCTCTATCTTGTGATCAACATCATCATAAGTATATATTGGAAACTTTGTGCAACTACGCAAGGTATGCCCAAGTTCTCCACACTAGTAGCGATAGATTCCTCTATTGCATACTCTACCATGGCCTCCTTGATTTTTTCCATGCTCCATATATTATGGATCCTAATAGCACAACACCATCTATTGTGGTTGTGACTGGGGTTGCATAGTTGTGTTTAATTTTGTTTTCCTCTTACCTTGTGGAGGACTTGTACTACTTTGTAGGTGGTAATGTCATGGGTGGATGTGTGGCAAACCTTGCACTAGTAATTGATAGGAACATCCTTTCACTTTTGCAATAGTGGAAAATTTCATGAGTCTCATGACATATGGTGCAATTAGGTATGTGTTGAGCAAGAGGGAACTATGTGGCATTAATAGCTTTAGCTCCCACCACTAGATAGTTTGTAGTTGTATGCCCCTTGGTGTGGTACTTTGTTCATCATAAACCACATTGATTAAGAGTTTCACTTGCAAGTTGTGCTATTTGCATGACCATTTTTCCATTTGTTCTTTTAGGCATGTAGTAGAATCATATGTTGGGTGCTCCCCTAATTCTTATAATCTCAACACAACTTTTAAGGCAACTTTTTTATTAGAGAGAGTGAGCTAAACTAGTTCATGTTGGATATGTGCAATTAGCCTACCAATAAATCATTCCTTCTAAATTTCAACATTTTATAGTTGGGTCAATCTTTAACACCAATTCCTTAGAGCGTTGATCATACCTACACACAATCTCTCCCGATTGTTGCCTTATTTCCTTTAATGCCACAATATAACGATTCACCATCTTAGGACAATTGAAATTGGGAAGGAAATCTCTTAGCAGTTTACCAAGATCATTCTTGGTGCCATTAGGATCATGAGTATACTAGTCTTGTGCTTGATTGCAAAAAGTGGTTGCAATTAACCTAATCTTGTGGTCATTATCCACAACATTTTGTGTGTGGCATGCTATCTCATATGCTTAAGTTTGATGGGCTAATAATGAACAGCAAACCCTTGTTTGCCTGCCTCCTTCTTATGACTGATCCCATTTTGGATTCCTTATGAAGTCAGGGTGATTTGAAGGAAGATCAAAGTTCACTTCAGGTTCTGCCAGACCTAGGTATAATTGACTACCTGCATGGAAAATGTTTAATAAAAACTAAAAGGGAAAAAATGCACACTCTCAGTAGACAACTGACATTAAAAATATCTCCTAGGGTTGCTTCAATTCAAACATAGGGAGGCAGAAAATGCTTGAAGATTCAATATATATGTTTTGTATCTTTCCAGTTGAGATGCCATTCTTTTATCTTCTTTGATAATGGGGCTATAGTGATTGGTCATATATCATTACAAGCTTTGGGGTACATAGCTCCAACCATCATGGTGGTCCAAGGCGTAACATAAATTTATTTTCATTCTTTAGGTGGAGAAAAGACATGCAAAAGTAGGCACAAAAATATGACCCCAAAGAGGACTAGAAAACATTTTCACAAACTCCATTCGAAAGAGAATTTGGTCAACTACTGCAACATTGGGCATGTATATGTACATTTCTCTAGAACTGATGCCCAGAAGCAACGTGGATTCTACATGGCAATTACAGCATGGTAGAACTAGAAACCTCAATGATGAAGAGGATGTGCTCTTTATGAAATAAGAGGAAAATATCTATGGCATATTATAAAGCCAAAATTCCTATTGTATGATCCATACAAGTACTAAAGGGAGAGAATTTTATTAGCCAGTTACTAATTTTATGGTCTAACTTTAAACACAAACACGATAGGCCCCATACTAAACTAGATTTGGCCATGCTATCCAACCAAGGAAAATTTTGGTTTAACCATTTTCTTGTCATTCCATTGCAATTCATAGGAGTGATATCTCTGACTATTGGCCCATTGGCCTTCTCTGTAGCTTGAGATAACTGCAAACTAAAGGTTTGTATAATTACTTTCTACTAAAAGTATTTCACCTTGAGGATCGTACACATCTTTTAAGATATGTATGGAATCTGAACCTCGTTCTCAATCCAAAGGAGCAACTCTAATTGAAATTAATGGTGCTATGATCCATGCTCAATAGAAAAAACTTCTTTTGGTAAAGAAAATAGAGAGTTACAATTAGAAGAAGATTAGTGAAAATGTATATACAAAAATTGTCCAAGTTAGAAAGGTTTGTGGATTTAATTCTTTAAACAAAGAGAAGAGTTGCTAAACATACATATCTGGTTGCATCTAAAAATGTCCCATTGTACTTCATTTAGTTATTTAGAGATTGCATGAGCCCCCAACAAATAAAGTGCTTCGCATATGTTCTTTCCTATAAGTTTATTGTTACTAACCTACCAACACCTTTGAGATTCCTCCTCGATTGTCATGTAGTTTGATCACACCTAGACTTGTAAAAGTGTATTGCAATTTCTATGGGTTCTTGGAACAAGAAGAGACATTGTGTAAAAGACTCGGGGAATTGTAGGGAGGGCCATAAAAATAGGTCTTCATGATCAGTGCAGACTTGATTGACCTTCACAATGGCAAATGGATGTGAAGTAGATGTGTATAAGGTTATGAGATATAAAAGGATTGTTATAAAAAGGTTGTGACCAGTGCCTAATGCTATTGGGTAATGGGGTCAAGAATTTAATGATTTGCATAACTACTTGGCTTAACTATGATTATCTGGAACCTTCTAAATGTTCATACCTTGTATGAACGTGCAAGATGGTTAGTTTCTAGACTCTTCTTTAATATCCAGTAGATTCTTTCAAGTTATTGTGTTTGCTTGAAAGGATTTAATTCTATTTGAAGGAAACCCACCAATATGATTTATTTCAAAAGATTTAAATCAAAATAGAGACCAGTAAATATTAAACCACTTAGAAGGAATTAAATCAACTTCTAGCATAAACCAATCCAAAAGCATCCACACAATGACAACAATTGTGCATTGATAATTCTAGGGATTTAAATAACTGGAAATAGCCAAGATGGAGACAGTCAAACAACTTATAAACTTTAATATCAACAGAATATCAGAACACCATAGATATATCCACAATTTTGATCATCCTTGCCCATTACAATATTAAAATATCATGGTAATGTCTTGAACTTGAAATATGATTGTAAATATATAAGTATGAATTGTATTGCAGAGAACGGATTGAATGATGATGATTCCTAAGGCCTTGTTTTCCCTCATATATATATGGGAAGCGAACACACTTTAGGACTAAATAGATGCAACTATTCATATTTTTTTATCTTTTCATAATTAAGCATAATTAGGAAAAAGTGATTATAGGTATTAACAAACTCGATTAAGATCTGAATCCGTTAGTCTTCATAGAATACCCATGACCACAGGCCTGGCAAGGTATTCCTCTTTATATTGTGGTTCCTATCGAATATGTTGTGCCTGTTCCCATTGCTGAAAGCAATACATTGCTTTTCTATATCACCAAAACTTTCAAAACTTAATTCTTCTTTCTATGCTTTTCTCATACTATTCTAGCAATAAACAAGTTTACCTTGGCTATGTGATCAGTGTACTTCTGAGATACACAAGTGTCTGTGGAAATTATATCCATCATGACAAATTCTAGCTTGAAGATTTTATCCAATTGTTTGTGCATTCTCTATCACCCTGTCTTCATCGTTGACCTTCTCCAAAGCTATGGGTAATAACTGAGCCAATTCTTCTTTCCACAGACCTTTGTCCTGTATATTTCCTTCATTATTGAAGAAATTAGGAAATGCCATGTCCCCTTGCAGGTCAAAATCACTAATATTTCCTGTTAACAATGTATTAAATCTTTCATGTTCAGTGATCAGTTCATTACATTCCCTAAGTGTTTGCTCATTGATGTTTGCCTTAGTTTTTATCTCTTCTTTCTTCTCAAGCATTCTGACATGCAATCTTTTATGTTTGAACATTATGGGTCCTTTTATCTAAATCCCATATCTGATCACTGTGTTTCATCATCATTTCAAATCTTTTGTTTATCAACTCAGAAGCCATTTGGTACTTGAAAACCTTTATATTATTTTCCAATTTGTCACTTTTCTTTTGGAATTTCTTAGCCTTTACTTTCTAATAATTTGCATCAGCTATGGCTTCCATCATTCTTTTGTCTAGTTCTTGAAAAGGTAAACGACTACTAGATGATGCCAATTAATCTTTATACATAGCAATTTCTTGTTTCAATTTTGTATTCTCTGCTACATAAGCATTGTTATTTCTAACCAGTTTTTCTATCTGAGCCTTTTTCAGTTTGGCAACATTTACATTCAATTTAGCAGTATCAAGTGGGTCGGTATCTTCAACTCTCTGTATTATAAGATGACCAAATGCTTTGTTTGGATCATCAATTATTTGAGGCCTTTGGTGTGGAGGGTAGAGTTCCCATATCAACAAAGCTGCTTTATCAAGACCATACCCAGAACCTGTCTTAACCTTGTCCATAGATTCAATGCTTAACTGCACTTTCTTGTCCTGATATCTTTTGAAAGTATCAAAAACAATAGCAGATGTCATATCCCAGCCAGATACTAACATAACCCCTACCTCCTCTAACAGTTCTCTTCCCTTTTCTGGGGTCATGTTATCCATGGCTTTGTCAATTTCTTTTTGGAGTTCATGCAACACTTCACTTTGTACCTTAGGGGAAATATCCTTCATCTTTTCCCTAGCCTTTTTGCCTTTGAATTCGTACATAAATGTTTTAAACTCAGGGGTTTTTATAAAATCTTTATTTGAGACATTTTTTTGGCTGGCCATATGTCTCATATCCTCTGATAGTTCATCAGGGGATTCTATATTGACTACTTCTCTGTCCATAGGAGGGTCATATTTGTCAATCACGGGTTGAAAACTTTGCACAGTCTCATCCTCACCTTCTAATCCCTCATATTCTGCAAAGCTAGTATCCATAGAAAAACTGATATCTGACGTAGTTTGAGGAGATAGGTGACTCAAAGGAGTTTCATATCTAGCTTGTGTTACTCTAAATTTTCTACCTTTACTTTTAAAAACCTCAGGTGGGACATCTACAATCAATTCTTGTGCTTTTGAAACCAGCATACTCAATTTGTCCATTGGATCATCTATTTATGGAAAGGCTCCTTTATAATTGAGGTTTTGGGCTACCCTCCAAGCCTCAGCTATAATGACCTTATGATACAATTGTCTCCTTTCAACTGCAGAAGCTTCATCAGTATTTTTTATCAGATCATCATCTACAAATAGAACATATTGATACTTCTTTAACTTATAATTCGTGCTAACATGATTTATAAGTGCTCAGGGTCAAACTTCTCCCTGGCATTTCCTCTAGGTAGCCCAAAATAATCTAATCTCTTTTCAATTTCTTCATACCCTTTCTCATAAAAGGTAATAAAATCCCCAAAACACAGGGTACCTAGCATGAAAGATTGCTTATTGTGTTTCCTCAAGTGCATGAAATCAGAACAAGCCAAGTGCCTAACAATCTCTAAATATGCCAGTCTATCAGGGCAAGTTTTTGGTAGCAAAAATGGTGCTCCTTCATATCCAAATACTTTGATCTTTATACAATCCATGTTTACATACCAATCACCCCAATTGTGATTGATTTTCTTACTCTTATCCATATCCTTAGGCCTGAGAAATCTTTGTATATCAGGTGACAAAATATAACTGCATGGGTGACCAAATAGAGCCTGTAAAGGCTTTACAAAATATTCCTCAAAGTATAGATAATGTGATCGATCACATCTGCTATCCCATACAACTATCCACATTTGTATTGGCTTGATATCTCCCTTTCTGTCTAGATCTCTAACCCTAAGAGATTCATCCCATAAACTTAAATTTTGCTCTTCATATTACACAAGATGCATAAATAGAGAATAATGCTTAAACCTAAAACCCCTCTTGTTCACCTTTATAGCTTTTAAATGATTATGAATATCATTACAGAGATATTCAACATAGTCTGATGTTCTGGCATCTGGGCTTTGTATATCAGCAGCTAAAACCATTAGAGCTATATCCATATATGTAGGGGCATCCACACCCAATACTTGACAGACAGAATAATAGGTATATTTGAAATATGATTCAAACAATTCAACCGAATAAGGGGGATCCTCCTCTCTTGAAAACACCCTAAGCTGATTACTTTCATCCCGAGGCCTGTGAAACAGTAATCTTCATCTTTTATAGGTGTTACTCAGATTCTAGTATTCATTTAATAAGTCCTTGATCCTGAATACCATATCAAAGCTCGTGTCTAATTGAAAAACCATTGAGATATAATCCCGGGTAATAGATATAATCCTAGGTGATAGGAATAAACCCTGACCCATCCTTTAGCTCAATCATACGGGTTTGGGGGTTATAGTTATCTGCAAACATTTTGAGTAATTCTACATTTACAAACACATTTGGCACTACTAACTTCCCCAAGTTCATCCTCCATGGATTAGAGACTGGCCTGTGTCTATGCATTTTCTTGTAGTGGTATATAAATAGGTCATATCCTCTGATGAGGGTCCATGAATCTCCTACATGTCTGTTACTATCTTCGAGTTTTTCGGCATGTGCATTCAATTGGGCATTTCTACTAGACCTCTGACCCTGGGCATTGTTATATTAAGTCTTGGTTTAGATGTCTATCTTCTATTTTTTGTCTCTTATTAGGGTTTTCATTCCTACTTTCCATGGTTTCATGTGTTTATAAATTCACAATTGAAGTGTACTCTATAATCTCAAAGTTAGGTTTGGAGTACTTACTTGGACAAGCTTTCCTTGTTCTACAACTTGCCCTTTTCTATCTTTCATCTCCTCAATTTTCCCCGCTTGTTAAAAATCTTTTAGAGATTAGTCCTTTCGGCTCTGGTTCATTGATGGCGTATATGTGTCAAATGCAATATTGATTCAAGAGTAATAAATTCATTTGAATTGGGGGTCGTTTGATAGATATCTAATAGTCATGTCATTGTTTATCGGGATGGTTGCCCTTTTCCTTCCTCGATATTATTTCACCATTCATTGGGGTATCAGAGTGACCTCTGATAATGCCATATCGATACCATTATGTCCTGTCGATATCCTTTTATATGTTATAGGACCCTTTGTATTTCCTTTGAAATGCCCTTTATCGTTGTATCAGCGAGACCAGAGATTATGTCCCTTTGATATCCTCAAGTCCCCTCGAAATACTTTTACACTTGGATATTGTTGTATTGGCGGAACACATTTAACTGTCACGCTGATATGTATCAGTCCCTTCAATGTGCTTGAATGTTATCGGAGTATCGAAGAGACATATGATTTAGTCTTCCCGATGTCCTTTAGTCTCTTCGATATATTTTATCTCCTTGATTTTCTGATGTTAGCGAAATACAAATTGACTTTATCACATCGGGCTATCGGGGAGACCTTAAAGTGAGTCCTCCCGACATGGTATTCTCTCAGTGATATTTTTCTTTATGACTTCTAAAGGATCCTTAATTCAAATTAAATAATTTTATTCTTTTTGGAGGGTAATGGTGGTGATGTTGCGGGATTATTAGGGTTAGGGCATCGATTGAGCAGATTTATTATTTTGCATTTTGCAATACAAGTATGGGAAGATGGCGAGAATAGGTTATTTTGATTTAGATTAATAGTGAAAAAGAACATACACAGTCCAAGCAATTTGTGGCACTTAAGGTTATGTAATAGAATTTACAATTGATAGTTAAATTGTATAACAAATTGTTTTATGATCTTTACTAACGTTTATTTGAATTTTGCATGTTTTACATCATTGGAATCACATATTAGCTGTAACTTTTTTGAAATTTCATTATGGTATGTGCACTTTGATATGATGTAATATGATTATGGTTTTGTTTCATATGTTGTAATATTAGATATATAATAGGAAAATAAATTATTGCATGAAATAAATAATAACTTTTCATTTTAAATGTTTTTTTTGCAGAACACGAGTCTTCCAGAAGAAGATCAAGATGATTCTCGTGATATAGATCTAGATTATGTTCATTCTGGTACAGATCACATGGCAGAGGATGATGATGATGCAGATACAAAAGACATCGAGGTCAATGACGATGATGATCATGATGATGATGATCACGATGGTGATGATGATGATGATGAGGCAGTTGCTAGTAGTAGCTAGTGACATTCATGATCATATAGACTACATCATGGATCATTGTTGATATATTGTTATGATGCCTCTTTTCATGGTTACTATCATATGTATCATTTTCATGGTCTGCAGTACCATAGTAATGAGTTGTATCATAAATTTATGTATCATTTTGACTTACATCATTTGGACATGTATCATCTTGACTTGTATCATTTTGAGTTATATAATTTATCATTTTTACTTATATCATTTGTATATGTATCATTTTGACTTATGTCGAATGTTGAACATGTATAATTTTGACATGTTATTGATCTACTGGCATATTTGACTTTCACGTTTTTTTAGTTATATATGATGATGATCTTATCAGTATTGACTTGTCAATTTATATATATTGAAAGTGGTCGATGATTTTTGGATGGATATTTATTACGTATGATGATTTTAATTTATTGCTCAGGATGGATGTTCTCAAATTCATTTAAATCGTTGCTCTCTTTTCCTGCTCTTTCTCCTGATGATGGATCATGGAGTTTGATCCGAAACATTGAGATAAAAACTTGCACATAGTTTATTCCTAAAGTACTGAACTTAACATTATGGATTGTGAAAATTTTATGTCTCTTATTTGACTCACTTGTTTTAATTATAGATGATGATCGTGTTTAAATTATTATCTTGTTATTCTGCATAAACATTAATTCTCCCATGTGAATTAATTATCATGTTATTTCACCTTGTGTGATCGACGCCAATTCCTTTCAGACAAGAGGTTCATCTAGCACTTCATTCATTGATACATTGAAGGGCATTCAAGGCATTGTCAGTTGAAATTTTATAAATTTCACTTGCCTTATGAAATTGCAATTCATATTTTTTCAGAATGGAGACTCCTATTTGTCTCACCAGCAATAAGTGACAGGCTACTTTTCTAGGCTAAATTTCTGATGCTTGGCTATTTGGAATTTGCAAAGTTTGTTCAAAGTTGTTTATTGAAGCTGTGAAGATGGTGTTGGGGCTCCATTTCCTTTCGTCTATGGATCGATATCAGGTTAATATAGATATCACCTCCCAGTTTCTTGCGTCATTATTGGACCTGGGAATGCAGAAAGCGGATGCATTGGTGTGTTTGAGGGTGACTTTCAAGAACCATCTCCTTGGTGATGTTGAAATTTGTGTTTTTACAGATATCCTTAATGGATTTTTGAAAGCAGGGAATTTGCCGAAACTTCTAGAACTTGATGCAGTGGTCGAATACCTCCCCTTCCTCATAGATCTAGTGGTCAGTCAACAGTTGACCACACATCGCATTTGGGCCTCTAGGGGGAGGGATTTTATTCAGCGAGCAATAAGCATGATTTGGGAGGATTCTCCACTCTGGATCCAACTATTTGACATTTTTGTGGCAGCAGATGAATTCTATCAACAAGAGTAATTTTAAAGTTCTTCTTTTTGCTGTCTGCCATTCAGGTTTTTTTTATGGCACATTTAGTCAATATGTAGAAATGTAATTTTTTGTATAAGCTTGAATCTGTGCAGTATATCTAGAGAATGGATAGTTTTGTATGTAAACCTTTTTACATAATATCAATATATGTGGGCACTATAATGCCTTTTGCCAACCAATTTTTTTATCTTGTTATTTAATCATATGAGTTAAATAATTAAATTACTTACTCTATAATCATATTAGTTATTTAAGAGGCGTGATATATTTAACTAATTAAATTGAAATAAAACATATTAAATTAATAAATGTAAGCAAAACAAGAAGTATTTTTAGAAGAAAACAAGGAAGCAACAATGGAAGCCAAACTAGAAGCAATCTTGGAAGCAAAACTTGGCATTATCTAGGAAGCCAAAACAGAAGCAATTCAGGTAGCAAACAAAGAAGTAATAATGGAAGTAATTTTAGAAGCAACAAAAGATGCAATAATAGAAGCCATAATAGAAGCAACAAAAGACACAAAAATGGAAGCAAAATTGGAAGCAATAGGCAACGTTATATTGGAAGCAAAATTGGAAGCAAAAGTGGAAGCAAAACTGAAAGCAAAACTGGAAGCAAACCTAGAAGCAAAAATATAAGCAAAATTGGAAGTAAGATCGGAAGCAAAACCATAAGCAAAATTGGAAGCAAAACTAGAAGTAAAATCGGAAGCAAAATTGGAAGCAAAACCAGAAGCAAACCTGGAAGCAAAAATGGAAGCAAAATTAGAAGCAAAACTGGAAATAAAACCAGAAGCAAAATTGGAAGCAAAACTGGAAGCAAAATTGGAAATAAAACCAGAAGCAAAATTGGAAGCAAAACTGGAAGCAAAATTGGAAGCAAAATCGGAAGCAAACCTTGAAGCAAAATTGGAAGAAAAATAGAAAGCAAACCTTGAAGAAAAATAGAAAGCAAACTTGGAAGCAACACAAGAAGCAAAACTAGAAGCAAAATTGGAAGCCAAACTGGAAGCAACAAAATCTGATGCTAAACACGACGGTAACCTGACGCTAAACCCGACGCCAAAGTGAACACGCATGTTTGCGCCGAGTTTGGCACCGACAAAAGTGTCCAATCTATGAACTCAAATGCACTAAATTCTGGTGCTATTTTAGGTGCTAATTGCCTGTTTTGTTGTAGTGATGGTTAAATAACTCATAATGAGAAACAAGGTAGGATCTTGTCTCCTGCACAACCAAATCTGCTAGCCCTTAAAATCCCTTAGCATTGTGCAAATAAGAGATTCTTGTATTACTTTCCTCTTCTTTGTAATTAACAAAGCTAGTCATTGCAATGTCCCTGTGCAAGGACATTGGTGTCGATCTGACTCAAAAATTAGATTTTCTCTACGCATGCCACCAGTTGCGTACATGATCATCATCTCTAAAATTCTCCCAGAGGTCTTCATCATTATGCCTAAGATGGAAGTTGTCTCCTAAGAAATAATACATTGCTTCATTCATCTTTCCTCTTGGATCAAAGTCATTTCTTGCACCTTCAATTGGAAGGCCAAAATAATAAGATCCATCCTCAAGTCTATAGCCATCACTTTGTCCCTTCTATTCAAACTTCCTCAAACAGTTACATCAACATTTATAGGCTTTGAATATTAATTAACATATGTGAATGGAGATACATTGACTTTCCACGGACCCTAATCATATGTGCTAGCACAGTGAACATCCAATGAAGAAATTGATACGAACTTAATACAATTTGGCCTTTGGTGGGTGACAGATGACTTGTCTCTGTCAACTTTGACCTTCATATCACCTGCAAGTCCTTCCATTATAGATGAATCAATCACACATACAGAAGTATCATTGAGAGAAGAAATTATGTGGGCTATACCAAACAGTGCCATTCGATAATCGACCAACAAAGTTGAAAACTGACTTTTGGAGTAACTTTTTACCAGTAGCTTGGATTCTTCTGAAAACTTGTAAAGATGTGCATGTTGACATTACCTAGCTGTCCACCAAGCCATTCTGCCTCAAACCTCATAGAATTTGAAATTTTAAAACTTCACCAAACTACTAGCATTGATCGTTAAACAATTACTTCTTCGAAACTGTGAAAGATCTACCCACAAAATCTTCACTATTAAATCTAGGATGCTTCCAAAAATATGCTTGTGCAAGTATTCACCACGAATCTTCACCAATCTCACTGAACAATTGTTTTAACAAAAACTGCTAAATGTGTGTCGGGACTGAAATCTTTGCAATTCTAATTGTGCCAATCACATCCAATGCTGAGAAATGCCATTAGAAAGACAAACAAACCAAACAAAAGGAAAATTAAACCTACAACTATTTTTTGTTGATGTCGGATTGCCCATTCACCCGGATGCTCCTACATCACAAAAAAATGCCAATTAGAAGCCAATTTTTCTCTCATTGATTCAATATGTCATATCTTGTGCCCACGATGTTTGATTTTTCCCTTTTTATAAGTGACAAAGAGCATTTTATGAGCACTTCACAGAGGATCAAGTTTGGAGATGTTGATATGTGATTTGTTCTCTTATGTTTCTATTTGAGCTATTTGTTAGTTTCTTTGACTATGGTGCTTTATGAGTTTGTGGCAAATTGAATCTAGAGGTGATTTGATGTTTGATTCATGGAAAAATTACATGTATATATTTGGTTATCTATGTTTGACATGGTTACCAATGTATGGTTGAATGTGGATATTGCATTGTGAAATCTACAAGTTGTGCAATTTTGTAGGTTGTTTATACTTATAGTTTGCATAGATAACTCAAATGTGGGTCTTTTATACCCATGGATATTCTAGTGTTGATACAAATTCTATTTGGTTGGCCTAGTTTGGTCACCTAGTTCATTGGTTTGGTTGTCATTATGAGGCAAAGAGATGGTACATTACCTTATACAATTGTGTTGTGGGACCTATAATTGTTGACTATGGTACAAGTCATGTAAGACCTAGTTAGGTAGTAATCATGGTGTCATGGAGGTTCCTTGTATGCTTGGAGCTTTAGCATGACATGGTTGTATAAGTGATTATATTGGGTGATGATCATGGTGTCATGGAGGTTCCTTATACGCTTGGAGTTTTGGCACAACATGGTTGTTATGTGGATGCATTGTTGGTGGTGATGGATTGATTTTTAATTACAGGTGGTGGTTTATCTTCTTGGTTTGGAGATACTAGTTCTACTTTATCCTCTAGAGTTGTTGTTGTTGTAGTTGAGAGTGTGTGGACCATGGGTGATCTTCATTTAGGAGATGGTTATCATGATGCCATGTGTAGCTCAATAGCATAGTTAAGTGGGAGCTTTGACAGTGATGTGGATTTATCACTTGGTGATGGATGATCTTTTGTAGTGGTTGTTGGTGTCATGGAGGAGCTCTTGGATCCTATTCTTGTATGTAATGAGAGTTCTTTGACATCTTGAGTTCTATTAACATGAGATGGCTATCTTCATGTGATTTAGAGATGTTGAAATATTGGTACCATGGAGGACTCTTGGATTCTTTGGTTAAGGTGCCAGTTATCATTTGTCAGTTTGACAAATTATCCTTGGTTTAGAGGATGAATGTTATTGTGCCATGGTGGACCCTTGATTACTAGTTAGAGTTTTGGCATGATATAGGTGAGCAAATATGTTCATTTGGGACATATGATCTTCTTTTGAGAAGATGTAGATCACGTCATCATGGTTAGTTCTTGATTCTGTAGTTGGGACATTGGTTGTAATTTGGGGTAATCTAATTGGTGAGTGGCATGATCATTTTTCCTACGAGGTTCTGGTTATTGCAGTGTTGCATTAGAGTTTAGTAGCAATTTTTTAGTGGCGAATAGTTCATATTCGTAAATTCAAATTTGGAGAATATCTTACAACTAATGGGGGCCAGATCATCTAAATGTTATGAATTATTGGTCAAATACGTTTCCATTCTTCATCAATTTATTTTTATGAGGCATTTGTAACTAATATTTTCGTCACAATAACCTACATGTTTCTAACAATGATTCGCCTTGAATTTTGGAGGTGTGTTTTAATTGACCCACATATTTGCCAATAGCATTACAAGTTCACCACTTGTGAGGACCCCTAGTACCATTATAACTCCATGCTAATATGAGGGCCATAATCGCCTTGAAAATTACAATGTAAGTAAATGATTGAGATCTGATTCGCCTAACATTTATATGCATCATTTTATTATCATGCGGGATTTGCCAAATTATTACTCCACCATTTAAAAATCCTATAGAATTCACAAAATATAGATTGATATAAATATAATCAAAACTTTGATTAATCTTTTACACATTTTGTTCTACTCGAAGCTCTTGATTCAGATCATAGGCAAGTTACAACTACAGACATTAGCAAGTTAGTGAAATCCTAAAGGTAAGTGATCATTCTACAATGTTATAAGATTCATCTTAATTATTTATCAATTACAGATGATATTGAGTAGGGAGACATCTAGGACCTAGGGATCTATATTTTTATGATTCCTTCTTAAAGAAAAGACATTTTTTGGTAGTTTTATTTCATGAGAGATGTTGAGCAGGAACAACTTAACTAAAAGTGGTGAAGGGAGGTCATCAAAATGTAGAAACATAATGTCATACTTTGGCAATGTTTGTGGTCCATCAGATGGAGCTACAACATCAACACTTGTACCATATATTAACCAACAAGACAATACCTTAGAAGAAGATCGAAATGAGTTCATTGACCCAGATGACAAAGCCACAGATGACAATGATGTAGATGATGTTCCAGAGGATACCCAAGGTAGCTGAAATGAGTTCATTGACCTAGATGACAATGCTGTATGTTATGTTCCAGGGGATACCCAGGGTAGTCAGAATGATAATATGAATAAATCAACCTTAATAAGTGATAACGAAGATGTAGATCTTGTAGTTGCATGGAAGAGGCAAATAAAATCCAAATAAAAAATAGTGTGTGAGTGGGATATGACAAGGAAATTTTAGATTGATTGGGTGACAAAGTACCCATTCATTGAACCAGTGGAGAATGCAAACAGATTTGAACCTCTAATAGATTGCAAGTGTAAGATTTACAGTTGGAAATATCATAGGGACAAGAAGTTGCAGCTAAACTTGACACTATAGAAAAACATATTGGTAAAGTTTATGAAAACAAATTCATAGGCGGAAAGGAAGAATCAATGATAAAATGGAAAATAAAGGAAGAATATCTTCATGTTAAGAATGCCCTAGAATATGATGCGCATATGCAAATAAAGGTAAAGCTTGCTGCATGTGGAGATTCAATTGAAGCTCATTTTGGAAAGATGATGGGAGAAGCACAAATGGCAAAAATTGTTCATTCAAGTGTTGTTTTTCATATTTTGACCAGAGGGTGTCCTATGACAGACTATCTAGAATATAATAGTTTATTATCTTTTATGGGCATTCCAGACTTTCCTAACACACATTGGTCACCAAACAATGGATGGGAATGGGAAAGTTGTCTTGTTGAGGTGGAAAAACAAGATTTACAGGGAAAAACAAAGGAGTCAACTTTTATTGCATTATCTTTAAATGAATTTACAACAGTAAATAATACTTTTTTATTATGTATACACGTGTATACTATAGAAAAACATGTCCACGAACCTCATCTACTCTTTGTTTATAAAATGAAGGAGCATGTAACATCACAAAATCTATTTGAACTAGTTAAGAAATCTTTGAATGAAATTGGAGGCATGGATGAGTACACAATTGCCAAAATGTTAGTGTGTGTAGGGGTTGATAGAGATTCAATAATGCAAGGTCATATGAAAGGTCTTTACGTAAAGCTACAAAAAAAAATTTCACCATACATGATAGCCATTCACTACATGACCCACATAATGAATTTAGCATTTAAAATTGTGAGCAAGTTTTTTGCAGTATCAAAAGTTGAAGATCTAGTCTGCAAGCTCTACGCATACTTTTGCCAAAGTCCCAAATAGTTTTTGAAATTTCAAAATTTTGTGAGGAATAACTACAGGAAACAAGCTTCTTAATGATGTTGATACCAGATGGATCTCCTTGCATGGACTAGCGCAATGATTTTTTTTTTCAGAATATCAATTCTTGATTGGAGTAATGTGAGAACATCGCTTCACAGTAGATAGAGCTCCTAACCTCTTACATTGGTTAAGTGACATAGAGACACTCTTGACTTTATCTGGTATTCTTCTCGTGTTGGAGGAAATGAACAATCTTGTGAAAAAAGCCCAAGAAAGAACTATGTATATTTCAGAATATACTAAACTATGTAAAATGATATGCATGACCCTTGATAATCTATATCTATTAGAGCAATCGTTCATTAGTCCAAAATTTAGTATTTGGAACTTGATGACAAATGTGAACAATCCTACTATTTTTTTACAGTTTAATGTAAGCAGGGAGTTATACATCTTTGTACGGGGATATTAGATACCAATGCACCATTTTACCAGGGCCAAGCACACTATCAAAGAAGTACCTGTTCAAAGGGAAGCTTTTGACATTGTTAATTTTGTAAGTACTACTTTAAAGGATATTGCATGAGATCTCTTTCCTCAAAGATTTTAGATCGATTCCCTTGCAATGAAGTGCTTGAAGCCATGTCTATTGTGTATCCTCAATATTGGGTTAACTGTTAAACAACTGATTTTCATGACAAGATAAAGACCTTGGTCAAACATTTTTCCAAAAGTTTAGAATCCAATGGACAACAAATAGAAGGAATTATAAATAAATCAAAGCTTATAGAGCAATAAACCCATTTTTCAACATCAATGATGGAACAATTTAAACTCATGGAGAATCCCTTCCAAGATGGATCAATAACAAAGTTTTGGACAACCTTAAGTCAGAGCGAAATATTGTGCGATTCAATATTCTAAGGAAGCTAAGGTAGTGAAACAAATTCCTACACTAATCTTGAGGGGAGGAATATGCAAAACTTTTCAGATCATTACAATAGTTACAGAAATAAACAAAAATAGCAATCATACCTTAACATAGTATTTACATGGGGAAACCCTTTCGAGAGAAAAACCCCACACTCCAAAGCTGCCCAATATATTATTCAGGAATCAAGAAGATTACAATATACTTGCAGAGCAAGCTTTCACGGGAGTATAACCAACCAGAGATCCGGAGGCAACTCAAAATATATAAGACTCACACACAACCTCTATCTCAAGCTCCTGATATATAGGAGTTATAATATAGTAAACCATCAGTGGTAATTACAAAACCATGAGCCAAAAACAACCCAAAAGTTGCATCCAAATTATCTCCAATCAAAGATGCCTTGTGATGTGCCAAATCACATACAAACATGTGTAACTCTCCCCTTTATAGCTCTTTTAAATGTCCAACATGTTTTCACATTTCCTAAAATGGGAGGCCCAACTTCCAGAGGTCATAACTTTTGATCTGGGTGTTCGATGGACGAATCGATTGATGCGTCAAAAAGCTCATGAAGATATCTATCAATCTATAACCTGCTTCATTGGTTATGACAAGTTTAGGGGCATTTAGGGACCTCTAAGTGTCTCAAATATGAGTTCGAAACATTTTCTGAGAGTTTAAAAAAAAACTTTAATATCTTACAATCTAGATATGCTCTTAAGTCGAAACTCATCCAAGATGTTTACTTGGCAGTTTCGCACCTTTTGGAAAAGTTTCAGGTCCATTAGAGCTCAAATGTAGAGTTACTAAAAATAGTAAACCCTACCATTTTTAGCCCCTTATGAAAACTTTGAAAGTTCTAAACCATCTTTTAATATAAAGGGTATTTGAAAAGATCAAATTTGGGAAGAATAGTAACCTTTTGTAGTTGAAAGGTTGAGACACCTTTCCTAACGAATATTAGATTATTTCAAACTTGTTGATTTATGTCAAACCATGATATTGGGGTCAGTGGAGGATGAGAGAGTTTTTAGTGCATTAGGGTTCTTGAGATCAAAGATAAGAAACAAACTTGACAAGAATTTGGAAAATTGCTTGAGAATGTATACAACTAGGTATGATATTCAAAGTTTTCCTTTTGAAAGGGCACTCGCAATCTGGAGGTCCATATGTGAAAGAAGAGGGTTGTGCAACACTTCATACCATACTGACACTTATGAGCGTGACATAATGGATGACACATGTAGTGGTAGTGATGAGGTGCACTTAAGTGGATGTATGCAAAGTGAAGAAAATGAAGACCAAGATCAGGATGGCCCTCAATCTCATGGTCAGAGTGAGGAGTTGATTTGGCAAATGGAATTGGAAGAGATTAACACTTACTAGGTATTTATAATGTATTTCATATTCCAAACTCCAAACTGTTGATGATATTTTATTTTGCTATCACTAAATCCTGATATACATTTTTCATTTTCCATTTAAAAATCAATAAATTAACATACTACTATTTTCCAATGTTCCGTTTTGGAATCTAAATTTTAAACATTATTTCCAAATTTGATTTTATTTTAGCATCTAAATTTTACATATTTTTCAATTTCCATTTATTAATTAACATATTATTAATAATTACATATTATTATTGTATGGCACTGATAAGTTTTACATGCATTCAACAAAATGCATACTAACAACAATAGCATATACATCACTAGCAAATGTTTAATGTGTACCTATAGACCAAAGTTTTCATGAATTAAGGAATTAAATAATACAGATAACTTGAACACGTAAATGGATTCGAGTCTTATATTTTTAAAATGAAGGAATGCAATGTACATAGAAGTATTACAATATCTTGCTAAAAAATAACTCTACACAATGTTAAGTTGGAAACTCATATTATCAAATCATTCTATCAGCTTTTCTAGTATGCTCCACTGTTCATCTAATGAAAGTGCAATTTGTTCTAACTCGTAATATCTAACTTGTAAATTGTTAACAATTCATAATTGACAGTGGTATGTAACTTGAACATGTCAATCAAAATTGCATTCAATGTTATTAATGGTTTGATGTAATCCAAAAAGTTTTCCTCATCTAACTTATGAGGAAATTGGTCCAAATCTAACTTCATTGTATCCTCCATCATATTTTTGGAAGCACCATTTCCAATGTATCGCTCTATTTTGTCAAAAGCCCACGACAAACCAAGCCCTTTCAAGTATTCTACCTTTTTATGCATCTTCTGCATCAATTTTGTAGCTTGATCCTAAGATTCATGTGCTTCACCTAGATTTGTACACTTCTAAATGATAGATGACGCCTTTATTGAGGCATTAGTCCAGTTGTGAATTCCTTTTGATGCCAATTAATTGTCACTGATTTTGTAGATTATTTACAAAATTTGCTTTGTAATTTTCTGTCTTGAAGTCACGTTTATGTTAATAACATATGGCTTGAGCTTCATATTCTATATTATCAAACCATCAATCATTTCAAACAATTACACAAATCATCAATCCTTTGCATTATTTCCTCCCAAATGTTTTATTTTATATACCTCATTGTTTTTCTAGAAAATTTAAATACTCTATTTTGGGAAGACTTTATTTCATTTTCTACTTTCTTCAACTCTAGTTGTAGTTTTTTATTGTTTCTTCTCTCTTCCTCCATTTTATTTTCCCATAGTTTTGCTTCTTCTTTTTGTTTGTCTAGTTTGTCTTGTAATGTTTTTGCTAATGCTTTGGCTTCCATAAGGTTTTGTTGTAATTTTTTAGAATTGACTCTTTCATTGTCATAATTCTTTATGCTTTCATCTAACCTTTGCTTTAGTTCATTCAATTCCACCTCTTTTTGTTCATTCTCTTTACTTGTGGATGTAAAGACATATTTTTTTCTCCTTTTCTCTAATTCATTGCTCTTGTTATCAGTTTCTTTCCTCTTTGCTTTCTCATTTGCTAGGTCTGCCTGTAACTTTTCTATTTGATTCTACAACCTAATTTTGTCTCTCTCTTGCTTCAGCAATGATGTGTACATCACATCGTTGTTCCTTTTCAATACATTGATTTTATCAAAAAATTTCATTCCAAAAAAATCCACTTGGGCAGTGCTTACCTCATAGTCAGACTGATGCATCTAATCCTCTGATTTATATTGAACTTTGTGCACAAAAAACATGTATTCCATGGTTTCTATATCTAGGTAATATGTAGGCAATACCATGGTTGTTGCGGGCTATGAAGTTACGATAGTTGTACTCTCTAGCACTTGCTTCTTGTGTCTTAGATTTTTATGTTCTCTTGTTAAACTTAGCTTTGTACTCAAAACTTGGGACTGTTGACACAATAGAATGCTTGAATGGTGAAGGAGTACTTGTGATGTTGGGGGCATCTCTAATTATTTGAGGCTGAGGATTAGCCATTCCTATCCCAGTCACACTAACAACAAGAAGGGTGCCTTCTGGAAATAATTCCTTTGAGGTGGAAATGGAGGTATTGGGGGGTAAAAGCACAAACATGTGTCACACTTTTATAAAGGAATCAGCCAACAAAACTATGAGTTTTCAACTTTGACCTTATAAAAGTAGTTTTTATGTTTTGAAATTCAAAATGATGTAAACTATTGAAATGTAGATCTCTTGATGAAGATTATGCTTGTAATTTTTTAAATTTTAAAAAAAATTGGTTTCATAATTTTTAAAAATTTAAGAGTAGATTTTGAATTGTTGAAAAATTTAGAAAAAAGTGAGGTTGAGTCAACGTCACAAAAAAAGAGCAAACAATCTTCCTTTTCTTTGAATTTTTTTACCCAAATAAATAGCTTCAATATCTAGTGCATGGAAAAAAAAATTCAATTAGTATTTTTCTTGTAATAACGTTTTAAAGTCAAACTTCATCAGATTTCATAGTTTTCATTTAACATCAACTTTTGTCAGCTTTTTTTTAAAATTTCATACATAAAATGTCATAAAGGCAAATCAACTATATCATTATGTAAAATATGCTAATATTAGTCTTTAGCAAGGGGAAGGACAAAGGTGGCCTTCCAATATGGATCGCATTTATTTTTGTAAGAGGGTTGTTTTCTTGGGTGAGTGGGTTGCCATGTGGCAACATCCCATTGGATGGAGAGGAGTGGCATGACACTCCCTTTAAACTCCTTTCCTTGGCTTTGGAGATGTAATTCTTCATTTTTTAAATATCCAATTGATATTTTTAAGAGAGTTGGAGAGCTTGGAGAATTCTTGTGAAAATAAGAGTGTAGGAAAGAGATAGAGGAGATTCTCCATCCATCTTCAATCCTACCTTAAGAGGTATGTTTTATTATTTAGTTCTTTGCTTTATTTTGTTTATATTTTACAAGCACTTGAAAAGAAAAAGTGAGTATCAAAATGTTGTTTGTGGTTTTAATGTGTCGTGCTTTTATATTGTGGTGGTTTTATGCACTGTGATTGTATGTGGAAATGATGTGGAACTCTCAATGGGTTGGAGATCCAAAATAATATTTACTCATTGGTTTGAGAACAAAATTTGTCTTTCTCCATGGTTTTAGTTTCTTCTCCCCTCCCCATTATTTTGAACCAATGAGATGGTTCATTGTGTAAAATATTCCTTCTCTAAGGTCATTTATGTTTGTGTGTGTATTTATTGGTTCCTTGATAGTCCTCCTAGCTAAGGGTTAGTATTTCTCTACGCACCATATGGTAGGGAGGTTAACATCTCCCATTGTCATTGCTCTTTTGGAGCTTGGAGAATTGAAGTTCATTTTTAAGATCTAAATCCAACTTTGAAAGTTATAAGATTTGTATTTACATATCGAGTTCTCTTTTTATAAATTTAATTTGTTTGAGGAAGGAACTTGATAAATAGTTTAAGTTCATGTTGAAAGAAGATCGAAGAAACTTGATAAATATTTAGTTTTTAAGAAAATATGAAAATGGACATTTAATGGATAAATGTTTTTATGAGATTTTTCTCAAATGAATTTCAAAAGAGGTAGTTCTTGAAATAAAAGTGAACCTAGTGTGTTCTTGGGTGATTTAGAAAATGAACGGAACTCGTAGCATGAATTTTCATGTTGTGTTTTCAAAGTTAGAATGATTTTTTTTGGAGTTAGTGCATATTGTTTTCTTAAAATATTAAATTCAAGTGCAAATTGAAGGAAGAATTGAGATCCTTGTCACATTTTTTGTTTCTAAAAACTAGAAGTAATTTTTTTCTTCTTCTATATTTTAACCCAATTTTATCAATCAAGTGTCGCAACCCAAGGATTGTGAACCTAAAATTGAACTAAAATTTGACTTGATTTTTTAAAACTAATAATAATATATGATCATAACTAAGAGACATGGACAAGTAATCACTTAATTTGATCTCGTGTCACAAAGTAATTATTAATTATGATTGCTACAACTTCGTCCTAATGTATTTGTGATATCTAGAGTTTAAAACTATACTCTAATAACTCATAAAATAAAGTTAGTGGCAATAAATATGTCTATGCCCATGGCATGCTACTAGTTGAGCTTCCTATCACAAAAATTTACTATACCAACAAATTCAAAAAATGTTGATTAACTTAAGTAACTTATCATACTAAACAAAGTTCATCATTCATTAAGAAAATATATCCACTGGTGCCAGTGTTTTGGTGATCAAATAAATGTACAAGTAGCTTTTGGAAGACATGTAATAAAATTTGTAAGATTCATCAAGCATAATTACAATTCATTACTATGGATTCAATGGCATAACCAACATGAAGAATCTATTATGTACAAATATTAGATGTGTAATTAAAGTGCATATCTAAAACATAAATTTGAAGTATAAGATATTTCTTCTTTATCATCATTCACACAAACACAAATTTTAGATTTCTAATTCTTCCACTAATTTACTTATTCTATATTCAAGATTTTTAACATTTCATTACATCATGGTTTTTGTAAATAATGAACAATAACATGTACAAAACAACATGTACATAGTTCTTAAGTAATCCTTTGCTAGATTTTTCCTTTCAACATAGAAATAAAAAACTAAATTTGAGATCCTTAAATACAACCAAAAAACATATGAGTACATAGAACTAATCCTACAATAAAATCTAGGTCTAACCTTAATTATATTCCTCGTTTTAAAAACTATGAAAATAAAAATTAAGTATTACACCAACTCATTATCTCAACCTTGAGACTGCGTCACACATTAATAGAAAATTGAATCAAAAAAGTGGAAGAGAGAACATTATGGTAGCACTTTTCCAAGTTAACCACTGAGTTGTATGACTCCCTTGTATGAGAACCCAAAAGGTGGGGCCCTACCCTTCATGGAAAAGGTCATAAAAGTGTAGCACATAGGAATAAACTAGGAACAATTGTGCAAAGAGCACTATGACTCTCAAAATATAACAAAATACTTTAGATAACACATACCCTTGGCCAAGGTTTAAAATAACCTATGTGTTGACCTTGATTTGTTATGCACAATAATCAAGAAACTCATAATACTTTGACAAAATCAGAGGTGTTGACCTTGCCTCATCAACATAGTAATCAAATAAGTATAGTAAGACAATACCTACTTGTTTCTATCTAAATATGCCATATGATTTGAACACTATTCATAATCTTTCCTATGCAACATGCTCTTGGATCAAAACCTTGGCCACCTATAGTCTATTGGATAAAGTGAAAGGATAGCACAAGGCCCCTGAATTCTTGCCATTCTTTTTTATTATTTGGGAGACTGAGGGAGATGAATACTGTAACCTACCAATCACCCTATCTTTGTGTGTAGTCATTCAAGGAACTTGGATAAATTGAATGAGTCTGCCATAAGCCCCACCATTTCATCTGGTTGCCCAAATGACTGATTACAAAGAAAATAATGTGATTTTAAACAACTCAAAAAGTGGTTACATGAATTTATATTTGAACCAATACAATACAAAATACATACATGTGCCAACATAGATCCCACAATCTCAAGTATAAACATGCCTTTAATAGGGCTATTAGACAAAAGAAATGCAAAATATAAACATCTTGTCAACTTTGGCTAGAAGGTGTACACCATGTTTATTTTATATAGGACTTTAAAATTAAAGACGATCCAAATTAATATTCCAACTAGACCAACAACCCCACTGGGAAAGGGATTTGGTGTTTCATATATCACAATCGATGCTCATAATATCATACAATGCCCAACCCCAATACATGTTGTATTTACCATAGTTTTCTTGTCATCCATGTTAAGGTTTCAAGGCTTGTCAATTTCATAATACTTTAGTGCAAGGTGGTTTGTACAATACTAATAACTTTCCAAATAGATCCTTTTATATAACCACATCATATTTCATTATTTCATTAAAGTGCACATTGTAAGAATAACTTGAGCGCTACCCCCAACTAATAGGATTTGCAAACATATTGTAATAAATTTGAACAAGCCAAATACACATCCTATATCCCTATTTTTATAACCAAGATTATATGAGTTTTATGAATTTAAGGCTATCTATAACTCTCCAATGAATGCTCTCACCTTGCCATATAGGGATCTTGGTGATCAAAATGTGGGTAGAATTGCAATAGCACTGTAACGTCAAAAATTGTCCTCCTATATGGAATGGTACAATTTCCCTCGGTTTAGCTCCTCACTCTTGGTGACCTCTCAACCTTTTCTTTCTCGGCCTTCCCGAAACCTTGATTGACTAAGTCTAGGAGCAATTTATTCACTTTTTGAGGTAACTTATTAATAGAACCCGGAAAGGGGATTTGAGGTTTGGGTCCCTAGGACCCCCAAAAATGCAGATATGAATGGAAATGGGGGCTTGGACTTGGGCTCCCACGCCCTATTCCTCAATTGTTTCCTAGGATTTTGAATTTTTGTGGGGTTTCAGCTCTCGCTGAGTGCCTCGGGATTCCGTTTTCAAATTCTTGGTTTTCGTGCAATATCGAGACGTTATCTCAAAATTTGAATTCCCTAAAGCTAGATATAAAAAGACATTTGGAAATCATTTTATCACACACAATTCTTATGTAAGATTGATGTCAAAACTCTGCTACAATTGTCATTGAAGATCATTGACTTGTTGAAGCTCTCAGAAGTATTCTTTATTTGCTATCTTGGAGACAATGGATGGGGATTAGGAATCAAGATCTTGAGTCTATCTTGCTCTTCCTAGGGTTTGTACACCCTTTGCATGATCGAGAGAAGGGCTGAAGCCTCCAACAACAAGCTTGGAGATCCTCTGCAGACATTGCTGATTCACCTTCTTGTTCATGCAAGTCTTTGTTTATCTCATCTCCTCGAGGTGAAGTTGTATGTGTTTATTGATGTAAAGCAAGTTGTTGATCTTCACTTGATTGAGTCATCTAGGGTTTGATTTTTATGCATACACACATTGTTAGGTTTGCACACACTTCTACAAATATTTATCTATGTCTATTGGTGAGGTAGAAATATCAAAGACGGGGCTTGATTGAGGCAAGCTACTATATAGCCACAATAATTTCCTTCTTTTGTAGGTGTAGATCGTGTTTTACAGGTTCAGGCGGAAAGAAGCTATAGAAAGAAGGGTATTGCGGGTACAGTTGCGACAGACTTTTAGATTTTCAGATTTTGAGACTTGCGGGACATTGGAGCGGGCACCCTAGTCCAACTAGGGGTTTATTCCAGGATCTGGAAGCCTTTTAGCAGTTTCAGACACCTTGTGCAGAATATTTTCCAGTTTAGAAACTTTCAGGACACTAGAGCTGGCACCCTAGTCCATGCAACCCTCAAAATCTGGGTACACTATCTCTAGAACTCAATCTCTGCACTTTTGTGATCAATTTTACCAGTTGCTTCATTAATTTCTGTATATTTCTGATTCAAGGCATAATTAGGGCTTTACTTGGTTGAAAGGAAACACTTGATAAAATCTTGATTAGGGCCTTAGGTTTCATAACCACATGAGTGTAAGGGACAAACAAAGTGATTAGAAGCTTGTTCACAAGCTTGGTCTTTGTCCTCCCAATGCTTAGCGGGGAGATTGTGGCATTTAACCTAGTTTAAACAAACTATCAAATTTCCCCCTAAACATTTTGGTGAACCTGAACTTTAAAGAATTTGGATCCTTGTTAAACTTCAGATTTGAAATAATTTGCTGTTCTAGAGCATAATTGCATTGGAAAACCTCTTTAGTGAAATTGCATATGTTAAATTGTGGATTACATTCTTTATCTTTTCACTAAAAGAGTTGAAAATTAGCATTCATTGTTAGAAGTTGTATTTTATTTTCAAAGGCCATCATTGTGCATTTAAATATTGGTTTAAATAGAGCATGTTAGAATGTCAAACTATTTTTTGCAAGATTTTCATGCTTATGATGAGTCGTTTAGTCGTGATGACTTCGATATGTTAGATGAAGCCCTTGAGGACTTTATCTCGATTGAACATTCCACTACGGCCTCTAAGCTGCCATTATTTCAAAGATTTGTAAATGCAATTTATGTTCCTAAATCTAAAGAAGAGATTGAAATACCGAAAATTGTGGTCACTCTATGTGCAAATGTGGTTCAACCATCCTCTAAACCTGTGCTTGTTGTCAAAGGTCTTTCATCCTCTTCTCAATCTCCTGATCACATTTATGATTATGCAAAATAAATAGCGAATCAAAACTCACAACAAACCAATCATAATGTGGTGACTCATGCATATAATACTCGAAATAATAAACAAAGTGCACAAAAAATAAGTGTTCTGATATCTTTACCAGCTTCTCAACTTATGCCTCCTCAAGCACCTCGTTTAACATCTAAAGGTGGTAAAGACTATGATCTTGTAGAGCAGCTTCGCGCTACTCCTGCAAAAATATCTCTTTGGGAGCTTATACAAACTTCACCTACTTACCATGGAATGCTACAAGAAGCTTTACAAAAGGTGATTGTTCCTCCTGTTGTTAAAACAAATGATGTTGCCGCTTTACTAGATTGCATGCATGTAACAAAAATGGATATTTTGTTTCAAAAACATGAGTTACCATCTCTCGAGGTTCAGAATCAGTATGATCCTTTGGTTATCTTTATTACGATCAACCAAACTTTGGTTAAGAGAGTTATGATTAATAATGGGTCAGCCCTTAATGTTTGTGGTATTGATTTATTGCATAAAAAAGTTGATATATCTGCTGTCAAACCAGAATCATTAAGTATTCATGGATTTGATAATGTTGGATGACAATTTGTGGGCACTATAACTTTACCTATACAATTTGGACCTATGATGGTGCCTACCTTGATTCATGTAATGCCTTGTTCTTTATCTTATAACATAATTCTGGGTAGACCTTGGATACATGCATTAGGAGCAGTTCCTTCTACCTTACACTGTTCAATTAAGTTTATCTTTAAAGGTAAATTGCATACTATCCATTCAGATCCTGAACCTGATAATTGTCTGCAATTGGAAGTGCATAAGCATGTTGTTGGTCCTAAGAGTTTGAATAATCTGAAAGCTGGTTTATCTGCCCCTCTTGCCTCTAAAAATGTTATGCAAGAGTCCAAACAATCAAACACATTTGTTGGTGATGATTGGGGTTCATTAGATTTTGCATCTTCCTCCAAAGGAGAATATAAACTTAAAAACCCCGTCCCTGAGACATCTAATATTGTATCGATCACATCACATGCTTTGAATGATAAACATAAGACTTCTTTGATGACAAATAAGGATAATACTCTGAGTTATACCACCGACTATGAAACTTATGAAGCTCTACCTTCCTCTAAAGAAATGGTCTCTCTTTATGGCAGAGGATTCTAAATCCTTTACAAAAACTGTGACTATGTAGGTAATGGTTGAGGCATAAATCAACAAGGAATCAAAGTCCCCATCGAATTCGCTTCGCAACATTACTCAAGTGGCATTGGATATAATCCTTTTAAGGAATCCAAAGCCCATAAATGCCCTACTCTAAATGTGAATACAATATCAACACTTAGTTTGATATTCCCTGAGATGATTGACATCAATTGTCCTCCAAGATCACTTCCATTAGATATGTTTTTGGCGGATGAAGCGATAATGGACTTCTTAGGTGCTTATGATGGTATTCCTTGTTATCACCATAAACGTGGCCTACGTTATTGTTTAAACAATGATGCATATTTTGGAAAGACTACTAGCACAATAACTGCTATGGTAGAGCATAATGAAGAACTCGAAGAACAATTACAATCTTACAATCCCCCAGACCATAGTACTCTCCTTAACGGAAAGACTATTGATGTTATTATGGATAAGGATAACCCTGAAAAAGTTATCCCTATTGGTGATTGTTTAAATGCGGAAGAGAAAGAAGAAATGACTAAACTGTTGAATGAGTTCTTGGAATTATTCAGACATGCCTGGTATAGATCCTCATATTGTAACGCATAATATTGTGTTGAAACCAGATGTTAAGCCTTTCAAACCAAAGATTCGTAAGATGAATCCTAAGATTGCTTTACTTGTTAAAACTGAAATAGAAAAACTCTTACAAGCTGGCTTTATTCGACCTATTAATTACTCTCTGTGGATCTCGAATATTGTTTCCATCACTAAACCCAATGGTCGTATAAGAATGTGCATGGATTTCTGAGATTTAAATTTGGCATCTTTGAAAGATGATTTTTCGCTCCCTAGTATCGATATGATTGTTGATTCCATAGCTGAACATGAGTTGCTATCTTTCATGGATGGATTTTTAGGATATAATCAAATCCTTATAAATCCTCTCGATCAATATAAAACAACCTTTATAACACCTTGGGGTAAATTTTGTTGGGTTGTCATGTCGTTCAAACTTAAGAATGCAGGAGCTACTTACCAACGTGCAATGACTCTTATATTTGATGACTATATGCACAATATTTTAGAAGATTATGTCGACGACATCCTAGTGAAGTCCATCCATCGTAAGGATCATGTGACAAATCTTCGACAAATATTTGACTGCATACGAAAATATAATATGTGATTGAATCCTCGTAAGTGTGTTTTTGGCGTGGATAGTGGAAAGTTACTTGGATTTATTGTTTTGAATTGAGGTATAGAAGTCGATACAAAAAAGATAGATGTAATTGTTAATATGCCAATACTGAAGAACATATCTCAACTTCGTAGTTTGTAGGGAAAGATATAGGCCATTTGCTGATTTGTTTCATAAATCGTGGATATGACTCGCCCCTTTACGCAACTACTAAAGAAAGATTCTCACTTTCAATGGAATTCTGAATGTTAAAAAGCTTTCAATGACTTAAAGGGTTACTTAGCTAATCCGCCCGTCTTGTAACCTATCGTTTCTGATAAACCATTCCTGTTATACATTTTAGCATCTAACAATGCCCTAGCAACTTTGTTAGCACAGCATAATGTTGAAGGCAAAGAATGTGTTGTCTACTACATCACCTGTACATTACTCAATTATGAGGTGTAATACACAACTATAGAGAAGCGTTGTTTGGCTTTAGTGTTTGCCACTCAAAAGCTTATACATTACCTCTTAAATGCTGAAGTGCATGTAATGGTAAAGTTTGACCCTTTGAAACATCTCTTCTTAAGAACAGATTTATCAGGTCGTCTTGCTAAATGGGTTATGTTGTTGACAGAATTTGATCTCAAATTTATTTCATAGAAAGCGGTTAAAGGACAAGTGATAGCTGATCAGTTAGTTGATGCTCCCTCACCTTTTTATATTCAAAATGTCAATGAATTCCCTGATGAACAGATTTTGACAATCTCTACTGATGAAAAATGGGAGTTATACTTTGACGGATCAAAATGTTGAACTGGCTCCGGAGCTGGTGTTATATTAATACCTCTCATTGGTAAGTTGATTCCCTTATCTTACCGCTTAGATTTCTTATGCACAAATAACATAGCTAAATATGAATCTCTTATCGCTAGACTTCATGTAGCCTTGGCTCTTAATATCAAGAATATTACAATATACGACGATTCTCAGGTAATTGTTAAACAGATAACAGGATTGTATTAAACTAAGCACGGTAAGTTATCTCAGTATTGTGAGTTTGCATTATCTTTCTTAAAACAATTCAAATAATATTCGATCGATACCATTCCCAGGAAAGATTGTAGATGGGAATGTGAGATTCAGTCAGATGAACAATATCAAAACCCAAATACCAACAGAATAATGAAAACAAGAAAGATAGAAGGAAATGAAGCAAATGAATAACAATGCAAACCTTCCCTGTTTCAAAGCTTCTGTTGTTTGCCTATTACAACCGTCCTTTGCTGATGAAGTAGGCCCTCAGTGAGTGCACTCTCTTAGCTGTGTTGTAGGATGTCAATAGTAAATGGCTACATGGATAGGTATTGCTATGAAGTAGAGCTTCAAAGCAAGAGGGTGATCTCAAGCAAATAGTGTTGGGATGCCAAAGGTGTGTGAGTAGAATCCTGCAGAGTAACAATACAAATAACCTGGATGAATAGAATGGAGGGATGAAGCTTCTTTTATAGACTTGGAAGAATGAGGATCAACGGTTGAGAGAAGATATGAAGATCAATGGCTAGGAATAAAAGTGAATCTTTTATTCATAGTGGATTATGACATTTGAATTAAAAATTCAGAATGGGGGACAATGGGTTATGACAATTGAATTAAAAATTTAGAATGGGGAACAATGGGTTATGACAATTGAATTAAAAATTTAGAATGGAGGATAATGGGGAACATTGAATTGAAAATTCAATTTGTGGAGGATAATTGATTTAAAGATTTATTTTGGAAAATGGAGGATATTAGCTAATTAAATATTAATAATATTTAATTATATGTGCAACATGGCGAGGTGGAAGAGATGAGGTGGATTTTGGACTTTAGAGCTTTAGAAGAATTTAGGGAATTTAATTAAATAAAATGATTTTATTTAATTGTAGGATAGTGAATTGATTAAATAAATTTAGAATATTTATTTAATTGATAGAAGAATGGAATAAATAATTAGAATATTTATTTAAGATGAATCGTGTCATTTTTAGGCGTATACAAAGATAACCGACATGCGGATGCAATGGCGAGCGCAGCTTCCCTTATATCCCCTGATGGTTCTCTTGAGGAATTTACCTTCGTTGTTCATAATCTAAAGACACCGATAATTGAAAGACCTATAATTGTGAATTCAAAACTCTGTGGTAACACATACACAGAGGAATGGTTCTCCTACATATTTAACTATTTACGCGATGGAACCATTCCGAATTTGACATCTAAGAATGCCCGACTCCGTTTACGCAAACTAGCAGCGCGATATATTATATTATAAAATGTCTTGTACCGACCAAGTTATAATGGTATTTTACTTTGATGTTTAAGCAATTTAGAGATTCCGATAGCTTTAGAAGAAGCTCACTTTGGTGCTTGTGGAGGGCATTTTGGTGGAAAATCTTTGGTGCAAAAATTGTTACGTATGGGGTACTATTGGAAGCATATGGAACAAGATTCCTTTGCTTATGTCAAGAGATACTCGCAATGCAAACAACATAAACACCTAATCCATGCTCCCGCTAAAGAGCTTCGTGCCCAGGTGTCACCATGGCCATTCTCTATCTGGGGATTGGATTTAATCGATAAAATTTCCCCACCCTCCTCTCAAGGACATACATTTATAATCACTACTACTGATTATTTTACAAAATGGGTCGAAGCGGTCCCTTTGCGATCAATGACCGCTGATGTAATCTGTCGATTCATACAAGTTAACATAATTTCTTGATTTGGAATACCTTCCTCCTTGGTTTTAGACAATGGTACACCATTTAAGAACAAGAATGTGAAAAAAGTTCCTAAAAAAATATCATATACAACATTACTTCTCTATGCCTTATTACCCTCAATCAAATGGCCAAGCGGAAGCTTTAGACAAGGTTATTGGACAGATTTTACGAAAAACTGTTAATAAACATAAAAAAGATTGGCATACACAATTATCTTATGCATTATGGGCCTACAGAACAAGTATTCGAATAGCTACTGGTAACACACCGTATAATCTTGTCTATGGCGCAGACGCGATAATGCCCTTGGAGTTAGAAATTCCTTCCTTGCGAATTTCCCTAAGAGATATCATGGATGATAACACAGAATGAGAGAAAAGATTACATGAACTTGAGATGCTTGATGAAAGGCGTATTAACGCTCTTAAACATCTCAAGGCTTATCAAAAGGGTGTGCAACGAGCCTATAATGCGCAAGTCATACAACGTTCATTTAACGTTGGGGATCTGGTTCTTTATGAAAATCAACGCAATGTAAACGCACCGCCTGGTGAAAAAGGTAAGTTTAGCCCTAATTGGCTTGGACCGTACATAATCACTAAAACCTTTGGATCTGGAGTGTAAAAATTAGTCGATGAGGAAGGTACGCCACTTAAAGAACCTATTAATGCGGCGCACCTCAAAAGATTTTATGCTTGAGATCTAATGTTAAATGTTCCTAAGCTAATTTAGCGCATAGATTAGCTTTAGTTTCGACAAGCTATTATTGTTTTGTCTTATTTCATTTGGCATTATATCTTTGTTTAGTTGATCATTGTTGTGTCGTGTTTAAGTAGTAATTGCTTAGATCACTTTTGCATTAACTAAATATAGCATGGAAATTAAAGTTGTGTAAACTAATTAATCATTGCATTTGTTACTACATGTTCTTTTTAGAATTGTTACTAGTATATCACAATAGCATTAATTATAGCATTTGGACATCATCACTAGTTGCATTTTTACAAAAATCACATGTGATAGATCAAGAGTTGTTACACATAGATAAAAAGAAATAATCATATATATATATATATATATATATATATATATATATATATATATATATATATATATATATATATATATATATATATATATATATCAGTCTCATGTATACATCTAAGTCGTCTATCCCTAAAAACAAAATGGGATGTCGTAGTGCCTAAAATCTATATATATCACATAGCTGAGCCTCGATCACCCGTACCCTTAGGCCCTCGTGGTGTGCGAGTGATAGAAGCCTGACCATGTATGGCTACGGATTGCCAATGACTCCTAGAGATACTTCACGATCATAACCCCCTGATCTCGCCTCTCATCTCTATCATCTGCTCATGTGCCTCCTGGTACATCCTCTGGTACCGGCCTCTCTTGGCCTGAGCCCTGTCTCTGTCAGCTCTAGTATGTTGGACCTCCTACAGTAAGAACTCACTAACAACTGGCCCTCCATCTGATATAGGAACCTCTATCATCTACTCTTGTTGTGCCTTGAGCTCAACCTCGGCGCGCTTAGCTCTCTGTCGAAACTCCTTTCTCTCTCTCGTGCAGACTGCTCTAGCATGGCCTCTGTAGTAGTCATGTACCTGACGATAGGCATAAATATCTCAGCATGCTGTCTAGCGGATGATCGTGGTGAATAACCAGCCTGCACTCGCTGCTCTGAGGCATCTGTCGGTACTATGTCTCCTATGACGTGACTCATAAAGTCTCGCCATGCATCAGTCCCAATTGTAAAACAGAGGATGAGATAGATGTCAGACTCCCATATAAATATCACAAATAATAAACTATACAAAACATAAACTAATAAATCAAACCTAACTTGGATCTCCATCTCGCCATGATGGATCTTAGATCACTAATGGTGTGATGAGCTTTGCAGTATGATCTGTAGCTGGGGGCATAGACCTACTGCTCTCCCCTCGCTCTATCTGGCTAGGCCTCGCATCGTCTGTAGGAGTAGGACCACGAGCCTTAGACTGCAGTCTCGACTAGGTCTCCTCGTCAACGTCTGCCTCCTATTGGCTTTGTCGTGATCTTGCTCTAAAGACGTACTGTGATGGGACCTCCTTAGACTCATCCTCGCCCTCCTCATCCTCCTCGAGATCATAGTATCCCATGAAAACACTGACGTCGTCCTCCACCCCTATGTCACTCGCGTGACCAGTCCAAGGTCGCGCATCTCCTATGGGATGCCTGGGTGGAAAAATGGGTGCAGGCCATGTTGTGTGCCACCAGGTCTGATATGCTCAGGTACACTTGACATCATCTGTGTCTGACACCAGCTCTGCATCCTTAGGACCCTTGTCGTCGCTAAGTGGTATGTCTACTATAGTCGGTTGTCGGACGGTATCGACTCTGACTACACTCTGAGTTACACATGCGTAGCTTGGATGAACTGCAGGAACATCTTGTATCTGCCTGAAATGTTGTGCTACCCTATCAGTAGAACCAAGATACAGTATGATTGAGGCGACCGACCATCAACTGATTCCTCTACAACTGAGCTAACTGCCTCTAGTCACCAAGCCATTTGATGTAGCCACGATACAGTCTCCAGATGACATCACCGGGCTGTAATATGTAAAATACTACTCTCTAGTATAACAATTTGCCATACCTCCAACACCTGACTAATGGATAGGCATAGACACGCGGATGGGTGAATACTGCCTCTATAGGAAAACCCACCGGTCGTGTGCACCTGATGTGCTTAAAGGCCCAAACCTGTAATAATGTGCAGACCATCAGACTCTGCATCTCATAGTGGACATATCACCCTAAGTCACGATATAGGTGCACAAGCATACTGCGCCCCCATGTGTAGATAGTCTGATGCTCCTCCATTACTCTGATAGTGTGAACGAGACCCCCATGAAGGTGAGTGCCTCGTCTGTCTGGTGCGATAGCCAGTGCAACTGTGACAATCACGATCCTCTGTAGTAAGGGAATGTCTCTACATCCCTGCTCTAGTAAACAGAGCTAAATGTGTCCTTGCTCTATCTATGAAACAATGCAACCCAAGCAGTATAGCTGACTCTCACGAGTATACCTCTCTGAGCGATGTCCAACAACCCTCACTGTCTCTCCTCGGATCGGCAGTCGAAGGATCCTAAATACATCCTCTAGTGTGATAGTAATCTCGCCAATCGGTAAATGAAATGTGGATGTATCTGCATCCCATCTCTCCATCAATGCCATAAGCATCGCGCAGTGGAATTTGCTTGTGGGCATCTCAAACACCCACCATAGGCCCACCGTCTGTAAATGCTCTCTCTGTGGTAGTCAAAGCGCTAGCACTCTCTCGTAAAAGTGCCATTAGACGATCGCCCGTGTGCTCACACATCTCAGGGACATCCTGCAGATCAGAAAGCAAGCAAAGATTATCAAAATCCCCTCTAAAAACCACAATAAGCTATCAAGAAGACATAATGCCTGTGCCTAGGGCCTGTGTCCTCTGTGGACTAGGGCACCCTAAGAAGACTAGGGTGCCCCAGAGGGACACTGGCACCTCTGTGGGACTAGGGCGCCCCAGAGAGACTCTGGCGCCCTAGGTGGACTCGAGCACCCCTGTCTGGGAACCCTGACCACCTTCCCCTCTTGGCATAGACATCGATAAATGTGAAAGCAAAGGTACAATGAAAGACAACAGAAGAGTTGGATTAGGACCCTGCCTCAGCCTCGAAGCATCTCTCTGCTACCCAGGCTTGGAGCATCTCGAGTCATGGTGGATGATATGGACGTTGGCTCGGCGTGGTAGTTGCCCTTCTCTCTCTCTGAAATGACAAGAAACAAGAATGAGTTAAGTGATAAGTGACAACTCCCTTTTACATAAAGTAAGTGAGTGAGAATTCCTATTCTTAACTAGGTGCAAAAGTGTGCTCTTTTACTCTTGAACCCTTTTCTTGAGCTATTGAACTTTGATTTCAACACCGTTTGTTGCATTGGAATTCGGGTTCCGCTCTCTTTCTTCCCTAATGTGTTGTGTTTGAGCGTTGTTTCTTCAAATGACCCTCACAACACGTTTCCCTTGAAATTGATGCGCGTGGATATCTCCTTGTTTCTCCTCTTGGATTAAGCAAGCAGAAACAAGGGGGCATATATCTCCCTTGATTTCCTCCCTCGCCATGTTCTATCATTCAACCCTTTAGCATTTTTTGTACTGACTCATTGGTGGTGGTTGTAAGTTGATGTGATTTTGATTTCTCTAACAAGTGTTCTTTTGTAGGTTACGATTCCTAATTTTGTGGTCTTGTAGGATTGCAGACTTGGGAGCTCCTTCCTTTTCGGCGACAACGCTTCGGCTTCCTCTACTATATCCTTTCGGGTATCCTTTTCACGATTGATGTATTTACTTTCCTTTAGTTGCATATGCACAAAGTGTCATATGGCCACTAAAGTGGGGGCTAAATGTAACGTCAGAAATTGTCCTCCTGTATGGAATGGTACAATTTCCCTCAGTTTAGCTCCTCACTCTTGGTGGCCTCTCAATCTTTTCTTTCTCGGCCTTCCCGAAACCCTGATTGATTAAGTCTAGGAGCAATTTATTCACCTTTTGAGGTAACTTATTGATAGAACCCATAAAGGGGATTTGAGATTTGGGTCCCTAGGACCCCCAAAAATGTAGATCTAAGTGGAAATGGGGGCTTGGACTTGGGCACCCGTGCCCTAGTCCTCCCCTGTTTCTTAGGATTTTGAATTTTAGCGGGGTGTTGGCTCCCATCAAGTGCCTCAGGATTCCATTTTCAAATTCTTGGTTTTCTCGCGATATCGAGACGTTATTTCAAAATTTGGATTCCCTAAAGGTAGATATAAAAAGACATTTGCAAATCATTTTATCACACACAATTCTTGTGCAAGCTTGATGCCAAAACTCTGCTACAATTGCCATTGAAGATCAGTGACTTGTTGAAGCTCTTGGAAGTATTCTTTATTTGCTATCTTGGAGACAATGGATGGAGATTAGGAATCAAGATCTTGAGTCTATCTTGCTCTTCCTAGGGTTTGTACACCCTTTGCATGATCAAGAGAAGGGTTGAAGCCTCCAACAACAAGCTTGGAGATCCTCCGTGGACATTGCCGATTCACCTTCTTGTTCATGCAAGTCTTCATTTATCTCATCTCCTTGAGGTGAAGTTGTATGTGTTTATTGGTGTAAAGCAAGTTGTTGATCTTCCCTTGATTGAGTCATATAGGGTTTGGTTTTTATGCATACACACATTGTTAGGTTTGCACACACTTCTGCAAATCTTTATCTCTAGCTATTGTTGCGGTAGAAATACCAAAGACGAGGCTTGACTAAGGCAAGCTCCTATATAGCCACAACAATTTTCTTCTTTTGTAGGTGCAGATCATGTTTTGTAGGTTCAAGCGGAAAGAAGCTTCAGAAAGAAGGGTATTGCGGGTACAGTCACGACAGACTTTCAAATTTTTGGATTCTGAGACTTGCAAGACATTGGAGAGGGCGCCCTAGTCCAACCAGGGGTTTATTCCAGGATCTAGAAGCCTTTTAGTAGTTTCAGTCACCCTGTGCAAAAGATTTTCCCATTCAGAAACTTTCAGGACACTGGAGTTGGCGCCCTAGTCCATGTAACCCTCAAAATCTAGGTACACTATCTCTAGAACTCTATCTTTGTACTTCTGTGATTAGTTTTACTAGTTACTTCATTAGTTTATGTATATTTATGATTTAAGGCATAATTAGGATTTTACTTGGTTACAAGGAAAACACTTGATAAAATCTTGATTAAGGCCTTAGGTTTCATAACCACGCAAGTGTAAAGGACAAACAAATTGATTAGAAGCTTGTTCACAAGCTTGGTCTTTGTCCTCCCAATGCTTAGTGGGGAGATTGTGGCATTTAACCTAGTTTAAACAAACTATCAAATTTCCCCCTAAACAAGCACTAAAGTTGTTACCTGTATTTTTTCCCAATTTTTTCTCTTATAAGTAGTTTTTTTAAAGGTTAGAAACCTTGTGTTGAGGGTTTTTAAATATGCTTATAAGAGTTGTCATTTTTGGCTAAGTTGGATTCCCCATAAAAGGTTTAGTGAAGTGAAAAGTATTTTGGCTCCAATACTTAGGCCTCAGACACTTTGTATATGACTGCAAGCTCCCACATACCTATGGGTATATCAGAAGACCCCCTATGGTTTTTTTGCACACTAACCCTATGTAGCCTTTAGTTGTCTATATTCTATGATGTATTGATAAGTGGTTAGTAGTAGGAAGTTACTTATTGTGTACCTTAAAGATAGAATAGGAGTTACGGGTATGGTCCTAACCCTCCATAGTTAGTATTTTGAAATATTGGTTAGAAACTATTTACCAATGGTATAAGTATATTGGTGGGCGCACAAATTAGGCACACCTTGTAGTGTCTTCCCTTTATCCCCACCTATGTGTTGTCTGCCTTGAATACCACAACATTAGATTCTTCCTAGCAGTTAGGTATTTGGTATTTGTTCTATAGTTCTTAATGTTCTCTTTGTATAGCAACCATCTTTAGTTTCTAGTATATTCTTCTAGATCTACAATTATTATCACAATATTGTGATCCATGGGGATAGTTCTAGGTGCAACTGTACAAGGTAAAAAAATAAGTCATCTACAACATATAACTCTCTATTGTGTGAGAAATTGAAGAAACCAATTGCATTTCCCACTCACAAGGATCTCAAAATTCAAAAAACTTGAGGTAAAAAAAGAGTCTGTGGCCAACTTTTGCCCTTGTAGTGGATTGTCTCGTTACATTTGTCTCTTCACGATAATCAATCTTCCATATAACTTTGGATACCTATTTTTGGGGTAGGAATAGATTTTACCCCTTTTATTATATTGTCTCGTTAAACACTCATCTTTTGGAGTTGATCAAATAGCCATATAACTCTGATTACTTCTTTTTTCGGTCCCTCTCATCCTTATGGTGATAATTCACCGTTCTTAGGACCAACAGGATCTACAAGAGCCCATTATGTAATCTCTCAACAACTGCCTTGATCTCATATAAACAGGTAATCAAGCAAGGTTTAGCAACATGAAAGACCAACTCTCCCAACTCTCCCAACTCTCTCAGATTAAAATGGACCAACTACTCTTTGCTATGGACAAAGGCCAAACTTCCTCTCCTACAACAAGTTCCCTCTTCCATAATTAGGGTGGCCCTCTCCATCCCCCTAAACTAGACTTTCCTAGATGTGATGGTATAGATCTACCTAATTCGTTGGGCAAAGTTGAGCATTATTTTGATTTATATCAAATCCCCCAGAACCAAATGCTCTGCCTTGCCACTTTTCACTTGGACAAGAATGCCCTTTAGTGGTTTTAGTCACCTGGATAGAATTTTGCAAGGAAACCCTAATTCATGTTGGCTCTAGTGCCTATGATGACTTGGTTGGTTCCCTCACTGTTTTTCCAAATACATTCAATCAAGGAATATCAAAGTGAATTTGATAAGCTAACCAACCAGACACATGGTTTGGATATGTTATTTTTTAGCAATTATTTCATTAGTGGTCTCAAGGAGGATCTTTAAGAAAAGGTTCTCATGTGTAATCCAAACTCCTATTGTAATGATTTTGCCTTGGCGTGGCTTGTGGAAGACAAATTGATAGTTGAATGGAAACTAGTCAACTCCTCATCTTTTAAAACTAAAAAGGGGACATTAGATAAAGTAAGTAAACCCCCATAATTTATATACTCTCTCAAGAAGAGATAACAGAGAAAAGGGCTTGGGGATTGTGTTATAATTGTGATAAAAATGGGAAAAGGGTCACAAATGTATTGAGTAACGCTTGTATCTCATTGACTCTACCACAATGCTTAGTGACTCTAAGGAATTTTCATATACAAAAGAAGAGTTGGTTTCATCATAACAATAATCAACTCTTTATGTCCATATTTCTACTCATGCTTTGGTTAGGTTATCTTCTCCCAAAATGGTTAATGTCATTGGCTATATTAAAAGACAAAAGATAATGGTCTTGAGAGATGGCGGTGGCACTCATAACTTTATTAACAGAAAACTGGTCGACGAACTATACTACTATATTTATGCCGACAATAATTTTCAAATTATGATGGTCAATGGTAATATTGTCTCTTGTGGGTGTAAGTGTTGTAATATCAAGATGACAATGGGCGATTATCAATTGACCACATATATGTTTGTTCTTTCTTTAGGGGGCACCAATGTGGTATTGGGTGTCTAGTGGTTGCAAACATTAGGCCCAATCACTTGTAACTACTCCAACTTTGGCTTAGATTCTACCATGATGAGCAAGAGTATACATTACAAGGATTGATGGTAAGTGAAGTTTAGATGATCATCTCCCATTGTATGGAAAAATTGTTGAGGAAATGGTGTTCTGGCTCAGTTTCACTCTGTAGAGGCTTAGCCTCTTTCTTCTTCTCCATTAGATTTGCAGTGTTTCCTTTATAAGTATATCAACTAGTCTTTGAGGAACACAAATGATTGCCACCTCCAAGGTCCCATGATCATTCCATTCCCCTCATATCGGGTGCCCTCTCTCCTAATATTTGACCCTATTGGTACCCTTTTGAGCAGAAGAAATGGTGAAGGAGCTCCAAGAGTTAGCTATCATTCACCCTAGTAATAGTCCTTACTCTTCATTGGTAGTTATGGTTCCTAAGAAAGATGGGGGTTGGCAGATGTGCCTAGATTTATGTGAACTCAATAAATTAACCATAAAAGATAAATTTCCTATCCCTGCTATTGTTGATTTGTTGGATGAGCTCTTAAGGGCTCAATTTTTTACTAAGTTGGACCTTCATTTAGGTTATCACCAAATTTGGGTCAAAGAAGTTGATATTCCTAAAACTATCTTCTTGAATCATGAAGGCCATTATGAATTTTTGGTCATGCCCTTAATATTATCCAATGCCCCCTCTACTTTTTAGAGCCTCATGAATATAGTGTTTTGTAGTTGCCTACACAAACTTATTTTGGTCTTCTTTATCATGTGGAGATAGCCCTTAGGATTTTATAGGAGCATTCTCTCATTACAAGTGCTCTAAGTGTGCCTTTGAAGTTCAACACGTGGAATATTTGGGCCATATAGTTTCATAAGCAAGTGTCTAGGTCGATCCTAAGAAGATTGTAGCAATGCATGAATGACTTGTTCCCAAAGTCCATCAAAAGTTGTGTGGGTTCTTGGGATTAATAGAGTATTATCACAAATTTGTGCATCACTATGATAAAATTGTTGGACCATTAACATCGTTGCTCAAAAAATAACTCTTTCAATTGGTTTAAATTAGAAAAGGTGGCCTTTAATGCTCTTAAAACTACCATGTGCTCTACTCTAGTGTTGGTCCTACCCAATTTTTATAAACCCTTCATTTTGGAATGGGCATTGGTGTTGATGCAAGAAGAACATCCCCTAGCCTTCACTAGCAATCAACTCACTTGGTGCAATTTGGCTGAATCAACATATGAAAAAGAAATGTTGGCTATCCTCCATGTTGTCTAACATTAGCATCCTTACTTATTAGGCCATAAGTTCTAGATTTTTTTTTTATCATAGCCTAAGATATTTTTTGTAGCAAAGGGTGTCCTCCTTCAAACAACAAAAATGGGTGGCAAAGATGCAAGGATATGACTATGAGATTATCTATTTAAGAAAGGTAAGGAAAATGTAGTAGTCAATGCTCTCTCGCACCAATATGAAGAAGAAGGATCCATATTTTCTCTTTCCATCTTGGTGCCAAATTGGATAGACGAGATTAGGAACAAATGGGTTACTAACCCTACAGTTCAAAACATCATTTGGTAGTTGGAATAGGATCCATAGTCAGTTTTGGGTTTCCACTAAATAGGCCAAATCCTTACCTATCATTACTAGATTTATTTATCCCCCAACTTGGCACTCAAGCTTCAGATACTAACAGAAGTGCACTCCCCTACTGGAGGACACTCGAGTTTTTTGAAGATCTACAAGTAGGTGAAGCGAGATTTCTTTTGAAATAAACTTAAATAGGATATTAAGACATTTGTAGCTAAATGTGATGTGTGTCAAAGGACTAAAGGGGAAAAATCTCAAAGCCCTAAGATTGTTACAACCACTTCGTATTTCCAATTACACTTGGATTGATATTTCTATGGATTTCATTATGGGGCTTCCACTCTTAGCTGGTAAACATGTTATGTTGGTGGTGGTGGATTGTTTGACCAAATATGCACATTTTTGCACATTACCTTATCCATACACTACTACTATGGTTGCTCAAAACTTCTTGGATTCAGTCTTCAAACTCCATAGGATGCCTCACTCTATTGTCAGTGATCATGATCCATCCTTCATATGAATCAAATTTTGGCAAGAGTTGTTTAAGTTAGAGGGAACTACCTTGAACATGAGTTCAACCTATCAACCGATTGTCAAAAAGTGCCTTGAGACTTATTTGCGTTGTTTTGTGTTTAAGTAATAGATACAATGGGCCAAGTGGACACCTTTGGCTGAGTGACCATTGGTACAATATGACTTATGATAGTGCTTCCATATGAGCCCCTATGAGGCCCTCTATGGTACTCTCCCACCCTCCTTATGTACTTATGTTTTAGGTTTTTGTAAGGTTGCAATAATTGACAACAATTTGGCCAAGTGGGAAGACACCTCTCAACTACTTATGGCTAATCTAACACTAGCCCAAAATTGCTTGAAACAGTCAGTTGATTAACATAGGACAGAGCACACTTTTGAAATTGGCGATTGAGTTTTTGCATTACGAGATAAGATGGTCATAAGCTGACTCATAAATTTTATGGTCCTTAGGTGAGATGTCATACAAGCTAGCACTTCCATCATCTTCTCAAATCCACCTAGTTTTTCATGTCTCATGTCTTGAGAATGTGATTGGACCTACTACTTAGGCATTGATAGAACTACCCAAGTTGGATGAAGAGGGCTTGATATTTTTGGAGTCTGAGGCTATTTTGGACAAATGCACCAAGCACCTTCACATCCGTTCTATTGAGGAGTTATTAGTCCACTAGAAGGGACAACTCGAAGATGCGACATGGGAGTTTGTCAATATTCTCTCTAGGTTTCCTCATCTCAAACGTTGAGGAAAAAGCTTTTTGAAGGGTGAGGCAATGTTATGTATCCCATTTTATTGCTTTTTAGGTCACCCATCTTTAATAAAGGAATGCACATCCTTTGTAAGTAATCCCACTAGTTATTAGAATAAAGTATTTATCCCACATGTATGGGATGGTAGTAGTTGCCTTTGGCAAAACTCTATATATATTGTATTGAATTCTCAATTAAAAAGACATCTTGGAATATATGTAATTGGAGTACATACACTTTATTTGGAGGTCACAACATTGCGAAGATAATAAAAACACATATGTTTCTCTCATTTCTGCAATATTTCTATATGTTCAACATTTTTGTCTTGCAAGTTCATTACACATATTCTTGTATGAAAATTGACTCATGACATTATCCTATCTTGATTCTATCATCACTCATCCCTACAAACTGGTCTCAATCCCTAGGCACACCATTCACCACCTTGGATCATATCCACGTGTGTGGAATTGACCTAGGTCACTTCTGCATGCATGAATATGAACCTTGAAAATTTAAAATTAAAATTTAAATCTTGCCAACCCTTTCATAGTCATGTATGCTTACCTAAGACACATTTGTGTGGATTTGTGTATTAAGGACACTCCTTATTCATTTGCAAATCACCTAGGAATCATTAAAAGATCATTCACACATGAGCATCACAACAACATCACAAAACATCTTAATTGCATCATCATCCTAGGCATATTGTATGACTACTTCTTGTCTTTGATCTTTGTTCATTGTTGTTGAATCGACCCACCAAGGGGTTTGACCAAGGGAGAATTCCTCTGCCCAACAAACTCTTCAATAGTGTTTCTAAATACTATTAGTCAACTGTTATGAGTCATAGACATAAAGGTGAACAATTTACAACTAGGTAATCATTTATCCAATTCTACAACAATTGTTCGACAAATTAATATCTAATATGTCACAACTTTCTTCATCCGTATAAGAACTAAATATTACATTTAATTATTTAAATTTCATAATTTTAATTATACATTTATTATCCCAATTCAACTTTTAAACATAAAATATTATTATTATTATTTAATTATTTATCTTACATAAATTGTAAAGAAAACATTTCCTTTCATTAAAAAATTATAGAACCGAATATTACATAGGATTTCTGCAAACTCCTTTTGCAATGAGAAAAGAAACTATGAGAAAAGAGGATGAAAGAAATAAGGTGGGGTGTTAAATAGTGCGAGTACGGAAATATATAATAAAAAAATTTAAATGAACAAATGTTAGGGCTGGTCGGAATATGGGAAGCGCAGGGAACTTTTGAGTTGTATGTGTAGCGGATTATAGAACCCAGCTTTAATTCCTTCTGAAGAGGGAGTTTTGAAGGGTTTCAGAAATTTGGAAACCCATTTAAAGAACAATTTTAAGGTATGTATGAACCAGGTACCAAGCTGACAAAAACAGAATCCATAATTAACTACCTAAAGAAGAGGCAAACCTTAGAGAGGGATTATCCAGAGCACGGACAATTTGAGCAACTGGTATTGAAGGGAGTGAATTGTAATGCAGAATATGTGAATTGTAATGCAGAATATGTGTTAAATTAATTGATTGGTGTGTACTTTGATTGAATTGGAATTGTTTGTGGTGTTGGAGAGGAGGAATAGATTAGGGCATTGTAATTGAGAAGCGATGGGCAACAAAATCGCGCGTACGACGCAGGCATCAGCGTCGGAATATTATCTGCACGAGCTGCCCTCGTCATTAAATTTAGTGTTGAAGGAAGTGGTGGGGAGGGGCAGGTTTCTGAAATCCATTCAGTGCATGCACGATGAAGGCCTCCTACTTGTCAAAGTCTATTTTAAGCGCGGTGGCGACTCCCTCCATCTCAAGGTACGCCGTTCTTATTCTCATTAACTAAACCAAAAATAGAAAAACTAATCATGGAAAGTCTCTTCTCATGAATTCAAGAAAAGAAATCCTGGGATTTGACCAATTGACTATCTCTAATGGCATTTAAACCTTCTTGATTGAATTTCTGCAATGTAATCCAACTCAGAATGGTCCTGTATTTTTTTTTTCTCTCCTCTCTTTTGGAGTGTATGCTGTTTACAGGTCATTGCTTATGCTCTGTTGGATGGGTGTTGTTTATCTTCAACCAAGTTTAAATAGTATTGTAAAGCTGAATTGTGTGCTCTATTTTTTCAGAAGTTAGATGAAATCTATCTGCTCTGACTTTTTTTACCCTTTCATATTTACTTTTTTTCACATTCAGAATTTTTAACTGTTTCTGATACCAGTATAATGCTTCTGAGGGGCTCTTATGATTTGCAGAAGAAGATATTAAAATACGTTGACAATTTGAATTCTGATGAAGAGAAAAGAGAATTACTTGAAAAATCCCCTAGGAAAAATTAAGAGGCAGAATCTAAGATAATGACAGAGCAATATAGGTGCCTTGGTTTTTCCTAGTAAATTCTAGATGGGCTTGGTACTAGATCTCTCGGATTTATGTCGAAGGAATTGTTATGTGTCTACAGATCTCTTGGGTATAATTCAAAAAAGTCATGCGAGAAATGGGCAACAACCCTCTGGAAAAACATTCCAATTGAAAATATTGATTGGCGCCCTTGATTCCTTTTCCGGTTGAATTATAATTTATAAACAAGTGGCTCCTTCCTTTTTTCCTTGGAAAATTTCCTTGATAGCTTTTATCTATGAAGGATGCCAAGAACCTCCTCCTGGTTTTTATTTTGTGATTCATGCTATTACCCAAAAGTATATTCATACTTTTTCGAAGATATGGCTGGAAAATATTAATGATCAATTTTATGGAAGCATTATGGATATTACTTGAATCAAAGAAAGAGATCATAAATACATAATGCCAATCTTTGGAAATAATATGTTTTTGCAAAACACTTTCATGAGTCTGAGTTTATGATGCATATGCCTTGAATCTGCCTTCGAAAATTCAAATACTATTGTACCCTTTGTATTTATAAGAATATCATCCAAATGATGGAGAAAAAACCCATTTTTGATAGTAAATTCTTAAAGTGCAGAGCGATCCATACTCATTCTCATGTTATAACCCTCTTTATTTTAATCAACTACAAGAACACCAAAGTAGATTTTTAGGAATGGTATTTGACCATCCTTGCACGGAATGGAGGCTCTAAAAAATCAAACATCTTATATCCTTTTATTTAAAGTTTATCTCCGAAGCAAATAAACCTAATTCCCTTGTAAGTCATGGTACATAAAGGGGATATTTATCATGACAATTCCTCTTAGAATGACCTAGTGCTCTTGCAATGAGCACATCTCGCTTTGTACATGCATTTAAGTTGTCTTATACACAAGTGATCTAGTTTCTACAACTGGCCATCATATGTACAGGGCAGGTCATGTCTGATCATTTTGGAAAAGTGTGCCATTGATCATGCTTCTCTCTAATGTTGTGTCAATGATTAGGTTTGACTAGTTAGGAGAAGAGTGCCCATAAGGTCAAAACTAGAATTCTTATTGATTATGAAAGACTTTGATGCTTTATTGATAATTTTGCTTGCTTTTTCAATGCATGATGGGATCAATTCAATCCAAAGCCAGTAATGGTATATGTGAATAGCTAAATCTAATATCCGGAAATGAGTCTTTGGTTTCAGATTGTGGCACAAAGGATGTGTGATAGAGCTAACTGGTTGAATTTACGTATGATGGTAGGGAGTACAAATTGGCAAACTTTGTGAAACTTTAACTCATTGAAATATGTAGAAGAAATCTATCACGGTTCATACTTTCTGCATGTTGGGTACTCAGTATCAACTTCTCTTGTTTGGACATTAGATTATTCGCAATCATTTATCATGCAAGAGTTATTAACTTATTTTCCTCTCACTTTCTGACCTGGCTTTTCTAATAGCATCTCAAATCTGCTCGGCTACAGATTTAAAACTTGAAACTACAAATTGATCAAATCATGTTGATGTATTTTCAAGGCAGTACTCAGACTATAAAGACTAAGACTATATATAGTTTGTAATTACATCCACAAGACTTGTTGGGCCTGGGTTCATTGTGGATATAATTCCCCACCATTATGGAAGTTGTTGCTTCTGACATGCAATTAAGCTTCATTTGATCTTTAAATAGCCTGTTTGAGTTGTCTTCAGTAATTTATTTATTTTGCCAAGGATTGCATATCCTGTGGCATCTAACAAATCTTCCATGACTGCTAGGTTTTATGTAAAAGGTCTTTCATTAAAGTGAGCCCATTCTGGTGATACATATTACTTTACTAAACAATTGTATTTCTACTGGTTTTTTTTTAGATATTCATGCAAGACATAATCCTCTTCTTTTTGAAAACCTATTTGCCATTTGGGTATCACTAGGTGTGCAAATATTTTCCAAAATTAGACATCTTGATTCAGTGCAGGCAAAATCATTTATTGTAAGTATCAGTCATCAGGAAACTTGATCCAGATCTCTGTACCTGTACCCACATCTCCCTTTGACTATACTTATGTGGTAATGTAGCTGCATCCCCGTCATATAATCACTGACCATATTTTAAAATGATGTCTCTGTCTACGTCACAGTATTTCACTTCTTGGGTGACTATGGTTGCTATAAAGATTGATAGAAGGATGTTATGATTAAAGCTTACGCAACCTCTGGAAGAATTTTCTTTTTAACTGTTGTCTTCTTATACAGTGTAAAAGAAAGCTTGAATGTTTAGATGTAATTATAACTTGCATTAGCATATATATTGTCATTTCTATTATCTACAACAATTACCTAATTCTGCTTTATTTCATGGGTTCCAATATTGACAACTTATAATATTGTGCACATCGAGCACTGCAATCTAATTTTGACAAATGTTGGAGGACACATAAGCCTGAAATCAAAATTTGAACTTTAGGATCATGAAGATGCCAGATTGAACCAGCTAGAAAAGTATGTAGTCGTTTTACATGTGCATTGTGATTTAAGAATGTCCAACGGATAGCTTCTGTTGAGTCATTATGTTATGCTTATGTCAAGGAACCTGCTGTTTAGCATGGAAAACTTTGATTTAATCAGACAATTTGAAATATAAGCTGAAATTCTGAAATGAATCTGAAAACTGCAGCTCTGATAGCACTGTTATGAATCCAGTCAAAGAAACAGAAATCTTATTGAAGATGTATGCAAAAAACAAGAGATCTGAAACTGGCATGTTATATCAGCAAACTGGTAGCTTTTAGTAGAGGTTGATTCATCTATAAGTTTATAACAGTCAATTCTCATGAAAATAAAAGTAGATAATATCCATAAAGCAATAGTATCCTCAAAACCAACAGCTGTAACTTAGTATTCTCATGAAAATAAAAGTAGATAATTTCCGTAAAGCAGTAGTATCCTCAAAACTAACAGCTGTAACTTAGTGCCTATTCAGAAACTAGGAAAGCAAGGGCAGTGGGAAAGTATGCAAAACTTTGTTCATAGAAAGTGAAACTTTCGTTTTTTTTAACATAAAAGCAATTTTTTTATATTAAAACAACCACCGATTACAAAGTAGGTCTGCTAGTCTTAAAAAGACTCACGGCACACCAATTCCAGAAAATCAAGAAAATCGGAATCCAGATGGACTGAAAATAGACAATCAGCAAGAGAGGAGGAACCCTCCAAACCCCATAGACAGGGCATAAGCTCTTGTTACCCTGAAGATTGTACATGCTCTTAGTATCGGATATAATGTTTGCCTTTATGTTAAAAAAACTGGACCAGCAGGAAAACCACTTAAAACAAAAAGTAATAATAAAGTTAACCATAAAGGAATAAACAGGAAGAACACCACAAGAACCCGGACACCAGCACACCACCAGGAATCAAGAATCCAGAGAGGCGTTGTAGTCAGCATTCACAAGAACACTAAAGTCTCTGCTCAAGTCCCAGACAGTGAAACTTTTGTGAATACTGACTACAATGCCTATTACTAATACCTAAAACTGGAACTTAAATATATAATGCTATATTAATATAAATTTCTAAATGTTATATATTAATATAAAGTTATATATATTACTTCAATTTTATGATTATAGTTTTAATATTTACAAAACAGGGCTATGGCGCAATTGCTGCAGGGCAGCACAAGATGAGAAGGTGTACGAGTGATGGATTGTGAGTGAAGGTGGATGGTGAAACAACCAGGAAACATAAAAAAAACCCTAAAAGTTTTAATGTCACTTTTTTTTAAGCATCAAGTGCCTTTAACAATTGCCCATAGGATGGATTTAATGGGCAATTTTAAAGAATGAAGGTGAAAAACAAAAATTGCGTGCCATCGTTTTATACCCAAAATTGGATGAGTTTTTCCCCTGGTGAGTTGGTGCTATTTTTCAAGGTTTTCTTGCGAATTCTAGACAAAAAATTGTGACATTTTTTTGTATTTACTCAGTTGCGAGTTATTGGGCAATTACTTATCAGTAGAAATTTTTGGCAAGTACTCACCGATTTTTTAAACTATGGACTAATAATACGTCCAAAAACTTCATTAACTCTATCCTCCAAGAAATAAATGTTGAAGTTGACAAAATCTAGAATAAATTTCATTAGTTTTTCTTGAATTGACTTTAGGCGATTGACTTTGAAACATCTAACTAATATCTGGAAATTCTGAGGTTCTTATATAAGTTCTGTTGATGATTACTAGGAGATAGGGATTGGTATTGCTGCCAGAGATGAGGATGGGTACTGATATGCCATTTTCAATAAAGTTGGAGAGAAAAAGAAAAAAAAAATCATATATAATTTAAATTTAGGAAATTATAAGTGTACAATGGATATGCACATTTAAAGAAAGTAAAATATGAAGGGCTTAAACAAAAAAAAAACATGTTAAAGTATTGGAAGAGAGGAAGCAACATTTGGGGTTAATGTGACGGTTGGGATTAATCTCATTAGTCCTCCTATAAGCCCTTGCTTCATACCCTTTTTCTCCTTTGTGGATTAGGTAGGGATAGGTGAATGTATCACTGCCCCTATTACTCTTGGATGGACGCAAGGTATTGTTGATTCTCATTGATGGCTCTTAAATCGTACGATTTAGGTGTGGTTGGAGTGTCGATGGATGTCAAGGCATCACTTCTCCTATCTTTGGTAGTAGTGGATGGACGTAAAGCCTCTATCAAATATGATATTGGTCCTGTTAATGTAGCGTTTCCTGTGCACCACTCCTTTGCAATGGTGGTTGGGTAGGATGATTCAAAGGCTGTGCCTGCTCTGGGTCTTTCTTTGGGTGCAATTGAGGGCATCGACTTCAGGTCTGTGAAGTGGGTTTGTGTAGTTGCATGCTTGGAGGATATTCATTTGCTTGCCCTGGGATCTGAAGTATTTTTATGAGGAAGCCTAATATGCCGAAAAGGGTTTGATTTGCATGTTTACTCATATGTGGCCCAGTTTACTAGATCTCCATTTGTGGATTTCTCGGTTTTGGAAGCCTTCCCTCTCCAAGCCTATTGATGTTTACCCTTGTGCTCAGGGATTTTTTGTTATTTACTTTAGATCCATAGCTGATAGGGTGTAAATTCTTTTGAAGGGGTCTTAGTTCTTAGGGCAGGCTAATTTGTTGACAAAAACTTGGTATCCTTCTTTCAACCCATGTTTGAAGTCTTTCTCTGTGCTTTCAATTTGGGTTAGACAACCTTATCTCTTGTGCAATTTTGGATTGATTCTAGTTTAGAGGGCATTGGTAACACTCTTGGGAGATTCTTGGCTCTTTCTTCTAAAAGAGGAGATGTACAGAGGCACAAAGATACTTTATCTGAAGTCTCCCAATGTTTGGCAACATCCCCATATGGGTCTTTGAGATGGGGATGCATTTCCTATATGGAAGACGAGTACCAAGGGTTGGTGAACGATTCTTTGGGTAACTATGTTTCAATCCAACTTGTTCCAACATAGTGGATAAGGAAATTGCACCTATGGTTCAGCTGTGGTTAGCAAAGAAATTTTGTCAATGTAATTGCTTGCTGCTTTAGTCTTGGCATTCAATATGTCATGTCCCCTCCGCCCAGGGGAAATGATGTTAATTATTTTAATTTGAAAATAGTGTTTTTAAACACTATCAAATAATAATATAATATAATATTAATATATAATAACATTAATAATAATAGTTATTTTAATAATAATAATGATATTTTTTTATGAGAGCCGACCTAGGATCTGGTAAGCACCATTTTGATTTTCAAACTGGCCGGACTCACCATTCTGCAATCTCATCCGCTGGACGGGGACAAAAACCCCACGAAAGCCATCTCGGGTCTGCAAGCTATTACAGGAGGACAGAGACCAAGGATCTGCCATTTAGCTCTGAGTGAGCTCGACCAGCAGAGGAAGGGACTCTAAGAGTAAGCATGAGTGTGTCTCTGACACCACGAACGCCTCTCTTATTGCTTGAGATCGGTTGTGCACTGCCTGATGCAATAAAGGGAAGCACACCATTTGGAAATTCTGCCTACACCACTAACAGTGTGACAACACACATGCGCGGGCTGGAAAACGCATCTCTATGGAGTTATGCAAGCTCCCAATCGAGTATACAGAGGGCGATAAGGTCCTACAGAAACCTACATGCGGTCTACCAATCAGATCTGAGGGCCCGAATTCTAACTGATTTGTAAGTCATTGGATACCAGAGATATTCGATGTCAAACATTATTGTTATCAACTTCTGTTAGGTTGATGAAAAACAAACTTATTCAGTAAATTTGAAGATTTAAATTATATCACTGTCTCTACAATTTGTATAAGTGTCGTACCAGTAGTTATGCTGGGAAGGTTCATTTTGTGGTGATAATATTTATGAAATCTAAATCTGTGTGATGCTGTTGCAACTGAGTGTTATTTGATTGTTGAAGTTTTGGGTAAACTTAATTAGGGATATTACATTGGTATCAGAGCAGGAATTCCTGCTAGCCTGTGAATCATTGAGAGCTAACATCTGAGTACAGGGCTACAATGGACACACGAGTGAAAAGAAACTTAGGAGAAAGAACATGGATTGACGACCTAAGTTATTACCAAAGAAAGAAGACATAGAGAAGCAGACAAAGGGACAACAACTTTTGGAGCAGTACTGTAGCAGCCTTAGAATCCTAAATTCAATTAGCAGAACATGGCAAGATGATCCTTTTCGAAGGGCAGCAGAGGATCAACTGGAAAGAGATGAGTGCAAGCTTACTGCCTACTGTAAGTATGAACATGAGTCTGCTATTTATAAATCCAATGTTACCTATGAAGAGTACTTGGAGATATTCAAAGAAAACAAAAGAGAACAATAAGGAATTGACGAAGGAAGAATCAATATCACAAGTAGAGACTGAGGAAGAAATCAAGAAGCAAGAGAGAATCAAATTCAGAGCCACAAGACATCAAGGAGCAAGAACCCAAAGAAACATAAATGACAGCAGAAGAGAAGTCAGAATCAGAATCACAAGAAGTTGCAAAAAAGGAAGAAGAAGAGCCGATATTGGGTATTGAAGATGTTGCCCAAGAAACATTGTAAGATCCCCTACCAAGATTTTATCTCAAACTCACAAAACTCCTGACTTTTAACATGCTGGCATTTCGTCAAACACTTTGCAATTTGACTATTCATCTGTATTTCTGAATGTGTTTGTTTTAGAACAGCTTATCATGAAGTTTGATTCATAAAACATCCAATGTTGCATCACAAAATTCAAGAATATAGCATGGACATTTTGTCAAACAATTTGCAGCCTTCCAATATATGAGAAATTTGAACACAAAAAGCAATGCACTTGCTGATATAAAAATCAAACCCACAGAATTAGAGAGATTGGCTTTCTAACCTTTCATGGAGTCAAAAGTACAAGGAATGGATGAATATCATTACTTGCAGCTGCTGGACAAATTACCTAAGCAGATTTATACTCACAACAGCAACCTTAAACCTGCCAAATACAATTCCAAACTCTCACAAAGAACTGATGCATACATGACAAATAGTTCTATTAGAGGCAGTGCCTCATACTCTCTTCCCCACAACCTCAAAGACCAAATGTAGCTTCCAAAACATTTAGTAAAGTCTCCAAATTCCCCTCTTCTCTTCTTCTAAAACCCACACAGCTTTAAAATATGAATTAAAGTCTTTAGTGCCTCTAATAGGCAACATACCAACTGGAGTCATTCAAAGATTGTTAATCACCTCCAAGACTAAGGCGCTTCATTTCCGAATCCTCACGTTAAAGTAGTAGTACTGAAGTCAAAGAATTAGTTGATTTTCCTTGTCTATACCTTATGTCCCCTTATCTCTTCCTAAAAAATCACGGCTCTTATATCACTCCACTCCAAGGAGGCGGCAGCAGTTAAAACATCAGTGAATACCTTGAAACATGCTCACGCATCCTTATTTGACTTGCGGTGCCTTTGGGAAAGTCCACTCTTCCTTAGAAAATGAAGCGATTCCTTTTTAAAACTTAAAATACCATCAAATTAATGGTACGGCTGGGTTTATAGAGTCCTATCAGCATTATGACTGTTCATCAAATCCACCTTTTACTTCCAAAATATTTTAATAACATATTGTAATCTCCACAAATATTTTTGATAATTTTTCAAGAACCCTTAGAAAATTGGAATCCTTTGTGAATCAAAATATCATCCTGGAAAATTATCTTCGCTTTTTGACACAAATATGGAATTTGTCCGCGAACAGCCAAAACTCCAAAATTCCCCAAAATCTTGAAAACCTCACCAAACAATAACCAAACTCTACAGAATCAAATGGCACATGCATTCAGCACAAGTGTGAAATCTGAATAATTCCACCTGCAATCGACCAGGGAAGATCTTTCACTTCCGAAATCAATTAATCCACTAGGGTTTGAAGAACCAAAAAGGCTCCAACTCTCAAGAGTCTCCAAGAAAATAATAAATCAATAATCCATTCCATTTTGCCCATCAACGTCTTCTTATAACCACTTGGAGAAAAATAACTTAATTTCCTTTTTTAATTTTCTCGTCCAAATAAAGTGACCACTTTTTTAAAAAAAATTTCCCATTGGCAAAATATAAAGTCACTTTTATCATTCTGTAGCTCAACCTTAGTAATTAATTAAATATAAAAGTCCTTAGAAATAACTTAGGACCATTTAATATTTAATTAACTAAATATTCCCTTTAATAAAAATATTTTCCGCACATTCATCAAATTCCCGAAAAATATTAAATTGGCCAAAAAAGGGACATTACAAAAATCCATCCAATTTTCAGGTATGGAAGTAATTGAATCATGCAATAATGATTTGCAATATATGGACATGATTGGACCATGTGATGATGACATGCAAGACATTAGTTGTGTTGTCGTGAAGAATGATTTGACTAAGATGGACCCCCATGAGGAGGAATTGCAAGCTTATCAAGTAAACTCGATGATGATTAACACCGACTACATGGAGGTTGACTTGGAAACATTCGAACTCCTTTGTTCCAAGATCGATGAGCTCGTTGATGGGTTAGTTTGTATTCATGTGAAGAAGACTGTTGGGTTGCACATGATGGGTCTAAGAGAGGCCAACATGGACAGTGAAGGACAAGGGGCGCATTCACCAAGATGTCACCTCACCACACTTGAAGAACGAATGGAGATAGTCACCTTGATGCTAGATGATGGTAAGCAAGATAGAGATCATTTTGATATTCAAGATTTTATAACTAAGCATGGTGTAGTGTTTGTCGATCCAAGCTACATTCCGGATGTGATATGCCACAATGGCATCACTACTCCTTGCATCATGAAGACACAACTACTTACTCTCACATTGAAAGGACACAAGGTATGTGAAGATTTTTATATCACGGATCTAGAGAGAATTAGAAAAAAAATGGTCTTGCAAGGGCTACATCCTATTGAAGAGTTAACTATGGAAACCAAGAGATTATCCTTAGGTAAGATACTCCCCTATGATAATGTTTGGTCCATTTTGAATACGTTCATGGGATCACGCCAAAGATGGCCACCATATGAGGTACTGGAAGAAAAGAACTCTTGAGGAAGAAATATCATCCACGCATGGCTGTTTGGAATTCCAGAGGTAAGAACCATAATACATGGATCCTTATGCGTGCTGTTCTCCATCTCAGCACTGCTGTTTCCTACATTTTCAGTTTGCCCTACCCCTTTTGGACAGCCGCCGAGCAGAGGTTGATTGCATGGAAGGTGTGTTTACCACCCTTGGTCTTCCAAGATGTATTTGAGATTTATATAAAGGGGTTTCTAGTTTTATTCTTGAGCAAAGGAAGGCATGGGGACAATCATGATAAGGTGTTTCAGCTGATTGGAACACTGTTGGACAGCCTTAAGCCAGCGGGTACAAGGGAAATTTCCAAATCTAATGAGGTGGGTAGGTGGTTCCACTTCCACATGTGGAAAGCAGTAAGAACTTGCGTACCAGCATTGTTAACAGCGTTGAGGATGAAACTTGGGGTATTACATGACTGCTGCAATCACTTATCTGCACTCATACAGTCTGATCTAAGCCATTTCCTAGAGGGGACAGCATGGGATATCATAATCAGCAAATGTAAATGTGAAGAGACAGTGGTTCATGAAGCTGAAGCTTACACCTATGATGATGAAGTCATTAAGAAAGCAAGAGCCAAAGGGAAGCCAGGATTAGTGAGTATTACTGCTAAAGAAGATGGGCTATTTGTTACAATACCCAGGATCGATGAGCCTGAATTTATGTTATGCAGTTTTGGCTTGAAGTGGATGAAGCTTCTGGGGTTGTCATTGCTTGACGACAAGCAATATTTGGGACGGGAGGATTGTCACGTCCCCTCTGCCCAGGGGAAATGATGTTAATTATTTTAATTTGAAAATAGTTTTTTTAAACACTATCAAATAATAATGTAATCTAATATTAATATTATAGTAACATTAATAATAATATTTATTTTAATGATAATAATGATATTCTTTTATGAGAGCCGACCCAGGATCTGGTAAGCGCCATTTTGATTTTCAAACTGGGCCGACTCACCTTGTTTTCCAAGCCGAGCTACCCCTTTAGCACTGGGCTTTTGATATAAAGGTGAAATCGATTTCAACTGTGAAGCATCCGATTTTATATATGCAATTTACATTTTTGAGTTTGCTGTCTGCAATCTCATCCGCTGGACTGGGACGAAAACCCCATGAAAGCCAACTCCGGTCTGCAAGCTATTACAGGAGGGCAGAGACCAAGGATCCGCCGTTTAGCTCTGAGTGAGCTTGACCAGCAGAAGAAGGGACTAAGAGTAAGCGTGAGTGTGTCTCCGACACCACGGATGCCTCTCTTATTGCCTGAGATCGGTTGTGCACTGCTTGATGCAATAAAGGGAAGCACACCATCTGGAAATTCCGCCTACACCACCAAAAGTGTGACAACACACAGGCGCGGGCTGGAAAACTCATCTCTACGGAGTTATGCAAGCTCCCAATCGAGTATACAGAGGGCAATAAGGACCTACAGAAACCTACATGCAGGTCTACCAATCAGATGTGAGGGCCCGAAGTCTAACTGATTCATAAGTCATTGGATACCAGAGATATTTGCTGTCAAACATTATTGTTATCAGCTTCTGTTAGGTTGATGAAAAACAAACTTATTCAGTAAATCTAAAGATTTAAATTATGTCACTGTCTCTACAATTTATATAAGTGGCGTACCAGTAGTTACGCTGGGAAGTTTCATTTTGTGGTAATAATATTTGAGAAATCTAAATCTTTGTGATGCTGTTGCAACTGAGTGTTATTTGATTGAAGTTTTGGGTAAATTTAATTAGGGATATTACACAAGATCAAGGAAAACCTTAGGCTTAGGTTGCTCACATGGAAGTTTATTTGGAAAAGAAAAGTTTCTTAGCCACGGATCCACAATTTTTGGGATATATACTAAAGAGCTAAATATAGCAGCTTCATTTTTCCTTCCTTTCTGCTTAACTATGTTACTGGAGCAAGGGCATAAATATTCTGTTTTTGTATGTTGCTTGTAGCCTTTTCACCATTTTTTGATGGGGTTTCTTTCCTAGGGGCTTTTTCAACAATAGCCTTTATTGATGACCGCGACGAGTGAGCAAGCTTTTAGCCAAATCGCTATTGATGGCATCATGTTCATAAAGACCATCACTGAGGTCTGGGTGTTCATCAAAAACATCACATTGAACCATGTCATCGTTGCTCTTGGCCTCCGTCATTTCTTTAAATTCCAACAATCACGTAGTTTGGTTTTCTATATCTTTAAAAAGAGAGGTCTGCAAAAGATTCATGATTATAAGTTTCCCCCAAGCCCCGATGTTGATTGATTGGACCTAATAGGTTGTCAGCTTCCTTGAATGCGTGCCTTCCTGGGGCTTCTCCATGAGGCTAGGAAATTGCCATGATACCACTGTTGTGTTTTAGATAGATGCCTGCTGTTTAGCTGGGAAAAGTTTGATCTGAAATTGATGCAGCGCAGAATCGGTTACCCACTAGAGCAGTCAATTCAGGCAGGCAAATACACTAAACAAGACAGAAAAACAGCAAAATCCATTATAACAGAAAGTTACAACATATCTGGACTGGAGTATGAGATTCTGGATGACTTTATTAGCAGAAAGTCGACCATATGCCAATGATACAAATCAGATAAGAGTCTGGATCAATGTCGTCTGGTTTAGAGCATCCAAAGGACCCCCAAAAGTTAATCCGCTAAGGAATACATTAAACAGTCATATTGGTCTGGCTCCCGAATGGAGGATTAAGGAATATTTATAATCTTATTGTTGCTACCCCTGACTGTCCCTGGTTCCTATGGGTTTAAATTAGCGCCTTTCAAGGTACTTCCGCTGGCTGGAGGTTGCCGTGGATAGCTGTTAATAGGAGTTTTAATAAAAAATGCTGTGGGCCTTTAAAAGAAACTGTAATTGTTGACCTTGCCTAAATAAGGTGTAACTGCCACCTAGTTGTCATATGAAATCGCCAGGAAAGGTGAATCATAGCGCTTGTGACTGCCAGCTGCCAAGTAAGAATAGGAAAGAAATATAGTCTCTGTTGCCAGGTAAGTCAAATACCCACGATTTTACTTATTTTTTTCTAATCGCCCAGCTTTAAGGAAAGGCGCCAGAAAATGGTAACCGCAGCCAATAAATTCCCATGATTACCACAAGGTAAGATGACAACAAAAGGAATTTACCAGCATGTCATGTGGGCCCAACAAAGTGGTGTAGGAGATGAAATGCCCAAGCAGGAGTTTAGCCTAGTAAAAGACAAATGTGTGGGTCCCTGCCAAACATTTAATCAGCAGACAATGAAACATGGCTTTTAGATGTTTGTCTTCAAAGTGGGCCCCAACAAAGTAGAATATTGGTGCAAGCCTTATAAGGATCAGACCAAGATAAGGAGAACTTGTGGGTCCTAGGGAATCAACAAGGATTCTGACTCCAATAAACTTCAGCCTTTGTGTCCAGCTCCATGTCATGTTTTTGGGGCGATGCAGGATTGCCTGCGGGCCCAAATGCTCTTGCATCATACATGCTGGGTAAGAAGTTTGTGAGCATAGTTTACAAATTATAGCTAATGATAAAACTGCACATTCCATAGGAAGCTCCATTATTTCAGAAGATTTCCTCCTTCGATTCTTCCAACACTTAGCTCGGATAAATCCCACTTCCTTCCACCAAATTTGTTCTTCATCTTTTACGCCTCTTGTGGACTTTTGTCCACCATAAACCGACCTCTTAATGTTTCTTCTCCACCATCTTTTTTTTGTGGGTTTCAACCCACCATCATTTGTCCACCTCCACCGAGACTTCTTTCTCCATTCTTCACTCTGTGCTTTACTTGCACATAAACCATCACAACAAAATTTATCAAAAATAATCTCCTCCTCATCGGCTTCTGCGAACACCGCAGATTCAACATCTGCAACTTCTATTTCTTCTTCACTTTGTGCATCTGCAAACTCCTCCATCTTCTCTTATTCAACTTCTATTGTCACCACTTCATTAGTACATAAATCAGCATTAATACTTTTATGGAAATCAGAAATTTTCAGCACTCTTTCTTCACTCACTTCTTCTTCATTCTCTTCTACAACAATATCTTCATGTGACGAATAACGCGAACCGAAAAGCTCGTTAGCCTTCTTCATCTCCTCTTCAAGCAAGGGATTCTCTTCGTAATCTACACGATCAAATACAGGGCCATCACTAGCCACCATTTCAGCATCTAAATCAGCTACAACTTCTGCCACAACACTTTTGCTTTTTGCAATTTGTGCTTCTTGAACTTCTGCCACTATTTTCTCTTCTACATTATCCTCAAGCAAGAGGACTTTCTTTTCTTTGTTTTCACCTTCCTTTGTATCTGCAAACAAATCAACATTAGATAAAACAATATAACCATCATTACCTTTCTCGTCCGCTACAACCTTATCCACTTTCACATTCATGTCTTTAGAAAGATATGTTTCATTCATGTTCTTTTCTTCTGTCATGCCATCTGTATGACATTCTTCGTCCTTCTTGATTAAATGTACGACAATCCCTCTTTGTTGCTTAGCCTCCAACCTCTTCAATCTCAAATGGGTTTCCATAATCTTCTCAGGGATTTCCTTCCAAGGTATGGTCTCATTTTCTTTCATGCGACCAATGTGAAATTCTTCACCTTTTCTGATCATGTCTACAACAACTCTTCCACATTGCTTAGCTTCCAACTTTTTCAATCTTAAAAGGATATTTGCAGTCATTTTGACGTAATCTTTCTCTTGGTATTGCTCCATAGATTTCTGCTTAATTGGTCTCTTCAAGACCATTGTCATCCTCGTTTTTGAAGACATCTTCACTCTCAACTATTTGCAGTTATAGGACTTACACCTGCAACAAACTCACGCTTAACTACAACTATCCTCTACCCAACAATGTTGCTGGAAAATGCACACTCTCAAAACCCCCACTACCCACTTCCACATAGTGGAGGACGTTAGCACATCTTCTACTCAGCACTACCTTTGTTGGAGGACAGCCAACATACCCTTACGCAACACTCATTCTTTTTATCACCATTTCTTCACTCACATCAACATCAACTCCTTAACACTCATCCCAGTGAACAACTCGCTTTGATACCAAATGACGCAGTCTAGAATTGGGTACCGAGTAGAGTAGCCGATTCAGGCAGCCAAACACACTAAACAAGATAGAAAAACAGCAAAATCCATTATAACAGAAAATTAAAACATATCTGGGTTGGAGTGTGAGATCCCAGATGACTTTATTTGCAGAAAGTCAACCATATGCCAATGATACAAATCAGATAAGAGTCTGGATCAATGTCGTTAGAGTTTAGAGCATCTAGAGGACACCCAAAAGTTAATTCAGGAATACATTAAACAGTGATATTAGTCTGGCTTTTGATTGGACGATTAAGTAATATTTATAATCTTATTGCTACAACCACTGGCTGTCCCTGGTTCCTACGGGTTTAAATTAGCGCCTTCCAAGATACTTCTGCTGGCTTGAGGCTGCGTGGATAGCTATCAATAGGAGTTTTAATAAAAACTGCCACGGGCCTTTAAAAGAAATTGTAACTGCTGCCGTCACCTAAATAAGGTGTAACCGCCACCCAGCTGTCATATGAAATTGCTAGGAAAGGTGATTGGTAGTGCGACTGCCAGCCACCAACTAAGAATAGGAAAGAAATAGAGAGTCTGCTGCCAGGTAAGTCAAATACCCACAATTTTACTTATTTTTTTTCTAATCGTCCAGCTTCAAGGAAAGGTGCCAGAAAATGGTAACTGCAGCCAATAAATTCTCATGATCACCACAAGGTAAGATGCCAACAAAAGGGAATCACCAGCATGTCATGTGGGCCCAGCAAAGCGGTGTAGAAGATGGAACGCCCAAGCAGGAGTTTAACCCAGCAAAAGACAAATGTGTGGGTCCCAGACAGACACTCAATCAGCAGACAATAAAACATGGTTTTAGATGTTTGTCTTCAAAGTGGGCCCCGGCAAAGTAGAATGTTGGTGCAAGCCTTGTAAGGGTCAGACTGAGATAAGGAGAACTTGTGGGTCCCAGGGAATCAGCAAGTATTCTGATTCCTCCAATAAACTTCATCCTTTGTGTTCAGCTCCATGTCACGTTTTTGGGGCAATGTAGGATCCCCTGTGGGCCCAGATGCTACTGCATCAGAAATCTGTGTTGAAAATTGGAAACTATATTTCTAATATCACTGCTGTGAACTGTATCAGAAAATTCGAAATATTACCGAAGATGACCATACAAAAATATGGAGACATAAAAATGGACTAGAAAGAATGCTAATGGGGCCCTGATTTTGTAATACTCTACAGCAATGGCTGATTCATCTATAAAAGTCAATTCTCATCAAAATAACAGCAGAATATTTAACTACATACAGTGGAATCGACAATTACAGCTATAACTTATTGTTACAACAGCTATTTAGAAACTAGGAAAGCAAATAGAGAAAACAAATCTTCAACAGAAACTTTAATGATAAATAAGCCATATTTTTTTAAATAAAAAGAGAAACTTTCTTGAAAAGGTATGCATGTCAACTCAAGGCCTGAATATCCAATGCAGTCTGGATGCTTCTTTGCCCCATTCACATTGGCTGTAGACTTTTGTACAACAAATTCTTTTAAGAACATAATTCTACTTTTAAGTCTATGGGGCTATATATAACTACTTTTCCTTTAGCGTAATTACTAAATCCTATCAAATGAGTTAGATACATTGAATTTGTGCATTTATATCAAAAGGTGGATTGGTGAACTTACTGGTTAAAATGTGGGTTGGCGAACCTACTACCTAAAAATGTTTAGGCCCATTTTATATGAAAAGGGTTGAATGTACCCACATTAGGAATAAGAGGTGCATAACACAGTTTGGATCAGAATGTGAGGGGATCTTTTAATATTAGAAACAGTTTAATTTTTATTAAATAAAAATAAATTTGAGTTACTATGACTAAAGTTTTGAAATTGAGTACTTTTAGTTTTAATCATTCTACATGATAGTTTTGGTTTTGGTTTATGATTAATGACTGAGCATATTTAGGAGATATAGCTTGTTTGTAAACAATAAGATTTATGCTTGTACACAGATATATTCTAGTTTTTCATATTCCAGTGAATCAGGTGCACTATCCTAAATGCCTAACATTGTCTGAGTTCCTCTTTTGCTGGTTGAGAGAAATCGTTAATGCACTCTTCCATTAGGTTGAGCACATAAAGGTTATTTATGCAGTTGGCCTTTAGGTCTTGAACATTACTTGTATCAATATGCTTGAGTCCTAACCTGTAGTTACATCTATGGTGACAAGTTTTTCCAGGGGCACAAGTCCTGTATGGTTTAGATAAAGAAAATGAAGAAAAATATTTTTCAAATAGATACCAAGATGAAAAGAAGGAAGATACGAATTATAACATATAATTTGGTGCTTATACTGCGTATTTTATGGGAAGTATAGAGATATCAGGTTTTGTTGGGCTTGAAGGTTTCTTTCATGACAGTTTGTGTTAGGAAAGCATTCAGTGGTTGGTGTTCCAAGCTGGGGCAACTTTTTTACACTATTAAGACAAATATTGTGCTCATTTATTTCTATCTACAACACTAGCAATCAGATATCTATGGTTAAGTTTCGTTTTACCCAACAGGAATATGAAAGAAGGTTGTGTGAGATAAAGGAGAGGCTTCAAAAGATTAAAGACTCTCATGTTTGGCCATTTCAAGTAAGTTTTCTATTTCTTCAGCATTTCATGTTATGGTTTGATTTTATTCTTAATTGGGAAGGTCACTCAGCATTAAATAAATAATTTGACATTTTAGTATATATCCAGTTTTGGCTTGAGACTGAGAAAGCAGCATACCTTATTCGCCAATATTTCTTCAGCAATTTGCATGATCGATTAAGCACCCGGCCATTTCTCAACATGATTGAAAAGAAGTGGATCGCCTTTCAGGTCAGCCAATATTATGCAACATTTTGCTGAAGTTAGAATTTGTGTTTTAATTCTCCTAGTGAGTTTTGCATGTAGGTCACCTTTGGAACTACTACAACTTAGCAATATTGGCTAGGTTGAATTTGGTTATTAGTTTTTCCGCATCATAGTGCCCACAAGAGCTTTGTGGTTATGCAGCTGCTGTATGCTTTGAAGCAGAGTCACGAGCATGGGGTCTGTCATGGTGAATTTCTTATGACCTTCAGTTTTTTTTCTTGTAATATCTTGGAATCGTATCATTTGACCTTACAAAATTCTATACCTGTGGTTTTTGTAGGTGATATAAAGTGTGAGAATGTGCTTTTGACCTCTTGGAATTGGGTGTACCTTGCGGATTATGCGTCGTTCAAGCCAACATATATACCTGATGACGACCCATCAGATTTCTCTTTTTTCTTTGACACTGGGGGAAGACGGCGTTGTTATCTTGCACCTGAGGTTGGTTAAGTAGTGCTTTGTTCTTTGGCTTATTTTTTATTGGTTCTTAATTATTACTGAATGAAAACCCACCTTCCATCATGGCAATGTGCTATTGTATAGTAAGAGTTGTTGGCTTTCATATGTGGCTGGTCTGAGTTCAGTGCTTTTGTTCAGTTGGTGTTAATTACATTCTGGTTTTCTGGCATGTAAGGGCAAGATAATGTGTTTTGCTATTTGATTTTGAAGTTCACAGCAACTTCTGCATGTTCTATTCATTCTTGGTACATATGATTGTTGTTCATAAAGCTACAATGTTAAGTTATTTTTAGCTGTTCTTTAGCTTGCTTATTTCATGAAAGTGTCTGTTGCACAATTACCTTCTCATTCCTAGTCACCATCAGTTTTTTTTATTTTCTACTCTTATGGTAGTGTAATCCTTTGAGTAAGTTTTTTACCCGCCACACTTGGACATACTGTGGCTTCCTGTTTTAACTTGTGCTTGTAATCTAATCACGTTCTTATTTTTCTGGCTTTGAGCATGGTCATATACAAATTAAGATATTTTATCTTGTGTTAAGACTCTTGTAAATTAAACTGAAATTAAAATGTACGATGGTGTTGGATTTCATTGTCATCTTTGAATCTGTATTTGGAATTGGCTTACGGCTAATTGGATTTTATATAAGGCACATTAGTTTCTTTTCCCCTTGAATCTAATACCGTCATGATACAGGTGAAGATAGTTTGCTAGTAGACTAGCAAAAGAAGTTATAGAAATATTTCACCTGCTGCCACCATAAACTATAAGATACGAAGTAATTTATATTATATGTCCAATGTGAAGACTCTTTTATAAATTGAAATTTAAATCTACGATGGTGTTGGATTCCATTCTCTGTTCTTTGAATATGTATTTGAAATTTGCTTATGGCTAATTGGAATTTTGTATGAGGTACATTAGATTCTTTCCCTCTTAAGTCTAAGATAGTCATGATAAGTTAAGATATTTCAATAATAGAGTAGCAAAAGAAATACTAGAAAATGTACACCTGCAGGTACCATTAACTTTAATATATGGAGTAATTTATTGAGACATATTGAGAGACTACATTACATGTATGTGTGTAAATCTATGACTCACCAGGAGCTTCTGTTAGTTATTCTGCTGTTAACATGATATAGAATGGTAGTCACATTTCGACTGAAAGGAAACAAGTTAATCTTAAGGAGAGGAAAAATGCAACTAAGTTACAAAATCTACACATTTTGACAAAATAGCGACACATAACACAGAATTTACTTTAGGAAACCCGTTCAAGAAAGAACCCACAGAAATAGAAGTACAATACAATGAGAATGTGTTTGTGCTATCAAGGAGATCTTCAATTCTGTTTGGATCATTTGCGACATGTACCTATCATACAAAATGCACTACACTCCATCCTAAGCATCCAATATATAGGCATTGGCAACCTAAGAAACCGCATATGCTTTTCCAAACCATGAACTCAAAATCATGAGCCAAGTCCACGGTTAAATTGGTCCGATTGGACCCATGTGCCCCAACACATGAATGCATTTACTTGAAATAGAATTTAACTCTCAATGGAGAATCTTGACCTTACAACCATGGGGGTCAACTATTCAAACCACATGCTGCACATTGGAGCACTAATTGCTTTGACAACACTCTTACACACGACCATATTTAGCCGGTCAAAGATACTCCACCCAATCTACTTGTAACTCTCAATATCAATGCTCTCTTGCCACTGCCATAATATATATTCTCAGCAAGGAGATGTGTCATACAAGGAATCTTGAGATTCCTCCCAAGGGTGCCAGATTCCTCTCAAGGGTGGCACCCTATTGCATGAGGGCCTTACAACAAATTACAAATATCAAATATTTGAAGGATTGCAGGTGTACAACACACCTAGTCCTAACAATCTCCCACTTGTATACATTACAAAAGAACATAAGGGAAATAAAATTAGACTGACAACTAGGTGTAGAAATGATTATAGTCAATCTGCACCATTTGTGGTTCTTTGTGTTCAAGGGCTTCGTCAATGAATCTGTAGCATTCACTGAGGCGTCCACCTTCTCAATCATCACCTTGTTATCCTTCACCATGTCACAAATAATTTAATATTGTACATAAATGTGCTTTGGTCGCATGTGAAAAATATTAAATAATATTTAGATAGTTTATTAATGGTCAATATTATAATTTAATTAGATAGTTTCTAATTGCTTTATTAGCATTAGTTTATTTTAGAAACATCTGTAATCTATCTTTTAGAAACATCTTTGTAATTTTTTTATAAAGAGCTTTGCCTCTTTCATTAATTTATTCAGATTTTTACCATTACATGGTATCAAAGCGGGCGAGCGGGAAACCTGTCTTTGATTTTTTTTTCTTTTTTTGGCATTCTGTAAATTCCATATGGCATACGGACAACACTGTACCTCTCCGCGCTCCCTGTATTCCTCGTCCGTATTGCCGTATGGACTGTACAACTCACGGGTCTGGTCGATTTTTATTCTCTGATCGCGATTGTCATTGGGCGTTTTTTGTTTGCAACTTGGGCAGCGGTTTTGTGTTTTGTTTTGATGTTGGCTTCTTTTTGGTTTGGTGGGTTCAAATTTTAGTTCGCCCTTTGCAATTTGTGTTTGGTCGGCGGAATCATCTTTCCTTGATCGTGTTTTTTTTGGGAGGTTTCAAATTTCTCCAGGCTTCATTGTCAAGGTTTGATCGCAGTTTCTATTCCCCCGACCCTGTGCAGGTGGGTTGCTTCAATTTTGGTCGTCGTTACTGCAGTTGCGGGTTCTCATTCCTGACGGTCTTTGTCATTGTTTCTTGTTCGGTGTGTTGTTGGCGGCTTCAAGTCTCTGGTGTTTCAACCTTGGAGCCAGCGCTCAACGTGCTTAACAGTCAGCACATCCGTTGAGTTAGCATCAAGCTTTGAGCAGTCGGCTTCAAATAGCCAAGTCTCCAAAATCAAAAGCTATGGTCTTAAGGATCAACGCCTACCGCTAGGCCCCATCGCCTAGTCCTAGCCTGTGGTCTTTGAAGCCCGTGATCTTTATCATCTACCCAAGCCTCTTACACCTCGTTTTTTGTGTCTCGGTAAGCATGAAGGATAGCCTCTTTGCCCAACATTATGTTGGAAGGTAGTCAAAAATTCAACGGCTGCAACTACAACACTTGGAAGCAGCGTATGATGACCATATTTGAGTATCAGTGCCTTGATTAGATTGTTCTAGGCAAAACTACACATCCTCCAACGACGGGTAAAGATCAGGACAAATTTGATGAGTAGAATTGGGAAGCCGTAATGCTTATTAAATTGTCGGTCACCGATGACCAGCTGCCTCAGGTGCCATTTGGTAAATCAGCTAAAGAAATCTGGGATCATCTGAAGGACCTACATGAAACATCCGACAAGAGTCGAGCGTTCTTTCTGAAGAACATGTTCTCCATCATGATGGATGAGAAGACAACTCTGTAGGAGCACTAGAGAAAAATCAAGGACATCCGTGATCAGCTAGAGGCTATTGGTTAGAAAATGGAGGAGGAACATATGGTGCTCATAACTCTAAAGAGTCTGCCCAAATCATATGAACACTTTATCGAAACGCTCAACATTACATCAACGAATGTTGACCTGAAGTTTCCTGAGCTGTCCAACAAACTTCTGCAGCAAGATCGTTGGAAACAACAGTTTGGAAGTGCTGCTAGTTCATCCTCCACAGAATAGGTATTTATTGCCAAGACATTTCAGAAGAATAAGGGTAAAAATCAGCCCTTTCAGCAACCCAATCAAGGTCGATCCCATGATAGCTCCAAGAAGAAGAACATTCAATGCAACTATTGCCACAAGTATGGCCACATGAAGAAAGATTGTTGGAAACGCTTGGCTTCTAAACATTCCAAGCAAGGAGAGTCTAAATCTAAAGCCCATGTTGTAGAGCAAATTGAGTAGGAGTTTGCTTTCTATGCCTTTATGGCCAAGAGACCGACAGATCATGTTAAATCCTTTGCCTGGTATATTGATTCAAGTGCTTCTCGATATTTCACTCCTCGTCGAGATTGGTTCATTGAGTACACGCCATTCAGAGATTCTGTTATCTTTGGAGGAGGCAAAGAGTATACTGTTGTCGGAAAGGGCAACGTGCAGATTCAATATGGAGGGAGAAATTTAATATTTCTCAATGTATACTTTGTACCCGACATGGAGCGGAATCTACTTTCAGTTAGTTAGATCATGCGTCACTCTCCTCAGCTAGATATTGTTTTCAGCATGCACACATGCAACATTGTTGATAGAGAGACTCGCACTACAGTTGTTCAGGGACTTGAGGATCATGGTCTGTATAGACTTGTTGATTTAGGTGATTCTCAAGAGCACGCTATGGTAGCCAGGAGTACTTCCATCAGCAACCTCTGGCATCAGTGTTATGGGCACTTGAATATGCATTATCTCTCTCAGTTATCTAGAGATGATCTGGTTGGTGGTCTACCTGCAATTCAAACTCAGAATCATGGAGTATGCGAAGCTTGTCAGGCTGGAAGGCAACATCGGACTCCTTTCTGAGATGGTGACTCATGGAGAGCTTCCAAGGTATTATAGGTGGTTCATGCTGATGTATGTGGACCAATGAACACTCCTTCAGTTACTGGGTGCAGGTCTTTTCTGTTATTTGTTGATGATTTTAGTAGAAGAATGTGGGTGTATTTTCTTAAAAACAAATAAGAGGTGTTTAGTATATTTTAGCAGTTTAAGGCCTTAGTTGAGAAAGAGTCAGGCTTTCAGATAGTCACTCTTAGGTCTGATAATGGGGGGGAGTTTTGTTCTTTTGTGCTGCACATGGCATTAAGCGCCAACTTACCACCCCCTACACCCCTCAACAGAATGGTGTCATTGAGCGTCAGAATCGCACCATTATTGAAATGGCTTGTTCTATGCTGGAGCATAGAAATGTCCCTAAGAAGTTCTGGGCTGAAGCAGTCTACACTGCAGTTTATCTTCTAAATCGGTCTCCTACTTATGCCGTTAAGAAGATGACTCCTGAAGCAGTTGTGGAGGCACCTTAGTAGAATGTTCCACCACTCGCCCCTCCTCAGGATAATCCGGATCCTCATCCAACTGATTTTGTTCCAACCACCCCAGCTGATGTTGTTCCTCCTATTTCAGATGTTGGTACTTCTACTCGCTGGCCTAAATGGTGGGCTAAGACCAAAGGTGATCTTCATGATGATGAATTGATTGAGGGTAGATCTGCTCGGAAAAAGAGCAAGCAACAGAGTACATTTAATTTTGCTCTTATGGCCAACCTTCATAGCATCTTTGAGCCTCAGACATATTCAGAGGCTAAAGGCATACCTGAGTGGCAATAAGCTATGGAAGTTGAACATCATAGTCTTCAGAAGAATAACACTTGGGTCCTCTCTGATCTTCCACTAGGGAAGAAGCCCATTGGCTGCAAATGGGTGAATAAAGTTAAGTATAAGGTTGATGGAACTCTTGATAAATATAAGGCTCGGTTAGTAGCCAAAGGGTTCTCACAGACGAGGGCATTGATTATGAGGAGACTTTTGCTCCCACAGCCAAAATGAGTACCATTCGGCTTGTCCTCGCTATTGCAGCCCAGTTTGGATGGAAAGTCCATCAAATGGACGTCAAGAGTGCATTCCTCAATGGGGATTTACAGGAAGAAGTCTATATGACGCAACCTCCTGGTTTCAAGGTTGCTGGTCAAGAACACCAGGTATGCAGACTGGTGAAAGCACTCTATGGCCTTAAACAAGCTCCACGGGCATGGTACATGAAAATTGATAATTACCTAGTTGATCATGGTTTTCAAAGGAGTCCTTTTGAGTCTAATTTGTATGTCAAACAGTCTGGTGATGATATTCTTTTGATTGTTGTCTATGTTGATGACCTGATCATTACTGGCAGCTCAGAACATCTGATTGGGGAGATCAAGCATAATCTCAATTAATCATTTGACATGACAGATTTGGGACTTATGCATTATTGTCTCGGTGTAGAGGTTTGGCAGATAGATGGCAGTATCTTTATTTCTCAGTCGAAGTACGCCAGGAGTTTGCTTGATAAGTTTCGGATGGAGAAAGAGTTGAAACTATCAACCAAATCAGATTCACCTGTGGAGAATGAATCAGCATTCAGGCAACTAGTGGGCAGCCTCATTTATCTCACTACTATTAGACCTGACCTTAGTTTTGCTGTGAGCTACATCTCTCGCTTCATGACAGCCCCTAAAGTTGAACATTGGGTTGCAGCGAAGCATGTCTTGAGATATGTGAAAGACACTTCCGACTTTGGCATTTTGTATGGCAGGTGCATAGATCCTAAGCTGATTGGCTTTATAGACTTAGATTGGGCAGGTTCTGTTGATGATAGGAAGTCTACTTCTGGGTATGTTTTCAGTTTGGGTAGAGGTGTAGTTACATGGACCAACAAGAAGCAATAGGCAGTGGCTCTTTCCTCGATTGAAGCCGAATATCGGGGAACTATTAAAGCAGCTTGTGAGGCAGTTTGGCTTTGAAGGATGCTTTCTGACATGCAAATGTCTCAAGCAAGGCCTTCCCCCTTGTACTATGACAATCAAGGGGTGCTAAAACTTGCCAAAAATCTAGTCTTCCATGAAAGGACCAAGCATGTTGAACTTTATTGTCATTTCATCCGCCAGCTTGTCGAAGATGGATCAGTGATGTTGCAGTATGTTTCAACTGAGGACTAGACTACAGATATTCTCACCAAGTCTTTGAGCCCGGATAAGTTTGTCAAATTTAGGGGGGCACCTTGGTGTAGTTGATAGATTGACCATTAAGGGAGGGTATTAAAATAATATTTAGATAGTTTATTAATGGTCAATATTGTAATTTTATTAGATAGTTTCTAATTGCTTTATTAGCTTTAGTTTATTTTAGAAACATCTCTAATCTATCTTTTAGAAACATCTTTGTAATTCTTTATAAAGAGCTTTGCCTCTTTCATTAATTTATTCAGATTTTTTCCATTACAAAAAATAGGGTTCTTGGCCAAATTGATAGTACTCTAACTATAATAATTAATTCTCACTATATCTTGATTGAACATCTGAACACAACCACTAAAGCCATGCCACCTCCTTACAATTGTGAGTAGCTACCATGCACACACTTCTATCATCGAAAGAGAAACCAGAGCTTGTTTGTTGCTCACCCAACTCATTGCACCATGGAACAAGTTAGAAACATAGCCATTGGTAGACATGCTACTATCAATATCACCTCCCCAATCTGCATCCACAAAAGGCTCAAATATCCATTGTTTTGCTCTATTCATATCCTCCTTGGTAGCTAATAGAATACTTTGAAGTGCCACAAAGATATTTGAAGACCCTCTTAACCATAGTTGAATGCTCTTTGCCTGGGTTAGACATATTTTTGCTCAGGATTTCCATTGCTTGGGCAAACATCTGGTCTAGTGTAGATCATCACATACATCAAGCTTCTAACAACACTTGCATTTGGAACATGGCTCAGGTCCTCTATCTCATCTAGTTTCTTAAGACATTGTTCCTTTGATAACTCTGTTCCCACAGGAATAAGAAGACTGATTGGTTTATAGTCATGCATCTCAAATCTCTACAAAATAGAGTCAACACACTTCCTTTGACTTAATCAAAGTTTTTTTTAGCTCCATCTCTTTTGATCTCCATTCTTAAGATAAGCTTAGAAGCCCTAAATCCTTCATATCAAATTGTAATGAAAGTTTTTGATTTAAGAACCCTAATCATATTGTAACCATTATCAATTAAGATGTCATCAACATATAAAATGATAACAAAAACTGATCACCTATTTGCTTATAGTTAACACAATGATCAACTTTCGCTCTAACCAATCCCAACTTCAAAACATAAGTATGAAATTTTTGATACCACATCCTAAGAGTATGCTTTAGACCATAAAGAGGTTTCTTCAACCTACAAACCAAATCTTCTTTACCCTTTACCACAAAGTGCTCAAGTTGTGACTTGTAAATTTCTTCCTCTAAATCCCCATGAAAAATTTTTGTTTTAGCATCCATTTGTTCAACCACAAAGTCAAATGCAACAACAATAGATAACAAAAATTTAATGGAAGTAAGCTTTCAAATAGCAGAAAATCTCACTAAAATTTGTTCCCTAAACATGGGAATACCCCTTATCAATCATTCTTGCCGTATACTTCTCAATCTTACCTTCATAACTAAATTTCTTATCGAAAAACCATTTGCATCCGATAGGTTTCCTACCATCCGGAAATTGAACAAAGCCCAATGTTTTATTGTTCTTGAAAGTCGCCATCTCCTTGTTCACGACTTTCTTCCGACTTTTGGTTCTTCAATTGCCTCCTTCAAAGTTTTGGGGTTATCATCATTAGTAGATAAAGTGAAAATGCAATGAAAATCAGGTAGGCTATACCTTTTTAGTTGCTTCATTTTCTGAGTGGACTTTCTCAAGAGTGGAGTATGAGGTTCTTCCCCCCATCTGAATCTTCATTTGGTTCACCTCTGTCTATATGTGCCTCTTGGACTTCTGGTTCATCCTCAGGTGCAGTTTCCATAGAACCCTGGACATTTCCACAAACCTTCCAAAAACAATTTTTTTCCTTCTTTTGTTTGGAAATGAAAATTTATACAGGGCTTTTTAATATTATTTCCCAGCCTTTCAAATCAACACATGTTAAAATTGAATACAAAATGGTCAAAAAGCAATGCTCAGAAGTTTATAGGACCTAGGGACACACCTACGGTTCCCAAAACTCCAAAATTAAGATTCACAGCCTTTAAACCTGCAACTTAACATTCCAAGAGTAGGGATGCCCCATGGACCTGCCTTGTAGCTCATTGGATCACAAATTTCAAGGACAGTGAGGTCCAACCCTCAAAACAACAAAATAACAACTTCCAATTTTCAAATAGTTTTTTCCTGGGTTCTCCCTTTCAACACAAAGGATAAACAACCAAGTTGAATCCAATTCAAATACAATTTCATTTCAATAACAATTATAATAATATTAGCTATCATGGAGCTTAAATTCAAATACATAAAGGAGTCTAGTTGATTTTAATTACAAATTTTTCAACTTTTTCAATATAAAGAGCATAAATGAAAAACATAGATCAATGAATCCTTCAAGCTTTCCAAATTGATTTCTTAATGGCTCCATCCACAAACCAATGGTGGATTCTAACTCCTAACCATGTGGATCCCAAAGGACCACCCCTCTTGACTTAGGAGATGAACCCCATGGTTATGAATCACACACATCACTCACACAAGATTGGCCTCAAGCAACAAGACAATCAAGCATGGTTTCCCTGATTTGGTCTCTCACATGAATCCAACTACACAAGAAAGAGAAAGGTAGTCTAAGGCATGAAGTGTCTTCACTTTGGCCATCCGAGAGACAAAATGGAATTGAAGGAGACAATAATCTCAATTAAACACCCATCCAAAATGGATGTATTTCATTGAACATTTGTATCAAACAATAGTTTCATTTTTGAGATCATTTAGAGAGGGTTCTATTGGGGGCCCTGCCTCTAGAAAGTTTAAAATACATATTTATATCGATCTTACAATTTACTAGGCACTAATAGTATGGTTGAAAGCCTATCACGTGTACAGCCTTATGCCAAACAAAAATATCCTTCTAAGTTACCCACCCATGCCGGCTAAAACAAAACACAAGCACCTACCAAAAGCAACCACCCTTCTATCAAAACCCAAAGCAATCTTCAAGCAATGCAAATCTTCTCACAAGCAAAGGCCTCTTCCAAAAACACCAATAGCACTTCCTAGGGTTTGGAAAACAAAACTCTTTGCTCTCTTTCTTTCACTAAAATGCATAAGGGAAATAAGGTAACTAAATAATGAAACTTCTTTACCAATATAAAGCAAAACCTAATTTAAAGTAACCTTTTCTTTCTTTTCACATACACAACTAGCTTTTAGATAATTTCTTTTCGAATCAATTATTTAATTTGACCTTCTACCTTCTCAGTAAGTTAACTTTTTACCTTTTTGACAAGTTAAAAACACTTATATATATGGATCAGCTTCTTGGAGATAGAAGGAGCTCGATTTGTTTCTGCTAGAGGAATGAGCACCTATGTTAAACAATGTTTCTAACTAGGAATTTTGTCAAATTTCTGATTCTTATGTATTTTGGACAAACAATGTAATTAAAATTGGACTTCTATCTACTCTAAAATTATAAATTGCTAACATAAAACCCTGAAATGTTAATTTCAATTTGTAAACTGAAAGACTGATCAGCTACAACAAGCTTATATCAGTTACCATCATCAATGTGCAAGAGCCTCAATCTGAAAGTATGACTCAGTCATGGAAACATACAGTCCTTCAAACTCGATGCCAATATGTATTATAATTTATTTTACTATGGTTGTGACAGCTTCAGAGATTGTCTTTGCAACCCAGTTAACCGATTGATATTAAACTGGTAGTGCCAGCAATTTCCAATCAAAATGCCCACCCAATAGACGTATGGAAAAGCCGCCTTGAATATGTACGCTGCCCCTTGTGCCAGCGCTCCTCTTATATGCTGCGACCATGCTATGTTATAACTTCACAAACCCGCTTCCTACCATGATTGTCACGGTCAACAACATAAGGTGCGGCAAGGATAAATCTCCATGAGGTGGCAGACCAATCACCAGTTATAAATATGTGTTATATGAGCTCGAGTGCCATATTGGCTTCTATTGGCTGTATGTGGGTAAGCCGACCAAGACTGCTGACTCAGTGAACAAGAAAATCTATGTCTTCTTATAGTATGCGGCAGGCTTGTAATCTCTCCAGCGATTTTATTATATGCGGCTGTTTGTATGTCTGGCCTCCACCAGTGATGACTTAGCACTGGAGACTTCTTCGGTCCCTTCCTTCAATGTAAACAAGGATTTCCCAATATTTATTTATGTTCGCCTCCTTATGCATACGCCATTTCACAAGGAGACAAGACTGCAGATGTCAGAAAATATTCCCCAACAGGGACCGCCATCCAAATAACCCAATAATGCTATTGAGGTCTACGGCTGGGTCCTATCTGCCAGACCACATACTGCAATCCAATAATATCCCAAATCAAATGCCAACTTCACAGAGATTGGTAAAGCAATCGATATAATACAATTAGCACAAATATGATTTAAACTGGCGGCAACTTAAAGCTATCAATCACCATGAATTTTATAAAATAGAAATCGCCAGAATTAATTAAATCTGATCTCATATAATGCCACGAAACATATACTGCAATGTAAATATAATTTCTGCCAAGTACTGATATTTAACAACTCAGTAAATGCAACACTGGAGCAACCCAAACAATAACACTTATATTGTAAAATGAAATATGGGCAGTGCCCAGTACAAGCTGAAATTCTGAAAACTCAAACCAAACTGAAAATCACCAAGATCCAACTGTAAATCTGAAATCATTCACAATATCACTGATGTAGAATTTGCTTGCAAATCCATATCATTTCTGTGCTACTGCGATCCTTGGGTGGAATCGCCTCCGAAGAGCAGGAGGGTTTTCGTCATCAAGCTCATGATAGAAACCAAAGGGTTTTTGTCCTCCGATCACCTACACCAAGGGTTTTTGTCCTTGAATGCTGAGAAAACTTCAAATTGGAAGGAATAATTGAAAATGATAATTCCCCATGATCTGCTTGATGCCTTTATCCTTTTATAGTTGCCTTTTTTCGAGCCCTCTAACTATTTTATTTATTTTATTTCAATTTATTTTTCCCTCTAAATATTAAAATACTTTTTGAATATGTCCATAGGTCCCCTTTTAGAATTACATTTGCATAAAGTTTAAAAAACACTTTTTTTTATTACATAGGACCTATAATAATATAAAGTAATTGGGCTCAATATTATTAATTTTTAATTCTTAAAAAGGGGACATGACACCCCCCCTTTCAATATTTCTAAGCTTCTCGTTTGGTTGACTCGTTCAAGTCGATTTCTCACCTCATAGCATACACACACACAAGGTTGCAGGATACACCCATCTCCCTTGGTACATGTACCAGGTACCCGATAGGGATATAGGTACACAATTTGATCCTACTGTGATGCATGCTCATCTGCTCTTTGGTGGAACTTGCTAATGGAATTGTCGAAAGCAACAACCCTCTTTCCAAACATGAAAGGTGCAGATTCAATGTAGAGAGCTTGGCGTACATTCCATAGAGCTCGGAGTGCTTATACATCATCGTGTTAAGCTCTGTCCCTTTGAGTATATTCTGTGTTTTATTTTAATTTTTTAATTTTATTATTATTATTGATGTTTTTCATTTTATTTAATTATTAATGATTTAATTTTATTAATTTTCAAGTTTACTATTATTTATTATTAATTTCTTTTTATAATTATTATTTTTTATTAATATTTAAATTTTAATATATTTTTAAATAATGTTTTAGTTTAATTTTAATTTTTTATTTAGATTCAAATGTGAAAGTATTTAACTATTTTAAAAAAAATTAAAACAATAAATATAAATTGTTCAAGAGTTAATTCTATGTATCTATATCCTATATATATTTGTTACATACATACATACATACATATATTTATTTATTTATATATTTGTCGTATCCAGCTGTATTTTTTTCAGGTATCCATATCTGTGTGCATGCAACCTTGTATATATATATATACATATATATATTTATTTATTTATATATTTGTCGTATCCAGCTGTATTTTTTTCAGGTATCCATATCTGTGTCCAGTATATATATATATATATAGTCCAATGTATTTTTGCAATGTAATTTCGCTACCTAAGTTCCATCTGACCCATTATTATTTTAAGTAAATTCCAAGGATTCTAAGAGTAATAATTAAATTCCTAACACAGCAATTCATTATGCATTATAGAAAATTAATTAAAAATTTAAAACACATAGAATGAACACACTTTACAGGTTTAATTACAAGGGTTTCCTGAATCACTCATAACTAGGAAAGATGGTTTCATAGGCATAAAACATCATGTCTTAGTATCCCTTATAGAGTAAGATGGGTTTACACACTCAAGCAAACTAAGTTAACATAACCCATATTACCATCATTGGTTTTACCCTATGTCTTGCATATTCAAATACCCATCAAGCATATCCAATATAATAACTAAAGCACAATATAGTAAATAACCAATGCAAGATAATTATGCAAGGTACATACATCTCGCAACTCACAGTATATAATAAGATAAATCCTATGTTCCACGGTGTTTCGGGGACGGGGACGGGGGGACGGTAGGGGACAGCAGTCTGAGGACCATTTTCTGGGGATGGCGGGGGGACGGCAATATATACAAATTTTTCAAAAAATATATATATATATATATATAGAGAGAGAGAGAGAGAGAGAGAGAGAGAGAGTCAAATTTTTACAAGTTAATGGACAGCAGTATAAGACTATAAGCTGAATAAAACAATAAATATTAACAACAGCATAACAGCAATAAAATTAGTCATGATAGCAATATAATGGCAGTAACTTTAATCATGACAGTAATATAACAGCAATAAAATTTAATCATGACAGAAATATAACAGCAATTTAATCATGACAACAGTATAACAGCAATCTAATCATGACAGCAGTATAACGGCAATATTTCATTGCCTACTGTGAGTTTTTTTCTCTAAACATTATAAAATGTATGTTTGATTTTGGGGACGGCAACGGTGATGGGGGGACGGGGACGGCGGTCTCAGGGCAGGGGACGTGTCCCCGTGGAACACAGGATAAATCACATCTAGATACTAATCCTCTAACTATAACATAATTAAGACAATACAAAGATGCATCATTAAATCACATGCAATCATTAATCAAATCACTAATATTGAACCATTGAAATAAATCAACTAACATCTCATAATCAATGAAAACAGTGAAGCTGAATAAGTCATACTGGTTCAATCATAAAATAATAACATGTCTCAAGTATGTTGGATATCCATAAGCAAACACAAAACACCGTAGATATAACCGACACTCAACTTTGCAGCAAGAATGAAGGCACAACCGCCTGTGGGCATTACATCAACAGTCTCGCTCATACTTGCAGTCGAGTCTGCAGGCCTCCTTTGGCCTAGTAATTCCCATTCTACACTTCTAGCAGTTCATTAACTACCTATTTCTCTTGGGAGAGTTTTAGCCATGGGGGGATAATGGTCAAGGGGATGCTTCTGTTCAACAGCTAGAACCCTTCCTCTTGGGGCAGTTTGCAATCTCAACCTCAGGTTGCTGCTCTCGCTATCACCAATGGCATCAAAACTGTGGAGGAGACTATTCAAGGACCTGCAAAGAAAATTAAAGAAAATGGATTCAGAACTGCATCCTTCACTTAGTAGTGAGCAATGAACTACTTGTGTCATGTAGCCATTATCAACAGTGCAGAAAGGCAGTTATTTAAGATGTTTTTTATGGGAACCCTGCCAAGTGTTGTTCCATTCAGGAGAGGCACAGCTTGTTGCCTCCATCCAAATGACAGGCCTTCTGTCTGGGAAGCGTGGGATTTGCTGTTGTCTGGGAACATTAATGTGAACCTCCTATAATTTGTCCTCAAGCTAACCAATTTACCTCCAAATATGGTTAGAAGAGCGGAAAGGGAATCGGATGCTGGCACTCACAGCAGTACTGTGGAACCTCCATTCTGCTGTGTGTAATCATGTTTGTTTGACTTTTCTTTATTGCAACTTCCCGGTTGTGAATATAACAGACATATATGTCCATATTGGAAGATCAGATTTCATAAAAATCTTAAGAAAAAACAGTATCCTTACATTGAATACATCTAACAACTCTAGCAGATCTAGGTTAGAAAGGAGGGTTTGGAATGATGATGGTAAGACTATTAGGCAATAATATGTATTGTTTTTGGTTCCCATGTTCTTTGATATAAGCTGGTTGGGCTCAAAAAAGAAAATGTATCAACTGGATAATGCCAATGCCTATCTATGGGTGTAGATAGGCTCGACTTTTGCAAATAGTTTACCAATCATTTAATATGATTTTGACTTTTATTCAAAAAAGGTCAATGCATGTTATTTCTACTACCATATAGCTGATACGGAAACCTTCCAAAAATCCAATGGTGCGGGAGTGTTTTAGATTTCTCTTCAAGGCTTCAACCAAAACCACAAAGAGACTAGGGGACAGGACTCACCCTGTCTAAAGACCCAAGAATCCCTAAAGAAGGTGACCAAAATATCACCGATCAAAACAGAATATTTGAAGAACTGTATCAGCTCTTGATTAAGATTTTCATTGTAGGAAACCTTGAACTTGTACTGTACCATATTCAAGAAGACAAGATGAACTTCATTGTAAGCTTCATTCACATTCAACTTAACTACCATTACACCTTTCTTCTTTAATATGAAAAGAGTATAGTTTGTCATGGGCAATCACAACATCATCTAATATTTGCTTACTAGGCACACATCCACCATGTTCTTCAAAAATTAATGGGGGTCAAGTAGTCTTTAATTGAAATATATTTTTGACTATATTAAAAACTAGAATATTTTGTTTCTAGAATATTCATTTTTCTATTGGGCTCTTAAAGTGGTATGAAAAGACTTTACTGGTTTTTTGGGAGAAGCCCTAACAATAATAGATAGTTTCGTAGAAGTAGAGAATCTGTTAGCCTATGTTGATCAATATTTGGGCTTATAGGTAATTCATCAAGAAGAACCTCCTAAAGACTTCTTTTTAGAGTACGTTGAGCTTGATGAAGGAGATCAAATGAGTGATTATTGGAACTCAGAGATTTGGTTGTGGTGGCCATGTGCAAGGGTGGAAATAGCTTTGTCAATGAAGCCGCTGGCAAATACCTAGGACTTAGTAAGTAGTGTTAATGAAAAGGAGTTTGGTAATAAAGTTCTGGCTGAAAGCTTGGTCAATCGTTGTGGTCATCCTCCTTCGACAATTATTGTTTTTGAAAAGCGTAAAGTAGTTGGTAGCCATCAGTGGGGATTAACATCCACTGAGGAGCAAATTGTGAATGAAGACCAAGACCTGCAAATGATAGCAATCAGAGGTCTACCCTCAGGTGCAAGCAAGTAGATCTTAACAAACAAGATTGACAAACAACTTTGTATTAAAGAGTTAGGTTTTATGTTTGATTACAATTCTATGTTGAAGTACAAGAGTTACAAACAAGACAAAAGGAGGAGCTTCTTATGATTAATAAGACAAGGAAATCACTCCAATTGCATGTGGACAGAGCAATTTAGGAGCCGAATATTGCACAAGGAAATAAGATATGCTTACATTTATTGTAGGAAATGGGCTTGAGAATAAAGCATAAAACTATTTTTAAGAAGTAAGATGAGTAAATAGCATAAAGCTATTCTATGAAAAGTAAGAAAGAATAAAGCATATGCCAATCCTAGGGAAATAAAATAAAGCAAACAAAGCCATAAAAAAATTATTGATAGTTCTAGAAGAATAAAGCAATTTTTTTGGTTTAGGACTCAGGAGTATAAAGCAAGGATAGGGTTATCTAAATCTTTAGAGATATTTCCTTGTCTTTTTAAGAATGACGACTGATTGTAATAAGGGGGTGAGGGGGATCCTTTACAAGATTGTGATGTGGTTGAACTAGCACTTTAATACACCACAGAGAAAACTCAGGAATGGGAGGAGAAAATATGTTGCTGGGTGAGGCAAATTAATAGATGAAGAGGAATTGGATAAAGCCAAGAAATCATGGAAGGATACCCTCATGGTTGTAGAGACAGAAGAATTGAGGCTAAAAATAGAAGGAATAGTTGGGTGAGCTGATGAGAGATTAAGATAGCAACACTAGATAGCAACACTAGTTCAAGATAAACTTCTTCAAACATATTTGGGACTTTGATGCTTATGAAAATACCAAATATACATGACCATGACACTCAAGGTTAATTGTTAGGGTAGATGTTAACCTTGAGATGAGTCTTGATGTTTGTCTTGGATATAGTCATTTTGGTTTGAACGACTAAAGCAGTGTCCTAGACTTGGGGAAGCAGGAGAACTGCAACAGTGGAACTATGGGGACAACCACGGGACTTAACTCACGTAGCTTGTACAATATATTTGTACATGATTATATAAGTTAGCGAGTTATGCTGGTAAGGCCTTCAGCTTTAAACACTATCTGCAGACATCCCTTGTATCATGAAGAATGTTAATATATAATTGGATTAGTTAGTATGCCAATTTCTAAATATTGGGACGTGATTAGAGGTGGGGTTCATGTCCTCTACAACTTCAACATTTTGGGGGACTTGAGGATGCCTAGCAGATATCCCCAAAACATAAAGGGAATGATCTGGGCATGTCCTGGGTATATTTGTATGGACAGAAAGCATTCTCTGTACATTCTATTAATTTTCAAGCTATGTCCCCTACATTAGAGGATGCTAAAAAACACTTCTTTTCATGGGGTGTGCCTGGATGGCTCCCATGGTGGTGGCAAGAAGAATGATAGAATAAAATGAGTTTCAATTTTTGACCTTTCTAAAAAGAGAACTACAAAGATTTTTATGGCTGAATGATGACAGCCTCTTAGTGTTCACATGGATGGTATTTTGAATTTTGAATGCTTTAATGTGTGCATTACAAGCTTTTTAGCATGGGAGTTCACACAAATTGAAAACTTGAGCCCTTATTAGTTATAGTGAGTTCCCATGGAAGGTGTAGCATTTTGTCTATAAGATCCAGTATTCATTTTTGTTTGTATGATTGGGTTGATATAGAGGTGTCGTTGTAAAGACCATCTACAATGCATATCTAGTGTGCTGAACATAACACTAGGTAATCATTACATGTATACTTTCACTAATATGGATATTCATCGCAAGGATATTTTGTGTCAAGTTATCTATATAGAACAATTTTGTTCTGATTGTGATGTGTGTGCTTTGTGGAAGGATGCTGTAACTGCATTTTTAGAAAAAATGTACATCCTCATTTTTTATCACACAGGAACCACTAACATTTTATTATGCCTTCTTGCGTTCTAGTTCATTTTAATCTTTTGGTCTCTTAATGTCATACTTTATAACATTGTTTTTTTTTCCAAAATGATTGTTTTTCTTTCTTAATTATTGAGATCATAATAAAATGATTAGTGTTCATCATTAATAAAATAAGGTTTAGTCTTATCACAAACCAGAAGTTGGTTTCAAATCATTTCAAGTTCGGAGATCTGCATGCTGTTTATTTTGGGCAAACTTATTCTTAAAAGTGATTTTATCATGTTTGAATATTATTATGTACCGCTTTAAAATTCTGTCATGATGTTAACTATACATTGTCTGTTCTAAAGATCACAGCCCTCTTACTATATATCTAATTTGTCTCCGTTTTCATATAGCGTTTTCATGAGCCAGGAGGTGATGGTCAACTTAATGCAGATACTACTTTGAAGCCATCAATGGACATCTTTTCCCTGGGGTAAGGTTTTTTGTACAAGTTTGGTGAATGAATGCTTAATGAACCATGTAACTTGGGTGCAGGATTCTTGCCTTGATTTACTCATTCTCTTGCTGACTTTTGTCTCATAGATAGATCCATTAACCTGGGAGCATAATAATCAATGCTAATAAAATGCCTTACAGTCAAATGTTTATAGGTCACATGATGGCCAGAATATTTATGTTCCCTTGCATATACCATTAATCATATTTAATTTTTTTTTTAAAATAAGGGGTATCCTAATTGTGCATTGTTGCAAATGGTTTACATTTTATGATGAGGGAAGTTACAATTACTAATAGTTTGTGTTGTAGACAAGAATGATGACCTTTTATATAAACTTCATTCAAAAGAAAAAAGCATCAAACCCTAAAACATGGGTGCATTATATTGATCCAAAAGGATGAACAATTCTAAGTTTTAACACTACTTTTGGTGTGGGATTGAAGAAGTATGTTAAGGGCTGCCATGTCTTTTTTCTTTTTCCTTTGCTCAACTGTCCAATTTTCATTGGTAGTCCCAACATTCAAAGCCACATGATTAGTATCTGAGGTATTGGCATTTTCATCCTCAGGGGATGTCACTTTTGGAGCCTCTATCTGCGATATTAAATCTTTTTTAGGCTTAGAATTTTTTATGTCTGAAGCTTTAATGCTTCCTATCCTAGAGGGGGGTGAACCATGAACTGCCACAGGTAGGGATTGCAAACCCAAAGTTAAAGCATTATGATTCCTAGTCTCAGGAGAAAACATCCTTTGAGGGGATTCCTTTGGAACTACCTCTAGAGGATTGTTGTCTTGAGTAGAAGCATATTCTTCTTTTTCCACAAAGTAGTGGTGGAGGGAGACATCTTTCCATCATGTGGCCTGGCTGTCTATTTTGCGTTTGGAACAATATGCTGCCATGTGGCCAGTGCTAAAACACCTGCAACAACAGAAAGGTAGTCCCTCAGTCCAGAATCTGATTCCAGTTGCGATCTACAATTTTGAAAGTAATATCTGTCGGGAGACTTTTAGAGATATCAAGATCAACCAGAATGTGAGCATATGTGGTGTGAAGGAAATTGGAGGAGCCTTTGTCTACATCCATAAATTTCCCCAATGTATTGCCAATTGCTTCAAAACAAGAATCAAACCAGAATTGGAGCGGAAGATTAGGGAGTTATACCCATACAAGTGTAACAGTGAAATATTTAGAGGCGGGGTTGAAAGTTGGATGCCATGGTTTAAGCATGAGCATATGCTGGTCGCAGCTCCAGAGATAATCACAGAGAATTGTTTTGCGATCCAGAACATTGTCAAAAACCACAACAAAAAAATCGCGAGCATAAGGGTAAATTTGAAGATCACCTTTCAAAATGGGCCGCTAAGTGATTTGTGTAGATCTGAAAGGCTTGGCCATAACCCATTGAATTTGTGTAGATCTGAAAGGCTTGGCCATAACCCATTGAATTTGCCGATCAAACCCTTCTCAGCAAAAAAGGATTTGTTTTCAACCATTTCCCATCTAATATCATCACCAAAATCCACGACATGAGACGTATTGGTGTATTGGAGAGGCCGAGCTATATGGGAGATACCAAACACCCGAGCATTGGAACCATTGTTGCCCGCCTGTGTCGGATTCATGACCTCCTTAAATGGCATATTGCACAGTTTGCAGGTCGGTTGATCCCTAAACGTCACCCCCAAATCTGTGACCTTCTGTTGCACATCATTCCAGCCACAGATCGGAGGATCTCCAATCTTCTGCTGTGCAGAGGAATGTTCACAAACCCTAGCATCTGCCTTTTTCAGAAGCAACAGCATGGCGGAAGTATGTGTCAATATTAGGATTTAAGATTTTACTAAGCCATAATCATTTAATTGAATTTAAGGTACATTTTAGTATAAATCAGAATTATATATAATACAGCTGTGCCCTTGCTGTCCCCAAAATTTTGGAAAAAATTTGCTATCCCCAGAAGCATCTGCATGTTCTTGTGTCCACCTGTCTTGGGAACTCAGAGAAACACTGCTCTCTCTCTCTGTCTCAGGGAGAGAGAGAGATGTATGTATGTCTACATACATATAAGTGAATGTATGAATACATACATACATCTATACACATATATGTATGTATGATACATGTGTACATACATATATAACTATACACACACACACACACACTGTCCTCTTTGGTAGGCAAGCAGTTATATATATAATATAATACATATATACATACTTACACATGTGTATGCATTTTATATATATATGTATGCATTTTATATATATATGTATGTATGTGTATATATATATGTGATATATATGTATACATATGTTATATATATACAATAATATACATTAGTATGTATGGCTTTGTCTCATCATTATAGCTCATTGATTAATTGCATGTCTCTGCAGGTGTGTTATTGCCGAGCTTTTTCTTGAGGGGCAGTCATTATTTGAACTATCGCAGCTGCTTGCCTACCGAAGAGGACAGTATGACCCTGGGCCATACCTGGAGAAGGTTTATTCTTTTTGATTTTCACATAGATAATTTTCATCTTAAAGTTACAATTTTTTTGATTTGAAAATGAAAATTTGAATTTCTTTCATCTGCTGGCTAAAATACATATCTTAAAGTAGTTTTTATGGAATTGATTGCAGATATCTGATGATGGAATACGCAATATGATTTTACATATGATCCAATTGGATCCAGAGGCACGTCTATCATGTGACAGTTACTTGCAAAGCTATGCATACATTGTTTTCCCAAGCAATTTTCCCTTTTTCCACAACCTTTTTTCTTGGATAACACCTCTGGACACTGATAAAAGGGTAAGTTATCTCACCAAGATCTTAGGCCGTTGACATTCTTTTGTAAGAAGAGTTTTCAGAAGCTCCGGTTTGGCTTTGTCTGCAGGTTGCAGTCATACAAAGTGCATTTCCTGAAATTCTCAAGCAAATGGCACCAACTTCTTCAGAGGGAAACAATGCACTGAATAAAGCATTAAGCATGGATGCCAATCATATTGCTGTGTCAGCCAGTACCAGGCAGAACATTGGAATACGAGAGAATTTTAAAGGTTGCTTTGACAAGAATGAGCAATCTGGAAAAAATAATGTTGGAAGTTCATATTCAGGGTTGATTAGTGATATTGGTACCCTCCAGAGAGACCTGTTGCAACCAAATTATGAAAAACACATAAGTGAAAAAGCTCAGATGGATTATCTTGGAAGTTCTCTCATGAAGAAGAATGAGGATCAGGCAATTAGACGCAGTCATGAAATGAGGAAGTACTCTGATTCTTTGCAATTAAATGCTAATAGAAATCTGATAAAAAAGTACCCATTTTCTGAAAGGAAACAAAATAAAGAGCCAGTCACTCCAGTAGTTGGGACAGAAAAAAATGTGGACTCAGTTCTTGTACACTCACAGAATAGAGTGGAGTGTGGCACAAAGTGTGAAGGAATGGTGTTAATTGCATCATTGTTATGTGCATGTGTTCGAAGTGGTACACTTACACAGTCAAGGAGGGGAGCTATACTGTTATTGCTACGCTCTTCATATTATATCGATGATGAGGATCGGTTGCAGCATGTTCTTCCTTATGTCATTGCAATGCTTTCTGATCCAGCTGCCATTGTACGGTGTGCTGCTTTGCAAACTGTCTGCGATGTACTTTCGTTAGTCAATGAATTTCCCCCCAGTGATGCAAAAATATTTCCAGAATATATTCTTCCCATGCTTTCAACATTACCAGATGATCCTGAGGAGAGTGTTCGTATTTGTTATGCTAATAACATATACAAGATTGCTGCAACTGCTTCACACTTTCTTATACGTTCACAAGTTTTGAATGAGATGGACATTTTAGATAGATCAAATGTTTCACATAAGGCTGGCAAAGGTCCTTTAGCTTCAGCTCAGAATCTGATTTCACAGGCTCCAGGTCATCAAAAGAATAGTAAATGTAACGCAGAACTTACAGAGTTACGGCAGACAATAGCTCATGTTATACAAGAATTGGTGATGGGACCAAAGCAAAGTCCAATTATAAGGAGGGCACTGCTAGAGCACATAAAGGAATTGTGTGATTTCTTTGGGAAGAAGCAAAGTAATGACTTTTTGTTGCCTATTCTCCCGGCTTTTCTAAATGATCGTGATGAACAGTTACGAGCTGTTTTCTTTGAACAGATTATCCATGTATGTTATTTCGTTGGTCAAATAAGTGTGGAGCAATATCTTTTTCCTTATATTGAGCAGGCTCTAAATGATGTTGTGGAAGAAGTTATTGTGAATGCCTTGAAATGCTTGGCAGCGTTGTCAAAAAATAAATTACTTGGAAAATGGTTAGTGATTGGATCAGTTGAGCATTCTGCTCCACTATTATGTCATCCTAGCCAATGGGTTAGAAGGACAGCTGTCATATTTATTGCTGCAGGTAGTGAGAGTTTACAGCCAGTTAATTCTTACGTTTACCTTTCACCAATTCTTCTTCCTTTCCTTCGTAGAGAGCCAGCATCTTTAACTTCAGAGATTGAGTTATTGTCATGTCTGAAATCTCCAATGTCAAGAAAGGCTTTTCATGAAGTCCTAGAAAAAGCCAAGAATTCTCAGTGTTTAGAGATTTCAGAAAAGGACAACCACCAGAGCAAAGTTAAGCAACTTCCAGCTTCTCAGAAGCCAGTTGAACCTAGTTTAAACCCAAACAATGCTCCTTTTTCTAATAAAAGAATACCTGAAAAGATGTCTTCTATTTCTTCTGTAGCAGTTGATCCAGCTGTGGCCAAAAGCTGGTTAATTAATAAGTCATATGTACATCCAAACATAGAATCTTTTGGTCAGAATATAAGTTTATCTGAGCGAGAAGATTGTGCGAGGATGAAAGCAATGGAAAGCTACATTCTAAATCTATCCAGTACAATGCAGTCTCGAGAGAATACTTCAGAGCTGGAAAATCATGAGAAGCTTCAAGGTTCTGGTGTAGGAATGCCTGTGAATTCAGGGGCAGGTAATGGTTCCAACCATGGCCCATCTTATGAAGGTGTCCCAATTTATGTATACCCCCTTAATGAAAAGAAAAATGAAACTGGAAAAAGTGTAATGCCATCTATTGGATCATCCTTGAATGAAGAATCGAGCAAGGATGTTGTAGGTCCGCAAGGTGCAACGCCTATTTTGATGACAACCTTTTCTGGAGCACAAGTTGCTGGCTCTATTGTTTCCTCACAGTGGACTTTGGGTGCTGGTCACTCGTCCATGCCTGCTGCAGAGATGATACAGAAATCTGGTAGTATGATAGGTAATTTACCTCCCAAATTGGTTAGTGGTTCTATTTTGAATGGTAGCTTTGCTTCTACTAGACAAGTGAATAAAGTACCGAGAGATGCTGCTGGAAGAGAAAATGATGACATAACTTACATGATGAATAAGTTTAAAGATATAGCTATTTCCGATGATTCTAAGAGCTCTTTATCGTCAATGAGTGTAACTGCGGGTTCTCCATCACTAGCAGATGCAACTGTATTGTCATCTTACTCTGTCCCAGATCGTGCATGGCGACCTCGTGGAATTTTGGTGGCACATCTTCAAGAGCATCAGTTAGCTGTCAATGACATTGCAGTTTCACATGATCATAACTTTTTTGTAAGCGCATCAGATGATTGTACAGTTAAAATCTGGGATAGCCGAAGACTTGAAAAAGACATTACTTTTCGGTCAAGGTTGACTTACTCTGTAGGTGATGGCCGAGCACTTCATGTTGCAATGTTTGCAAATGGGCCACAAGTTGCTGTGGCATCTAGCAGTGGCATTATCCATGTTTTTTCTGTGAATTATCTTTTAAGAGAAGATGGCAGTATTGATAGATACACTAGCACTGAAGATGTTATGAAGAAAGAGACTGAGGAAGGAGCAGTGCTAAGTTTGCAAAATTTTGCTACTGAAGGTCCTCAGATGATACTTTACAGCACCCAACGTAATGGTATTCATCTTTGGGACTTAAGGGCACAGTCTAATGCATGGACATTGAAAGCAAGTCCAAAAGAGGGTTACATTTCTGCAGTTGTGGTGGATCCTTTTCAGAGTTGGCTTGTTTCCGGTTCATCCAGAGGGGTGCTAACTCTATGGGATGTGCGATTTCAAATCCCTGTAAATACATGGCAGCATCCCATGGCTTGCTCTATAGAGAAAATGTGTCTTCATGCTCCAGCTTCAAATTCTTTCCCATGTACAACAGGGGATCCGCTGGTTTATGTAGCTGCAGGGTTCAATGAGGTGGCTCTGTGGAATGTGAAGGATGGTAGCTGCCGGCAGGTATTGGCTGTGCAGTTCTTTCAAGATCTTGTTTGTTGGATAAAATTATCACTTTTTAAAGATTCCTTCTTGAAACTCATTTTACAGGTCTTTCGACTACCATGCTCTGAAGCTGGTGCAGATGTTTCTGAGATTCCTGCTGCCTTAGCTAGGCCCTCGAGTCAATCTGCTCTGAAGTCGGGAGGCACACTTCACTCTAAAAGAACCTCAAATTCAAAATATGGAGTGGATGAGTTGAATGAACCACCGCCTCGACTGCCTGGTATTCGCTCATTGCTACCATTGTCAGGTGGCGATTTGTTAACTGGAGGAACAGATTTGAGGATTCGACTGTGGAACCACTTCAGGTGTGGTTCCTCTTTATGCATTAACCTCCTTTGTTATCCTATTAGTGACACATTTCTGTCAACTATAAAAAGAATATTCTTCTTAGTGTGTGCATCTATTATTTCATCGAGTAGAATGATCTAAGCATGAACACAAGTACTGTAATCATCTATTTGGATATATGGATCATAGTAGCATTACTTGGGATATGGATTCACTTGGTAAACCAAAAGTATAATTGTAATTCAATTACTCGGGATTTAATCGTGAAATTAGAAAATGCTGAAAAACTCAAATATAGAAAAGAAAAACACATTTAATTTTTTTTTCGTGCCAGTTAAATTGCATTTTAGACAAAAAGTTAAACGAAATAAGATTGCTAAGACATGAAATATGAAATTTGGTCATTAAGTATGCTGATTACAATGCCATACTCCGTTAGAAGTTCAAACCTAGAAATCAATTACAACTTCGAACTTAGTAACTTAAAATAATAATGTAATATTCCAAAATACAAAGTTACAAAATAAAGCGGGAGCTGACAAGGCTATTGTCAACCAGGAGGCTACATAATGTGATGTTGAAGCTCCATTGTCTTGGTTTGCATGCACTTGGTTGTGGTCATGTTCATCAAATGCCTCCTTGATGCAGACAAGGATGGGGTCAAATAAATGACAGCTTTGTCCTTGCAGCCAAGTTCCAAAAGCACTCAATACACATGCACTAAATGCTACAAAGGTCATTGAGGACAACACCAATTCAGATTTTATTACTGCTCCAATATAGAAAATGTTACAGACTAGTGTTTATTGCTGCTCAATAGAACGTGCTACAGAATCTATGCGCTGAAGATCATTGAGGACAACACCAACTCACATTTTATTACTGCTATAATAGAGAAAATGTTACAAGCCAATATTTATTGCCAATGAACAGAACATGCCACAGAATATGTTACAAGTACGGAACATGGCTTTATTGCTGAAAATCAAAATGCTACAGGCTGATTGAACAGAACGTCATAGACCAATTATTATTGCAAAAGAAAACGTTACATGCTGATGTTTTATCCCAGTAAAGCAGATTGCTACTGACAACTACAACACACACTACAACAACTAAGAAACTCACTACAATCAACTACAGAAACTTGTGCAAACGGCTATAGAATATTCCATAACAGTTCTAGGTAGATTACCTCTCCGTTGAAAAGAACCATCAAAATTATTTCAAAAGCCAATATAATGATTTGGCTTTCAGCATTGCCAATATAATACTTTTGAATTTTAATTTTAATTTATTTTTGTTTTAAGTATTTAAAAATACTTTTATTTTAGTACTAGTGTTTAAAAACACCTTTTATTTTGATTATAATAATATTATTAAGTTGTCCTTAAAATTAGAAATTATCGGGCCCAACTTAAATAATATTATTAATTATTTTAATCCGAAAAAGAGGACAGGATAGTTTGCCCTTCCTAGAATTGCTTGCCTACAAACAATTACAATTCTAGATGATAAATCATGTTGTAATGTCCATAGAGTCTAGATCTTGTCCCTGTCAAATGAAACAAGTTTTGCTAAAAAACACCAAGCATACTCGGATGTGCAAATACCATCGTGCCAACACTATGAATCATGCTATAGCATCTGGAGCTTGCTTTTGTCAAGTGGAACAACTCATGCCGAAGATCACTATGGGAGCGACTATCACCTTCACTCACGTTCTTATGCAATCCTTGAACTTTGATCGCCTCAAACAATTTGACCTCAAAGAAGTGTGCATGACTCACAACAGATCATAAATGCAAATCTCTGGGATTATACTTCCCCACTTTTGACTTGGATCAAGCAACAAAAGCAACCAACCCACAACATGCTTCTCTTTGATGTGATGACGGATGATGCTTTCTTCTCTATGCTTGAGGATATCTTCAAGCTCCCACAAGATCAAAGGCTGCCCTATGAATTTACCACCACATTTTTGCTGTGCCACTCTGTTCTCAAATGAGCTTGATGATAAGTCCCTCAAGTTCTAATACACTTCACTATAGGCTGAAACCCCTATGAGTTTGGATCTATCAACTTGCATACAAGCTGGAGCAAAGGTGCAACAGCCATAATTCATTTGAAACCTCATCCAAAACAACAGTACAATAGCTGGAACAAGTGTTTTTTGCAACTCCAATGGTTGACACCTTTCACAAACAATATGATACATGAAAATTTTAAAAAAATCTGCAAACTGGTGGTTGAATATGATTGATAATAGTCCAAAATCAGTACCCTAAAATCAGCAGTGCAAAAATGGCACAGCAGCTGTAATACTGAAAATCCCTTGCAAAAATCAGCAACACAGAAGCTGGAAACAACCATACAATGACTTAAAATACTGCAATAGCAGCAACAAACTAAAAATCACTCAATCTTATGACTGAATACACCTGTATGGCTGCCAATGGTGGAGTATAGTGGCTGGAATTTATGAGGGCAGCAGCCTCAAACTGAGATTTATGATGACAGTGGACTATGTCATGTTTTCTTTGCAACATATTTGCAATATGCCATCACTACTCTTCTCCATTATGTCCCCTTTGTCATCCTTTGTGAACATATCTAAGTTTGAAATCCTTACACCGAGCTTATGAGAATCACCTTGATTCTCCTTAATGGTGCCAATTACTTCTCAATGGGAAAGAGGTGCCAACATATCTTTTCTCAATCTTGATGAAATTGTCTACTCGGTGGTACAACATCATGTCCAACATATCGTTTCTCTATCTCTTGATGAAATTCTCTACTTGGTGGCCATCTTGGAGGTACAACATCAAACACCTTACTATGTTGATGCAAAATAGACCGAATATCACTACAAAAAAGTATCTTACCTATGGATGAAGTTGTGGTTGTCGTCATTTGTCATGTTTTCTTTGCAACATATTTGCAATATGCCATAACTACTCTTCTCCATTATGTCCCCTTTGTCATCCTTTGCGGACATATCTAAGTTTGAAACCCTTACAACAAGCTTATGAACATCAACTTGATACTTCTTAATTGTGCCAATTACTTCCTCAATGGGAAAGAGGTGTCCAACATATCTTTTCTCAATCTTGATGAAATTGTCTACTCGGTGGCCATCTTGGAGGTACAACATCATGTCCAACATATCGTTTCTCTATCTCTTGATGAAATTCTCTACTCGGTGGCCATCTGGGAGGTACAACATCAAACACCTTACTATGCTGATCCAAAATAGACCGAATATCAGTACAAAAAAGTATCTCACCTATGGATGAAGTTGTGGTTGTCGTCATTTGGTGTTCCATCCTTGTGGCCATGATGACTTTTGGAGTTCCATCCTTGATGCTGCGAAGCATTGCTTCTTCCCCTTTCGATTTGAATTTCAGCTCCATAGTCTAATAGTTTATGGTGAGTTCCCCAAGGGAATAAAGCCATTGTACACCTAAAACCATATTAGTCTCTCCGAATCCAACAACATAGAAATCATCACGCATCTTATGTTCTCCCAATGTGATGTCAAGTTGATGTATCTTCTTAGTGCAACGAATGGTGAAGCCATCTGCTACTATGACATTGAATCCTTCGAAGTCTTCTGTGTCTAATCCTCTCTCGAATACCAAGACCTCATCTATGAAGTTATGGGTGGCTCCACTATCAATCATTACTATGATCTTTTGCCCATGCAAATCCCCACAAACTCTGAATGGATGATACTTAAGTACTTCTACATAATGTACCTATCCACGACAAAGGCATCGATGACCCGGTCCCCATGGCTCCTTTTAAGTAAAACACAATTTCTTCCTCCTAAGCTCATTCTTTGTTGATAATCTTCGGCATGTTTTGCAGAGGAGGGACTTCCTTCTATAGTGGCTTCTTTTGCGGTGTTGGAGTTGGTGCCTTGTTCTTAGGAATCAAACTCTCCAAAGTTAGGGTTCCCCTGATGGCATCTGATAATGATGGAGGATCAAAGGCTTTAACTAAACTCTTGAAAGGTTTGGTTAGACCCTCCACAAATAGTATAATGAGTCTCTTCTCTGTCACATCTAGAACCATCATTAATGACCTTTGAAATTCTACCACATATTGTTCTATCGTGCCCTCTTGCCTCAACTATGCTAGCTCCCTAGAATGAACCTCCGGATCCTTCTTGTCAAACCTCTCTATCAATCTCTGACTAAATTCTTCTAAGGTAGTGATGAAGCTATGCCATCATGGGTCACACCCTCCAAATGTAGGGTAGTGAACTTAATTGCTTCCTCCTCATAGATAGGGTTCAATGAAAAGTATGTATCCAACTCTTGGAACCAAACCCTAGTTGAACAATTGTTCAATCCATCATATGTAGGTATGGTGATCTTATCCAATCGATTCTCTATGCCCTTTCGGGCTGATCATGATGATATCTCCTTCCTCTTCTATGCCCATACTTTGTCTTCAAATCATAGTATTCAACAAAGGATAAGTCATTACGGATTGCTTGGCTTAGAGCATTGTACTCTTCATGATACCTCACCATGTCATCCTCCATGCGTGGCTGAAAATGCGTCTCTTCATCCAATGCTTCCTCTTCCTCTCTCTATAGAGATTTGGCTTGGAAAGTCTTATAGGGAGGGTTGATTGAGACCCTCTCATTGGTTGAATTATCCCCTTCACTTGTGTTTTGAATTGGCCTAGAAGCACTCAAATAATGATTTAGCTCCCTCAATGTTCTTGCCGGCTCTGACATGGACTTCCTCATGGAATTTTGGATCTCTTTAGCCAACTCCTGGTTGCTTCGGTTAATGATCTTCTGAATGCTCATTTCAGATTTCCTATCACCCATGGTTTCCTCTTCTCTCTCCTTTCTCCCTGCTGATATTTCACTTCTCTTTCATTGCCTTGCATTAAATCAGATTTGCATCACAAAATTAGATTCACCAAAAACAGGTTGGCAAGATCTCTTGCTATGATACCATTGTAATGTCCCTTATATATATATATATATATATATATATATATGTATCTTCTCTCTCCTCCTTTCCCTCTGCTGATATTTCACTTCTCTTTCACTGCCTTGCATTAAATCAGATTTGTATCACAAGTACAACATTAGATTCACCAAAAACAGGTTGGCAAGATCTCTTGCTATGATACCATTGTAATGTCCCTTATATATATATCTATATACATATTGAATTCCTGGTGATTGCTGTTGGCTATCAAAATTAAAAATAAACCCGAACTCATAGCTATAACATTTTAAACAACAGTAAGCACAGTATAACAATTTCAATTTTATTTGATTTGTCAACAACTTCGAATTGTTTACAAGAAGGAAACTTTGTTTAGAGACTTGTACGCTCAGAATTGCAAGTGGCTGATAAATAACTCATTGGATTCACTCTGCACAGTAAGACTTAATGTGGATTTGGTGTGCAGTGCAGTCAGACCTGTAATGATGCTGTGACAGATTGTGATGATCCAGAGGCGGATTGTGATGATCCTAGGCTGAAAGTGATACTTATTACAGTTGTAATACCAATTGATATGAAATATTTTCCTTGCTGTCCGCTAGGATACCCTGTGATGAGGATAATTGTGAGGCGAATTGGTGATAACCCCAGATCAGAAGTGCTGCGATAGTGAACAAGCCATGGGCTGCCTGTAGCAAGTGACACAAGGATAGTTCAGAGCTGTCGCTGTAGAAGAATTCTGCCCTGAGCTCTTGTAAAATTTTGGCATGATTTCCTTATACCAACGGTGACTCTTGGGCATGTGTTGATTGGAGTGATTCAAAATTTGCTATGCAAATGTGGCGATTCAGATATTTCACCAACTAGCTGTGGATTCGTTTTAGCCTTGACAGAGTGTATGATTGCACCGATTTGGTATAAGTCCAACCATCGAACTGTAGTAATCCTTCTTCCTAGGGGGATGGAATCCACAACTGATTGTGTAGTGCCAATAAAAATTAATGATGTGGAAATCCTCTTCACAAGCAACGTAGACAAAGCACTCCTGAAACTCAACAATGAAGATTTGCTTGCAAATAATCCAGCACCTGAATCCTGAAATTTGAACAAGATTTCAAGATTAGTCCAATTTGCAACCCCTATATAGGATTGCCAAGCAAGAGGTGAGGGTTTTCGTCCTAACCTCTTGAATTAGGCAAGCCAAGAGGGTTTTATTTTAGCACTAGTGTTTAAAAACACCTTTTATTTTGATTATAATAATATTATTAAGTTGCCCTTAAAATTAGAAATTATCGGGCCCAACTTAAATAATATTATTAATTATTTTAATCTGAAAAAAGGGACATCACAGTATGTGAATTATGGTTTTAATAGTATATTTTGCATCCAATACCATGTAAATATTCCTCCTTTCTTCCAAGGTCAACCATTTGTACATGCCATGATGTTGTTTGTCTATTCAAAGCTTATACACAAATCAAAATCATTATCATGACGTAGAGAAACATTGTTCTATGTGGGGACTCCCTAGTATGCTCAGACATCCCTTGGTTGTCCTGGGGGTGTACCCACTAGTAGGGAATGTTGGGTGTACTTATGTGCTTCCATTGACTTTCCAGGTCAGTAGGATGTCCTCCTCCCAGCCACTATGCTTATGTGGTGGTGATGATTCAGTTACCTAGTTTTGTATTCTATACTCAAGTCACACAATTATCATTTGAATAGTCTTTCTGTTCTGTCTTATCTCTATGAGTGACACACAAATCTAGAAATTAGGTCAAACTTCTATAGCACAAGAGAAATGTATTCCCAAAAGATCCATAAATGGGACATTAGACATATATTGAGTTTCCCTTATGTGGACTCTTAGATTTTTACACAAATCAAAATCATTAGCATGACGTAGAGAAGCATTGTTCTATGTGGGGACTCCCTAGTATGCCCAGGCATCCCTTGGTTGTCCTGGGGGTGTACCGATTAGTAGGGAATGCTGGGTGTACTTATGCGCTTCTATTGAATTTTTATAGGTCCTCCTCCCAGCCACTATGCTTAGGTGGTGGTGACGATTCAGTTACCTAGTTTTGTACTCTAAACTCAAGTCACACTATTATGATTTGAATAGTCGTTCTGTTCTGTCTCATCTCTATGAGTGACAAACAAATCTTAGAAACTAGGTCAAACTTTTATAACACGAGAAATGTACCCCAAAGATCCTTAAATGGGACATTAGACATGTATTGAGTTTCCCTTATGTGGACTCCTAGATAGGTCTAGCACATTGTATATTTGCAATGACACATTGAAATGTGTCAATAAATACATTCACATCACTTCTATTGTTTCATATTGATAGACACCATATATATTAACATACAAGGGACTTGCATTAATTTCAGCTTTGAAAGTGCATAAAGTCCATACTTGAATGAGTAGTCTATCAGATGGTCTGCTTTTAGCATTCTCTGCATAGCTCTGACATGAAAATACAAAGTCAAGATAGGGTATTCATATTGTGTGGACGTCTCATAGCCAACAGATTGTACACTGGTTGTGAGCAACTGCTTACCAATGACAGGCATAACACTGATTACATTAAATACACATTATATTATATATTCATACACAAGTTTATCAATAATTTGCGATTTACTTAGGGCATTTCACTTTTAAGCCATCTACTTTTCAAGTGTTTTACTTCAGTTACTTCATAAAATCGCTGATTCACTGACTTGATGAATTGCGGTTACAATACACATACAATTTGTTTTAATGTAACTTTACTCTCCGAGGCAATATAGACACTTTATTTATATGAATTTGTTGATTATGGTGAAATAGACCATGTACAAAAACTAATAACTTGAGGCTAACATCAACAATCAGATCCACAGCTATCATTCACCTGGCCAGGGGAATATCTTTGTCAAACCAGTTTTGAAGCTTTTTTCTTAATCACATCATACCTGAAGTAACAGATGATTTATTCTGGTAAAACCAATTTCCAAGTGCCTTTGGCCAATGGCAATGACTTCCATCTGCTTGAGGGACTTGCGTGAAAATAAAAAATCACTACAGGGTGACTTATGCTTAGTTTCAAAGGGAAGAATCACTTAGCTAGATGAAAATTTAGGATCTGGGTATATCCTGAATGTGTGAACCCTCAAATTTGTCTTTGAACCCTTGAATTTCTAGCATGCGAATGTGTTAGTTGCTTTAGCTTTTCATAAAACAAACAGATTCATTGTTTTTCATTGGGCAGGCAGAGTTGTCATCTTTCATAGTTGCAATGTTTCATTAAAAACATATTTCTGATGATGGTTATTTTGATAATTATATTTAGGAAGTAATTGCAGTCGTGGGAATTTTTTCTGATTATACTTCCCTCATTCATGTGGCAGACCTGACCGCAGCTATTGTGTCTGTGGACCTCCAATAAAGAAGACAGCTGGGGAAGAATATTATGATACACGGTCCATTCAGGGGGTACAGGTTGTGCAGGTAAGAACAAGATATGGTAGAAGTTGATGAACAGATTTTAGATCAGCTGTTAATTTTTACGAGGTTAGTGGGGATTTTTGTTGAATCAGTTGTATACTTGTGACAGGAAACAAACAGGCGTTCCATCAAGTTGACATCAAAGGCGTCCCTTGCTGCAGCTGCAACTGATTCTGCAGGTTGTCACCGTGATTCCATTCTATCAATGGCATCAATCCACCTAAATCAGAGTTTTTTGATTTCCAGCAGTCGTGATGGTGCAGTCAAAGTTTGGAAATGACATAATGTAAAATAAACATGTTAGTGGAAATTGTTTGGATTCTTCGTTATAATCTCAATTGGTAGTTCTGTATCCAGCCACTGTAATAATAGGGCCTTTACTAATGGACATTCATTACATGCTGAAAGAGTCATATTAGGGGCCTACACGATAGAATTATTGTAACTATGTAAATGCTCAACTACAAAGGTTGCATCAGTCTGGGAGAAACTAATTCATTGTATATACATGGAAGTAAAGTTCTCAAGATTTTAGGACGTGGGGATTATATATTAGCACTACTAATCCTTATCCCCAAGTTCCGTAACACACAAAATTTAAGAATGTATTCATAACCTGGAATGGAATCAGATTTGTAATATGTTGTGATACATGAGTTACTGGCCTATCAGTTTGGCCATGAAAATTGTATGTACTGTGACCTTTTTTGACAAATAAAACGATCTTAAAAGGAAAATGAACTGCTGCAACAGCCATGTGTACAAATGATGTGTGCACAGACAGACGCACGTTGAGAGAATATGTAGCGTGGAAGGACACAGACAGAGAGATTGGACAAAAGTGTTTTCTGGATCTTCTCTCTCAGCTCAATAACTAATCCACACAATTTATCACCATGTAATTGCACACGTGCATTTGGGTTGGGTACAAAGTGCATTCAATCCTCTTTTGAAACTTACAAACTCAAAGATAACTTTTTAGGATTTGTCTGCAGCTTCCCTTTGTATAAGGTAATGATAAGATTGAATATTGTATCTGACCTGCTAGCTCAACTTTGATGATGCAAGGACCTTCGTCACTCAATGGCAAATGCATAAACTTTTGATGGAGTAGTATCATTTACTTGATTTTGTGGAACTTATTGATAAGGATTTCAACAACATTGCTATTGTAGTGTAGTTGAGGGGGTTTGAAACTTTAGATTCAACGACATTGCTATGGTAGTGTAGTTGAGGGGGTTTGAAACTTTAGATTCAACGACATTGCTATGGTAGTGTAGTTGAGGGGGTTTGAAACTTACTTTCGACCCCACCATATCAGTTTATGTTTCTATAGTGTTTTCCAAAATTTTAATACTTTTCCCAGTTTGTGTGAGTAGGGGAGAGTTGGGGCGGAGGGTTGTATGTATATAAATAAAATAACATATGTACATTTACATATACATAAACATATACGTATATATATTGTGTGTGTGTGTGTGTGTGTGTGTGGAGCTAATTGGTAGCTTGGTGCTGGAGCTTTATTTACTACAAGTGTTATTTAGCATACATACAACCTCTGCATTTTATACTCTTCCCTAATTGGTAGCTCGGTGCTGGAGCTTTATATTTTTGTATTCTCTGCTTTTTTCAGTGGCTTTGATGTTGTTCCTCTTTATTTGAAAATAAACTCTCATTAATCTTGACTTCAGGTTTCCTACAGATTAAATCTCTGCACCTTGTTCATTGTACTCCTTCCTTATTGACCTTTCCTTTTTGTTTTTTAATTTCTTTCTATTCTTCTACACCCTCAACGTCGTCCCTTTTCCTCTATATTCTTCTTCAATCTCATTGAATCCTTTAAGTCGCTTTGCCCAACCATAGATTCAGTTGTCCACTACATAGTTGAAATGTTGCCACGCAGGCCAAGAACCAAAAACCAAAAAAGTAAATCCCATGCAGACTTGAAATCACCAGAAAATGTGTTTTGTAGATTCAAAGAGCAAAGGGAATGTAAAACAATAAATGCCATGATGGATGAAGCTGGAAAATCGTGGCAGAAAAGGAAATGACACTTAGATACTAAATAAAATCAGCTTTATTTCGTTGACAAAGTTAGAGAATAATAAAGACAAAATCTCTTTTTAGAAAGAAGACAGTTAGGCAAACAAAAGTAAAAGGAAGACTACTTGAGTTTGATCATTAAATCACAGCCTCCCAAGAGTAAAAGTATTGCATAAAACAATAGAGATAAGGCCTCATAGTTAGCATACAACTCAACAAAATATGTAGACTTCCTGTCATGTCCACGAGGAATGAAAAACCAAAACCCACACGTTTTCCTGAAGCTTACTGCATAATCCCTGTCGCAACTTATATAACTCAGACTGCTGACACACTTTTGCAACAACCCAAAAATAATAAATAAATCTCTTGATTGAAATGACACTTCGATGACTTCTAAACACAACAACAAATGTTTTTGTAGCCCGTGAGAATTATAACTAGGACTTGCACCCATAGGAGGTTCAAGGAATACGCCGATAGGAACAACCGACGAGTTTAGGAAATTTTCCGGAGTGAATTTTTTTTTACGGCGTGAGACAATTCCGAGCACTATAATGCTCACATATAAAAGCCTATCAGCTAGATGTGCTTATAGCTTCCTCAAAACAGAGATTTAATCATATATAGCTCTTGAAGTTATTATAGTTGTGCAGTTTCTACACATATAGCTTGTGAAGCACCTTTGTAACAACTCTATAAACAAGAGATAATCTTGTAGTAGCCTTACCTTTGGTTTAAAATAACACATTGACAATTCTTAACACTACTATAGTAATCTTCAAAGTGCATAAGACCTTGAAATCTTTCTGAAGATCTTTTAAAACAATAAGTTGGCAAGAACAAGAAGAAGACAAAAGCATAACAAAAAGGTAGAAAGTTGAAAACAACTCAACTAATATTTTTTTTGGTTGTGCAAGGTTGCTTGTGAACCTGGATTCTCCTACATCAAATGATAATCACTCCAATAACAACTTCAACTTGTTTCCACATACCTACAACATACTAACAAGTCACCTGTAGCAAGCTAAATAACACTTATAGTAGCTCCCACATCCCTGTTGTGACGTTTTCACACATCACCCCATTGCAAATGGGGACCCCCCCTCTTTTTGTTTTTGGGTTTGGGTTTTCTTTGAGTTTGTAGGTTTGGTAGTATTGATTCACTCAACTCTCAGCTCAAAGTCCATGAGATGATTGAAGAAATTCACTAAGGAGTGTAAAATTGGCCTAAGGGATGGATATTTAACTAAGGGGTCCATATGCCTTCACCCTGACGCATGTCCCTGAAACCTCGAAATTGGCTAAGTTTGATGTCCTGTAACCCTGAAAAACTAAGTCTGAAATATAGTGGATCTTCAAAAATCTAGAATCTGCATGTTAAATCCTATGGATCGGGGACCTATCTCAAACATCTTGACAGTATATTTCAAAATATTTAAAGTATAAGACCTAGACATAAATATATTTCTAAATATACTGTCAGGCAGGGGCCTTCAAAATCTGGTGGAAATCCACTATCCCAAGGATAAAAAATTCCAAAACACCAAGGAATGTGCGCTCAAGGAAATAATCCACAACCCAGTGAAAAGTGCGACAAGGATTATTCTGGACCTAGTGAAACATGCGACTTGGAATTTTTCCACGACTTAGCCAAAAGTGCGACAAGGATAATCCACGACTTGGTGAAAATTGCGACCATGATAGAGGAATCCTTAACATAGTTGAAAGTGCGCCTAATGATAATCCACCTTCACATGAAAAATGCGATCTATCCCAAGGATGAAAATCCACGATCAAGTGAAATGTGCGACATGGAAAGAATCCTTAACACCCTTGAAAATGTGATTTCTTCCAAGCAAGAATTACATGATCTACCAAAAAGTGTGACATGGAGAATAGAATCCATGACATAAGGAAAAGTGCGACTTGGAATTTTAAGAACAAAATCTTGATAGACATGGAAATTGTGCTCCAAGACAAGGATGAAATCTACGACCCTATGAAAAGTGCGCTCAGGAAAAATCCAATGCCAGAAAAGAAAAATCCATGATGAACATGAAACTGCACCTAGGATTCTTAGCCGACTTGAACACATCAAAGTTGAAATTCAATGGAGAATCTATGGAAAATTGTGAAATTCCTTGCCTAGGAAGGCCCAGTTTGGATTAATTGTAGGAAAAACGAAGAAAATCCTTTGTTTATTCAAGAATTTGTGAATGAAATTGATCAAGATGGGGTATTTTTTCTTCAATCACGCAAAGTTATTCATGTCTTATATTAACGTTAAAGGATTTTATCTATCGTTACTATTCAAGATGTTCCTTCGTTTTGTAGGTGTTTAAGACTAGGATCACTTTCCATGAGAAGGACGCTAGACGAAGATCTAGGCGTTCAAGGTGGATACGAAGAGTTTCAAAGGCCGAAGAAGGAGACTATCAAACGTCAAGGAGACTTCCCAAAATTCCAAAGGAAGATGAAGGATCTTTTCAAAGACATATCAATGACAAGGAATGTTAGCATCAAGGTCATCAACAGAAGGAGAAGATACACTTCAAGTCCAACATCAAGGATTCCATCACCGAAAGAAGATCAATCTTTGGAAATCCAAGAGTAAGAATCCAGTACATCATTCATGAAAAAGATCAAAGCCTACCGTCATGAAGTCAAGAATTGCACCAAGAAATCCAAGACAATGCAAGAATCCAAGTGAAATGCAACATGAAGACAAAATTCCCAAGTTCGAAGTACACTCAAGAGATAATTGCTTGGAATATGCTGAGGTGGCATCCAGTCATCATTCAAGCAATCAAAGTATGCTACGTCAACATGTCTAGATTCATTGAACCTAATCACCAAGAAAAGAGATAAGGGAGGCGCCCTTCTAGAAGATCATGTGCTGTTGATATTTCATTGGTTGAAAGTGGTGGTAATTGTAACTACCTTCCATTGGGGTTTTGTTGTCATAATCTTGGCCATTGATTCTAGAATCAATCTGGGCCCTTGGTCAATCTTCAGAAATCCAAGAGTAAGAATCCAATACATCATTCATGAAAAAGATCAAAGCCTAACGTCATGAAGTCAAGAATTGCACCAAGAAATCCAAGACAATGCAAGAATCCAAGTGAAATGGGACATGAAGACAAAATTCCCAAGTTCGAAGTAAACTCAAGAGATAATTGCTTGGCATATGTAGAGGTGGCATCTAGTCATCATTCAACCAATCAAAGTATGCTATGTCAACATGTCCAGATTCATTGAACCTGGTCACCAAGGAAAGAGATAAGGAAGGCGCCCTTCTAGAAGATCATGTGTTGTTGATATTTCATTGGTTGAAAGTGGTGGTAATTGTAACTACCTTCCATTGGGGTTTTGTTGTCATAATCTTGGCCATTGATTCTAGAATCAATTTGGGCCCTTGGTTGTAATTTTGAGCTCTATATAAGGCTCATTCTCTTCATTTGTAAGGAGAGTTGTTCTTAGGTTCGGGATCTTCTTTTTAGGTTCTAGTTCTTCTCCTTAGAGTTAGTTGGATCTACTCTTTAGAATAGGAGCTTTTGAAGAGTTGGAGAGACTATTGTGAAATTGTTATAAAGATACTACCAAAATCAATACATATTCATTGAAGCTTGGTGAATATTGTTTTATTTTGGGATGTTAGCATGGTTTCCGATTTCTCAAAGATGATTCAAAGCAAACTAGATAAGTTTTAGTTGAAGTTCATTGATATGGTGGATTAATGTGAAGATATTTGATGAATTCCTTGGTTCATACTTGTTATCACCCAGTTTTGCACCCTTGCATGAAGCTGTTAAAGCCCTGCAAACTGGAATAACATGGGATTGATCTCTAAGTGTGGGACTTTGCTAAATGAGATCAAACCTCTAGAGAAGGCCGGCTTCCTTGTCTAGTTATCACCTAAAACTACTGTATTTTGGGGTGAAAAGGGGAAGAAATGTGCTGAAATGAAAGATAAAGCAACAATACTTAAAAAACATGAAAGGGTGATGCACCAGACAGATTTAAAGAGACCTCCACAACACTGAGAAAATGCACAATATGACCAGACACAGCAAGTAAACATACACAGGCTAAATGACTCTAGCAGAGGTAAGGTGCAGTGGGGTTGAGAGGAACAAGGTGTTCACAGGCAACCTTATGCAAATTCACACAGAACCGGAAGATCAAGAAAAGAGGTAAAACCACTTACATATATCTAATGAAAAGCAAGGTTACAGTATGTGAAGTCTTTGTTTGGAAACAAAAAAGACTTGAATGTCCTAAGAATTTCCAACCTTTTTTACATCATAAGCCTCAGCTTATATAGCATTTCAAAAACTAACCTAGGTCGATTACAAAATCCGCTCAGGGAGCTATAATCAGAAAATATCCTCCTGAAGGGACGTCCATCTGCCAGGAGTAATGGTGCCAAAGGATCTAGAACAGGGGCAGATGGAAGATATTCCTGAGTCTTTAATGCAAATAGCGGTGTCATCGATCTGATCCTCAAAATGGCGGAGGATAACCTAGCATTGAATGCGAGCAACTGCTTCTGATAGTTCTCGACAATCGGGCGGTGAAGAAAAGACTGGAGATGAAGTGGTGGCGGGATATTTTGGGCCATCAATGCGAGCTGTGCCCTCCTGTGCAGCAATGAATGCAAAGAATATCTGCACCAACTCAAAAAAGTCGTCGCTGAAAAAGTCCACTCAACTGACATGAAGATCCGGATCCAAAAAACCTCCTGAAGAATTCCCGCCAAAATGTCATCATCATGATATTTTTAAAATTCTGCGGGAACTGATTATCCCACATGCACTCGGAGGCGACGTCTTCATCACTTTATAAGCTAAGCCGTGAGCATATATAATGTCGGTGCTTTTGCTCTCGACGGCATCATCATGAGCCTCATCATCATCCTCCTCTTCAAGTCCCGTCGGCAAGACTCCCCCAATATCGGCGGGCCGATTGCATGTTAGCCCGATATAGAATGTCACCTTGATATGAAATATCCTCCTGATGCGAAATAACATGATATAAAATATCACCCTAATGTTTGAAAATCAGGATGACGTCAGCAACATGTCACGGAGGAAAGATCCTCCTGATCGTGTTCATACAACATACCTCCTCATATTCAGGTGACATCATCAGCACATTAGAGTAGGGTGATATTCGGAAGCAAGAGCGATATTTGTAAGGTACCTGATATTTGGAAATACCATCCTCCTCCGGAAGAAACCTGATGATGATATTCAACCTCTTCGGCATAAACCGATGCATCGGAGGAAGCTCCTGCTGTTCTGCCGACCTCATATGTCTCGCCGATGATCCAGATGATCATGTCCGCAAACATCTTGATAATGTCACCAGCATGTCGAATATCAGGATGAGTTCAAATGCTAATTGGTGTTAAGGAAAATATGACCCCCTGCGGGTTATGACAACATCATCATGATATTCGGGACAGGATGATATCCAGAAATATCATCCCCCGCAAAATATCAGGTTGCACTGTATCTTCATCGTAAGATCGGGGTGATCTTTGGAACATGACCCGATATTAGAAAATATCACTGGATGCTAAAAACATGACCCGATATTCAAATGTGATGACCCCTCATAACTTCCTCCTTTTAGCGAATATCAGGGTGATGTAAAAAGCAAACTTGCCTATTTTTTCAAGCTCTTTCACATGGTAAGCTTCCTCAGGCAAGATTCAGATTTTGAAATTGGGTTAAGACCTTAGGATCATAAATATGGCTTCATGGGGATATGCATACTGACTGATCCTGCTTGAATTATTTTGACTCCTGCTAGAGGAAAAAATAGGTCAAGAATTTGGCGACCTCTATGGGATGTTTGCCTGCTAAACATAAGATTAGTGGCCTTAAGCATCCATTGGGCATGGAGTCAAGCTTAAAATATGCTGGGGAACTAGGACCTGCCTCTCAAAACACAAAAAAGGGAGAAGGCCTGCTTTCTCCTAATGACAAAGCAGCCTGTGCAGAAGCACTTAGGGAAGTAAAAGGATCTAAACTACTGTGCAACAACACTTATTGAAAACAAGAAGTCTAACCTACTAATTTACAGGGTGCTCATACGTCAAAACACCTTTTCAAGTGTATCCCATTGACTGGGATATGCAGATTTTCTCCATTCATATTTGACAACTGAAATGCATTGTGCTCCTTGCATTTAGTAATGAGAAAGGGGCCACTCCACATGCTGTCAAATTTGGAATGCTTCCCTGGTCTACTCCTCAGCTCATCCTATTTGAGCACCATATCACCCACTTTAAAATGTCTGGGGGTGGCCTTCTTGTCAAAATTTCTTTTTGTTTGCAGCTGATGATGTTCCATGGCTGCCATAGCTTTATTTCTGCTTTCCTCCAGCTCCATAAGCTGAGCAAATCTCATAGCCATGGGGCTTTCTACTTCAAGCATTTCTAGATGATGCATGATGTCTAGTGCTGGCAGTTCCATAGACATAGGCAACCTTGCCTCCTTTCCATACACTAGCAGATAAGGGGAGTTCCTAATAGACCTCTTAGGAGTTATCCTATCAGCCCACAGAGCAAACTTCAAATCAGTGTGCCAGGTCCTCTGATTATTCTCCATTGCCCTCTTAATAATCCTGATGAGATTTTTGTTTGTGGATTCAGCCAAACCATTACCCTGTGGATAATAATTTGACAAAGTATTTAAATAAATCCAATTCTTGACAGCCTAGTCAGTTATTCTTAGGCCAACAAAAGCTAGAGCATTATCAGAGATGATTGATTCAGACACTCCAAATCTGGAGACCAAATCACAATAAAAATTCAAAACAACACTCTCATTAGATTCTTTCAGAGCCACTGCTTCAGTCCATCTTGTGAAGTAGTCTGTGGCTGTGAGTATCCACCTATGGCCTGCACTTGATGGTGGGTTGATAGGTCCAATAAAATCAATGCCCCATCTCATAAAGGGTTGCTCTACCTGGATTGGGTGTAGAGGCAAAGCTGGCAGCCTCTCTTTTCCTGCAAAAAGGGCACACTTAACACACTTTCTAGCCCATGCATGGGCATCCTTAAATAAGCTAGGCCAATAATAGCCAGCTCTCATTACTTTCCAAGCAGTAGTCCTTGGGGCAAAATGTCTCGCTGCTGTTCCATCATGGAATTCATGTAGCACCTTGTCAGTCTGATCAGTATCAACGCATCTAAGCAATACACCATTAAAGTCCTTTCTGAAAACGATGCCTTCTATTAAAACATATGGAATGGATTGCAGCCTAAAGTATCTTCTTTTAGCTTTATCTAAGCCTGCATGACATCTACCAGTTTGCAAAAATTGGGTCATATCATTAACCCAACTAGTACCTACTGCTGCTGTATCATCTTGATGCTCCTCTTCTATGATAAAAAACACCTCTTCTTCTTCCTCTACCTCATCCTTAGAACTAGTGACAAGCTGCTCACTAAGTCCTCTGCCTCCGACTAACTTGGTTATCTTGATCTCCACGTCATATTCCATGACCTTAGTGATCCAACCAGCCCTTTTCTCATTAACATCTTTACTCAGCAGGAACTCCTTTACACTAGGATGAGCCACCATCAGGTGTATCTTGTTATTTGAAACAAGATGCCTAAACTTTTTTAGGCTTTTGACTATTGCCAGGACATGCTTTTCAACGAAGCTATACTTCTGTTCATACTCCTCCAACCTTTGGCTGAAGAAGGCGATTGGTTGTTCAAAACCCTCGCTCTGCTGCTGCACCAGAATCGCGGAGATGGTATCCAGGCCGCCATAAGCATACAGGATAAAGTCCTTAGAGAAATCAGGATTGATCAGGGTTGGTGCAGTTGCTAATGCCTCCTTTATGGACTGGAAGCTAAGTCTGGCTTCTGACGTCCAACTGAAGGTTATGTTCTTTTTCAACATAGACGTCAAGGGTTTTAAGAGATTTGCAATATCAGGTATGAACCTTCTCAGAAAGTTAATTCTGCCAATGAAGCGCTGCAGTCCCTTCTTATGACTGGGTAAGGGCAATTCCAAAATGGCCTTTATTCTCTTCGTATCAATGGTAATACCCTCCTTTGACACAACATGTCCCAACAACTTGCCCTCATGTATAACAAAAATGCATTTCTTTGGATTGAGGGATATCCCAAACTCTCTGCATCTTCCAAAGACTAGCTTTAGGTGGGATAAATGCTCAGATGCATTCTTAGAGAAGACAGTCATGTCATCTAGGTATACCAGCACTAGCTTATACATCAGACCCTTAAAGGCCATGTGCATGGCTCTTTGAAATGTAGAGCCAGCATTCGAGAGGCCAAAAGGCATCCTCCTGTAGGCCATAGTACCCCACTTGGTTGTGAAAGAAGTCTTGAATTGGTCTTCTTCCTTGACTAGCACCTGGTTATAACCAGAAAATCCATCAAGCAAAGAAAACCTTTCTGAGCCAGCCACCACCTGCAGAATTTGTTCCATTGAAGGCAATGGGTAGTGGTCTTTTAGGGAGGCTCTGTTGAGGTCTCTGAAGTCAACACACAACCTAATCTCCCCATTTTTCTTCCTCATAGGCACAAGGTTAGAAACCCAAGAAGTGTGTTTGATAGGAAAGATGATTTTCCCCTCAATCAGCTTGGTCAGTTCTTTGATCATCAGGGGTTATAGCTTTGGATTCAGAGGTCTCTGTTTCTGCCTCACAGGTTTTATACCTGGCTCTAACTCTATGGTGTGTTGGGCAATATGAGGATCGAATCCCTTTAAGTCTGCATAATCCCAAGCAAACACCTCTTCAAATTCTTTACAAAGAGCAATGAAAGCTCTTCTATCTTCAGCTAAGCATATTTTACCAATTTTAAGGAGTCTACCCTTGAAAACTTCTAGCTCTTCATAATGCTCCTCCTTTACCTGCATACTGGTCTTTGTCTTCTTCTTTTGGTCATCAGTGCCAAAAATAGATTCCAAGGTGACCAATCCCTTGGGCAGCTTTTTTGTTCTCAGCTGAATGATTTGATCATTGTTATACTGTTGTTTGAGTTTATCCTGATTCATCATGGAAAACTCATCTTCCTCTAATAGGAACCTCATGATCTGTTCGTCACTGTCAAAAACTTGCCAATGAACATTGTTATCAGGGATAGAAGGCCTAGAAATTATTTTTACATGAGGCTAAACCTTCTCCCTTTGAATATCACTAGGGATGTCAAATTGAGCCCCAATTGAAGCTAATCTGTTAGCATGATAGTTCTGACTCCTTGGAATGGAGATTAGATTAAAAGCATCAAACTCTTCAATCAAATTCCATACCCTGTGTTTGTAGCACTTCAGGGCATCACTTTTTGTAAGGTGTAGTCCCTTCACCTGATTCACAATGAGCTCACTATCTCCAAATACCTGTAGACAACCAATCTTCCTCCTTCTTGCCCACTGCAGACCTTGGATCAACCCTTCATACTCAGCAGTGTTGTTAGTACAAGAGAAGGCAAAATGAAAAGCAGCATAATATTTTTCACCTTGTGGTGACACAAGCATTGCACCACCAGATCCATTTTTGCCCCTAGAGGCATCAAAATACATTTTCCATGCCTCATCATGTTGCTCTACCTGCTGCTCTACTTTCTTCAAAAGACTTGGTATTACTATTTCATGCTCATGCAATATGTACACTTCCATGCCAGTTTCTTGGATATGTCCCTTAGGATCATCCACAACATTTTCAAAGGCCCACTCCCTCAAGAGTACCTCTGGTATGGTCTCAGCTTGTAGTTCCTGAGCAGCAACTAGTTCAGGGTCATCAGAGATAATGCAATTTGTATTAACATCACTAGGTGTGTAAGGCTCTATGTGATAGTCTGAAAGTAACTCAGATTTCAAAGTTACTTTGGTGCCATATCTAGTCCTGAAAAACATGTGGGACCAGTCAGAGGATAGATATCCTCCTATTTTGGCTGTAAATTCCCTTGATAAGCACATGGCAAAATGAGGAGGCAAATCTATTATGAACACCTCCTGTGAAATAGAAACATAGGGGCAAGTGTGTAGGGTGAGACCTAGGTCTCTTATGATACCCACAGTATTAACAGATGTACCATCCAACTGGAGTACACCTTTCTCAAGTGGCTGGTACTTAAGCCCTAACTGATCTGCAATCTACTTAGGCATGACATAACTGCTTGCTCCACTATCCACCATGCAATTGTGCACTAGTTTGTCCCCAATTATCAGTGATACATAAAAGGGAAGAGGTTTGGTACCTTGGTTAGGCTACTTGATGTCATCTTGTGATGAATTAGCAAGGACAGTCCTATTTGGGTCAACAGTGGTATCATTGGATACCTTCAAATTAGATAAGGCAGACTGCAACATCTTCTTTTGGCCAGGGATTGCTAAGGAATCCCACATAGACATGGTTACATTCATCTTTTTCATGTTTTCAATAATATTGAAAGGTGGAGAGGTGCCTACCTTCTGACTTGTCTTTGTAGTAGCAATATCAGCCTGCAAATGAGGCATCTCCCTTGCTGTTGCTGGTGTACTTCTTTGCAAGATGCAAGGAGTATGGGATGTGGAAGCATCAGTATGTCCTCTACCTTCGCTTGCTGCTGGCTCAACCTCATAACCCCTCTTCTTAGCCCTTGTATTGGCAGCAACGGGATTACTATCACTGTTTACCCCACAGAATTCTCCTTCCTACCAATTCATGAAAGTAGAATCATTCTGAGGTTGCTCTTGTTGTTGTGCAGCTCCATCATTTGGTGTGTATGGCTGTGTAGCTGCCACATTTTGTGCCATCAGAGCCTGATTTAGGACTCCACTTGAACATGCTGCTTGATTGTGTGGCATATGACATGGGACACACCAATCATAGTCAACTGCAATGTTATTTTAGACAGGGACAAGGTCCCTTGCTGCATTAACAGGTGCTGGATTGTAAGGCTGAAAAGGCCTTTGGTTCATATTTTGCCTGACACCTTGGTAGTTGTTCTGATAAGATGGCCTATTGCCCTGGTAAGGTTGACCCTGCCCCTGATATGCTTGGTTCTGCCCCTGATATTGTTGTTGATAAGGCTGCCTACCTTGAGACTGTTGCTTCTTAATGTTTACTAGATCATTCCCAAAAGTCTGCAGAAGATTTTCTATTTTCTGCTGGCTACTTTTTATCTCCTTTAGCTCTTGAGATGAACTAGAGGCAGCAGGTTCAGAAGTGGAGGTACTTGGTAGTGCTGCAACAACAGGTGTAGGGACAAAATATGGGGAGGGCAAAGGCATAGAAGCCTGGATCTCAGGAAAGATGAGCATAGGGGGCCTAGGTGCTATTTTTCCAGCCTGAATTAGACTGTTCTCTGCTCTAATGGATATTTCATAGGCATCAGGTAGGCTTGCACCTCCTAGTGATTGTATCATCACTGAAATATCACTATTTAAAGCTTTCAAGAAATATAAGAATGCATACTCAGCTGGAGGTCTTATTGTGGCAGGGATTCTGTCCCATGTCTTCTGAAATTTGAAGTTGAAGTCCATCATTGGTTCCTAAGGAGCTCTCTTTATGGTGGTCATCTGTTCCACCAATGACAGATTATCTGATTTATCCTGGAACTGCTTATTCAGCTTGTCTTCTAATTCATCTCGGGTTCCTATAGTCTGTACTGGTAGACTTCTGAACCATTGTAATGCCTTCCCTTTGAATGAGGCAGCTAGTAATCTGATGGCTACATTCTCTTGTGTTACATGATGTACTCCACATAGAGAAGCCACATCTCTTATGTGTTCAATAGGTGTAGTTTGGGTTTCCCCTGTGAAATAGGGCAGACTCTTCAAGGCTACCATAGGTATGGCATCATGTACTGCTAAGTTCAAAGGGCTTCCCCCATCAAAAGCCACAAATGGCTGATTTCTTGCCATCTGAGCAGCTGGAGGTGGGTTTGCTTGAGTTGCTACAAGGACTACGGAGGCAACTGGTTTGAAATTTGGTGGAGTTGACAATGTCCTCTTAGAATAGGAAGTTCTTACTGCAGTTCTACTCTGCCTCCTAGGTGGAGAAAGTTGTAGATAATCAAATGAGCTGGACCCTGAACTCCTAGTTTGTATCTTTTTCATAATAGTATATCAGCAGGACTAGTCTGCCTGATCTTCCTCAGTATGAGTCACCAGATATGTAATTTTTAACCTCCTATAGGTCAGAAAATCACCAGTTGCACATCAAAACCAGTAATAAGAGTTTGTATTGTCCCACCGGGCGTGCCAAAGTTGTTATCACCCAGTTTTGCACCCTTGCATGAAGCTGTTAAAGCCCTACAAACTGGAATAACATGGGATTGATCTCTAAGTGTGGGACTTTGCTAAATGAGATCAAACCTCTGGAGAAGGCCGGCTTCCTTGTCTAGTTATCACCTAAAACTACTGTATTTTGGGGTGAAAAGGGGAAGAAATGTGCTGAAATGAAAGATAAAGCAACAATACTTAAAAACATGAAAGGGTGATGCACTAGACAGATTTAAAGAGACCTCCACAACACTGAGAAAATGCACAATATGACCAGACACAGCAAGTAAACATACATAGGCTAAATGACTCTAGCAGAGGTAAGGTGCAGTGGGGTTGAGAGGAACAAGGTGTTCACAGGCAACCTTATGCAAATTCACATAGAACCAGAAGATCAAGAAAAGAGTTAAAACCACTTACATATATCTAATGAAAAGCAAGGTTACAGTATGTGAAGTCTCTGTTTGGAAACAGAAAAGACTTGAATGCCCTAAGAATTTCCAACCTTTTTTACATCATAAGCCTCAGCTTATATAGCATTTCAAAAACTAACCTAGGTCGGTTACAAAATCCGCTTAGGGAGCTGTAATTAGAAAATATCCTCCTGAAGGGACGTCCATCTGCCAGGAGTAATGGCGCCAAAGGATCTAAAACATGGGCAGATGGAAGATATTCCTGAGTCTTTAATGCAAACAGCTGCGTCATCGATCTGATCCTCAAAATGGTGGAGGATAACCTAGCATTGAATGTGAGCAGCTGCTTTTGACAGTTCTCGACAATTGGGCGGTGAAGAAAATATTGGAGATGAAGCGGTGGTGGGATATTTTGGGCCATCAATGCGAGCTGTGCCCTCCTGTGTAGCAATGAATGCAAAGAATATCTGCACCAACTCAAAAAAGTCATCACTGAAAAAGTCCACTCAACCGACATGAAGATCCGGATCCAAAAAACCTCCTGAAGAATTCCCGCCAAAATGTCATCATCATGATATTTTCAAAATTCTACGGGAACTGATTATCCCACATGCACTCGGAGGCGACGTCTTCATCACTTTATAAGCTAAGCTGTGAGCATATATAATGTCGGTGCTTTTGCTCCCAATGGCATCATTATGAGCCTCATCATCATCCTCCTCTTCAAGTCCCATCGGCAAGACTCCCCCAATATCGGCGGGCCGATTGCATGTTAGCCCGATATAGAATGTCACCCTGATATGAAATATCCTCCTGATGCGAAATAACATGATATAAAATATCACCCTAATGTTTGAAAATCAGGATGACGTCAACAGCATGTCACGGAGGAAAGATCCTCCTGATCGTGTTCATACAACATACCTCCTCATATTCAGGTGACATAATCAACACATTAGAGTAGGGTGATATTCGGAAGCAAGAGCGATATTTGTAAGGTACCTGATATTTGGAAATACCATCCTCCTCCAGAAGAAACCTGATGATGATATTCAACCTCTTCGGCATAAACCGATGCATCGGAGGAAGCTCCTGCTGTTCTGCCGACCTCATATGTCTCGGCCGATGATCCAGATGATCATGTCCGCAAACATCTTGATGACGTCACCAGCATGTCGAATATCAGGATGAGTTTAAATGCTAATTGGTGTTAAGGAAAATATGACCCCCTGCGGGTTATGACAACATCATCATGATATTCGGGACAGGATGATATCCAGAAATATCATCCCCCGCAAAATATCAGGTTGCACTGTAGCTTCATCGTAAGATCGGGGTGATCTTCGGAACATGACCCGATATTAGAAAATATCACCGGATGCTAAAAACATGACCCGATATTCAAATGTGATGACCCCTCATAACTTCCTCCTTTTTAGCGAATATCAGGGTGATGTAAAAAGCAAACTTGCCTATTTTTTCAAGCTCTTTCACATGGTAAGCTTCCTCATGCAAGATTCAGATTTTGAAATTGGGTTAAGACCTTAGGATCATAAATATGGTTTCATGGGGATATGCCTACTGACTGATCCTACTTGAATTATTTTGACTCCTACTAGAGGAAAAAATAGGTCAACAATACTTTTTGCGGTTTCCTGATTGTAAGCTACAATGCAAAGTTAGCATGAATCCCATTTTGCAATAGTTTGATTGTGGATATTTGTTCAAGTTACGTTAGCTGTGGGTATTTGAATGCATATTTGCAATATGAAAATCCTTCATTTCCTTTGAAGGTTGCACTAGTTTCGTGTAGTTGTTGCTCTCATGGCGAAACAAAGCTTGGTTCGAAGGAACTTGTCTATCAAAGCATTATCCATTATCTCTTTGTCCTCAGGAGTAGATTAGATTTCTCCTAACCCTTTCCTTGTGTTATTTCTTTTTAGATAGGTTGAAGAAGGTTTCATTCATTCACAAATCCAAGGAGTAAGGAGTAGGTTTCATCCATAAGTAAGGAGTAATTTAACATAAGTCTCTTTGTGATTACCAGTAAAATCACATCATTCCACTGAATCTATCCATGTGCACATCAAGACCTGACATTCAAGGAACCTTGGAGTAATCTCATTTGATCACAGTTTAGCATTTGAGGTCACTTTGTTCAAGAAGATATAATACTCTATATTTTATTCTAATGTTGTCACTATCATAAAAAACACATCAACAATACCTATACTAGCTTCCAATGTGCTTGTAGTTATGTACTACATGCTTGTTTTTTAACTTTTTGTAGATTTGTTTTGATATTGTGCGACTGTTTTTCAGGTAGTTTGTAGAGGTTTCCTTGTCATCTTTTACAGAAGAGAATGAAAAGATGATTTGAAGGAATAATTATTTGTGTATTTTATGCTTTCGCTATTGAGTTTCAACTACTGTGTGATTGATGCAATGTTAATTAATTAATTTTCTACTGTTAAATTAATTTTGATTTGAAAACATTAGGACAACAATAGGCATGGTATCAGAATGCAAATTCTGATAGAAGGGTTTAGTAGTTTGTGCTTTCTTATCAAATCTAGGAGTTTTGTGAAGGAAAATTTTGTTTTGAAAATGACATCAACTAGCCTCAAGTTTGAGGACAAATTAGAAGGTGCATAAATTTCTTGCCTTGGAAAGTCAGTGTAATTTTGGTATTGGAAGAGAATAATCTTTGGGATATCATCAAGGATGGGGTGCCTTCATCTACAGATTCACAACAATTGACAACTAATAATAAAAAAGAGGTAAAGGCCAAACGGATGATCATAGATGTGGTAAAAGATCATTTGATTTCTCATTTATTTGAGAAGAAAACAACTAAGGAGATGTTCAATGCTCTGGTTAGTCTTTACTAGAGTGAACATAAACAGGAAGACGATATTTTGAAATAAACTTATATCCATAGAGATGACTAAATCAGATTCAATTATCAATTACTTGATGAAGGTCACACAACATTGTGACCAACTTACAACAATTGGGGAGAAGATTGAAAACAAAGAGCTTGTGAACATGGCATTGAATGATTTCTCATCTTCATGGGAAAAAATTGTTCTGGGTATTTGTGCCTGTGAAAATCTTCGTTCTTTTGAAAGATATGGAACGACTCTATCTAGGAGGAAACTTGAACGGAATTAAAAGCCAACAAGAAGAGTGGTGATGATAATTTAGCCCTCTTTGGATAAATCAATAAAAGTAAAGGAAAAGGGCCTAGCAAGGGTAAGGGAAAGGATGAGGATTCATCCTCATAGCCAGAGAATCAAAACTTGAGTAAGATCAAATGTTCCTTTTGTCATAAGTACGGTCATTATGCATCATAGTGTCTCAACAAGAAGAAATGCAACGGGAAGCAACAATAGAAGCAAGTGGTAGCTTTTGAAGAAACTCTGATGAACGAGTTTGTTGCCAATTATGAGAAGGATTTCTCAACGATATCTTGTTTTTCTACTAGTACAATTCTGAGGGATGCTTGGTATGTGGACAATGGGGCATCTAGGCATATGACATCAACCTGACAGCATTTTACCAATTTAGAAGAACATAACTTAGGAGTTCAGGTTGAGCTTGGTGATGATGCCAAGTATTGAATAGTAGGAGTTGGTAAAATTCCCTTCCAACTCCAATTAGGAAATTCTTTAGTTTTTGATGATGTTTTGTTTGCTCCTAGTCTTAGGAATAATTTGCTATTAGTTTTGGTTATGAAAGATAAGGGCTATGCAGTAGAGTTCAAGAACTAGCAAATCTTCATCATGGTGAAAGAATTTAGCCTAGTTACAACACATGTAATAGGGGTTAGGGAAGGCAATCTATACGGGTTATAGGGTGAACCGATTCTAGCCTTAGTTCATAACAATGACAATCTGTGGGAGTTGTCCCAAGATGATGGGCCACCTACATCACAAAACATTGCCTATTTTGAGGGAGAGTCACAGGTCTTCCAGAGTTCAACATTGAACAACAGGGAGTCTGTAGAGAGTGCACACTTGGTAAGCATGCCAAGGCTACTTTACCAAGCAAGGAGCATAGATCAAAGGAAATCCTAAACTTAGTGCATTCGGATGTTTGTGGACCAATGCTAGTATCATCAATTTTAGGAAGCATGTATTATGTTTCTTTTATTGATGACTTTTCTCGTAGACTTGGATCTACTTCTTAAAGACCAAGAATGAGGTCTTTAATAGGTTTCAAGAGTTCAAAGCTCTAGTTTTGAACCAAATAGGGAAGAAGATCAAAGTCTTGAGATCAGACAATGGAGGCGAGTGTTGGTGTGAATGAGGTATATTACCTAATTAGTTCTATATTAGGAGCTATTCACATGTTAACTTTACTTAGGTGTTTAGGACATTTAATATTTATGTCATCTAGAAGGCATCTTATAATCCTCTAGTTGTCATTTAAATAGTTGTCTATGTCGGCCTTTGTCATATTTATTATTTGTGTCTATATCAGCCTTATACTACCTCTCAACCTTGCTTATATAAGGAAGGTATCTCATTGTACATTTCATGCAATGTAGTGTATCAAATCAAGCTTTGCATCTTATATATTTTATGCATCATTATTTTCTTGGCAATATAAAGCGTTGTTATTGCTTTTCTCTCTTGTTGTGGAAGGTTGTTTTGGTTGTAGGTGATCTTGGGCTATCTTGAGTCCATTGGTGACTCTTACAGTGAGTATACCTCTGAGAAATTCAAGGGTTTTTGCAAGGAGGTAGGGATTAAGAGGGAGTTAATTGTTCCATACAACCCACAACAGAATGGGGTTGTAGATTAGAAAAACCGATCCATCATAGGGGCTACTAAGGCTACGATTCATGACCAAGACTCACCAATGTTCTTTTGGGTAGAATCATGTAACACAACAAACTACATCTATAACAAGTGTTCTCACAAGATTTTTGAGGACAAGACACTAGAGGAGGCATTCACTGGTGTGAAGCTAGAAGTGAGTCACTTCCACATCTTTGGTTGCTCTGTTTATATTCATATACCTATAGAGAAGAGGAGCAAGTTGGAACCTTCCTGTGGTAAGGGTTTATTTGTAGGTTACTATAAGACTTCAAAGGCCTATAGGGTATATATTCTAGAGTAGAGGAAGGTAGTAGTCAACATGGATGTAAAGTTTGAGGAGGACTTTGCATCTAGGAAGTCCCATGACCCCATTCTAGTAATAGAAAATGAGGAGCAGGAAGCTCTGAAGGTTGAGCCTTTGTCTCCAAAGTAACTAGTTGTTTCTAGTAAAGAACAACAATCTTTAGGAGAGAAGGAAGAGACATCAACTCCTTCCAATTTTGTTAGGAGACCTTGATGGTTTACACAAACATTGAGGGATACTTAAGAGCATGTCGAGTTTCTTAGGAGTACATTCAAGGAGAGTAGGCCTCTAAAGAAGTTTCCAAACTACAGGGCATTGATTAATAACATCATAGATTTAGAGCCTTCCAGCTTCCAAGAGGTAGTAGACTAGCAGGTTTGGCAAGATGCTATGGTGGAGAAATACACATCCATCATGCATTAAGGGAAATTTACTTATAAAATCAATCTCCTAAGAAACTCTAAAAAAATAAATATAAATAAATACATATAAATTAATTAAATATAAATTACTTAACTACATGAGTTAATTGGGGACGCATTTCTATTATAAATCCTTAAAAAACTCAAATTCACTTTTCTTTTCTATTTTTTTTTTCTTGATTTGAAATATTTTATCTTGAAGTTATATTTTTAAATGCTACACTTTCTAATTTTAAAACAAACCTTTCATGACTTTCTTGATTTATTTTCTCTTTTTGGAAAATCTTTTATCTTAAAGTTATATTTTTAAAAGCTACACTTTTCTAATTTTAAAACAATTTTATAATAGCTTTTTAATTCTTTTCTTTTAAAATATAAATAAATATTTGTTATTTTTTTGATTCATAAATATGGTTAAGGGAACCATTCCCATAAGAAGAGCAAATTTTGCATGCCTTGTATAGACAGGGGTGCATTTTATTAGTGTTTTAAGGTGGAGAGGGGGGCTGGAGTTCCCAAGTATCTGGAGGGGAGCTAAAAATCTCATCTTTAGTTTGTTTGCATGCATAATTTTCTAGGTGATCTGCATCCATGTTCACCTCTCTATAATAGTGGGCAATGGTGTAGTCAGTTATCTCGGTTAGGCAACTCCATATAGACTCCGCTATGTTTCTAAGTTTCTAGTTTGGGATGGTCTTCGTTATGATGGCATTGATGCAAATTTGCGAGTCACCTTCAATGTCCAAACCTGTGATTTGACTTTCCCTACACTTTTGGAGGCCAGCCAGTAGGGCTTGGAATTTGGCCTCATTGTTTGTCCCAACTGTCAGACGTTTGGAGAGTGTCCAAATGATATTTCCATGACCATCTCTGAGAATGCATCCTGCTTCGGAAGTACCGGGGTTTCCTTTAGAAGCTCCGTCGAAATTTAATTTCAGCCTACCCATGGGTGGGGGATTCCATTTCACTTTTGCCCTTTTGATCTTCTTATTTGATTGTGTTTCACCAACAGAGAAGGAGGGGGGGCCTTCAACATTCTCCACTTCTTCATGATTAGATCGTTCTAACTTGTGAATGACTTGGAGTTGGAGTGTCCCAGCTTCGCCATAACCATTTCATAGATGCTCAATTCAATCTTCCTTTGAACATTAGTGGTTGACAACTCCTTATCTCTGAAGATCTTATTATTCCGTTCCCTCCAGAGGTGCCATATCACAAGGGAAGGAGAGGCGATTCAAATGGCTTCCCAGAGGGAGTTCTTGAATCTTGGCCAAGAACGAAACAATTCCAACAAATCCATAGGAAAAGCGCCCGACCAACCCAAGCTGTTGATCAACCATGTCCAACATTCTTTGGCGTAGTCCTCAACACACGATAGAACATAATAGATTAAAAGGATAATATGAACGATAATACAACAAACCCAATACCTTTACCTTCAAACCAAGTCCTCAACACACGATAGAACATAGTAGATGCACCCCAATCTACTAGCTATGTCCTAGATGATGAAATGATATGATATTGATATGTTGATTGCGCATGATTTCTGTAGCATAACGATAGACGAAAGATGATAGATATGGAGATCTAGAATCATTTCGACAGCATGACGATACTTGAAGATGGATCCCCCCAAATGGCTTGGTTGAGACTTCATTTATAGGAGAGGAGGGATATGGATTGATGACGAGGATTGAAAGGTCAATTGTGTGATGTGGACGACTAAGATTAAAAGAAGATTTAATTTTGGATCCCTTTCATTTAATAAAAGGTAGGTGTGACAAGTGTGAGGATAAGAATAGAGGTGACCTAATTTAAATAATAAAATTATTTAAATTAGTTGGTAGTGTGACAAGACATTTAATGAAGGTGGTAGTGTAACACATAATTCAAATAAAAAATTACTTAAATTATGAGAGAGGGACATGTGTTGTGATGAGAATAAAGGCGAGGGCTAATTTAAATAAATATTTTATTTATTTAAATTGGATGATGAAGGAATTAATTAATTAAATATGATTTATTTAATTAAATGGCTAATGGGATAAAATGAGATTAAAATGGGATTAGGATGGGAATTAGTTAAATAAATACAATTTATTTAACTAATTAGGTGATGAAAGGGGTATGTGAAGGTTCTAAGACAAAATGTCATAAGATGTCTCAAGTAATGTATCGACAAGGTGATGTAAAACATGGACAATTTTAGGTGTACATTTTGCCCCTCTTTGAGATTATGTTGCGACTAAGAGAAGTAACATCATTTCAAAGAAGATAAGGTGTGGATAGAGGAAAATGATGCCCTAGCCACTTGAAAGAGTGACAAGGAGGAATGGATGAAGAAATGGGATGATGATATAAGGATAGGATGGTGATGTAAGGATATGATGATGCCCCCTCGATAGGATAGGCGGGTTGGAAGAATACAGGTATGCTCTCGAAATGAAATGAAACGATAAAGGATGGATAAGAAAATGGAGGATGCAAGATAAGGGATGGATGAAAGAGATGAATGATACGATATGCTGCCATGAAATGAGGAATCATAGAGTTTGATATAACACTAGACATTATGCACTAAGGTATAAGGACCGGGGTGATGCTGTGTCTTGTGCACCCAACGTAATACAACCTTGTCTAGATGTATGATGAAGAAAACTTAGAGCATTAAGGTCCTAATGCACAAAAGGTATGATATGATCTTAGATGCAAATGATAGTGTAAAAATCTATCCCAACATACACAAGATATGAATATTAGCTGGAAAGATACGGATTTGATACAAATGCAAGATAAAATGATAACACACACAAGCAAGCATGCACATATGATTAAAAAACAAGCAAGGTATTGCCCCTGTCAAGCTATAAACTAATGATTAATTAATTGATTGATGACGGTGTCTGGTTTCAGGAATGGGACACCTTGTATAAGACACCTGGTCTGGTTTCGAGAGTGTGACAACTTGTATAAGACTGATGATATGATTGATAGATTGAGTTTACAACAAGGCTAGGATCAAGACCAAGGATGCAATTGGATAATTTGACAAGATTGATTGACTTGATTGGTATGGATTAAGAATTGACTTGGATTTGGATTTAGTGGATTGTTGGATATTTGATTGATTTTGATTTTTGAAAATTTTGATTTTTTTGTATTTTTTGAGAATATTTGATTTTTTTTTGGAAATATTTGTTTTTTGTGTTTTTGGGTATATATATATTTGGGAATATTTAATTTTTTGTGTTTTTTGAATATTTTGGGATGGCATTGGATGCCAATTTGGATAGCCTTTGTGCTAGATACCAATGACAAGGGAAAACCAAGTCTAGATGTTAGGATAGATGTAGGATGGGATGCATGGAAGGATGGGCGATAGAAAATGGGATGGAAGACTCATGATAGATGGATGGGTAATATGATAAAACTCATGATAGATGGATGGATAAAAGGATAAGATATAGTGGAATGGATGACTCATGATAAATGGATGGATAAAGGGATAGACAATAATGGATGAAGTGGATGTATGCAGATGTGATCTCCAAAGACTATGTCATATATGAATAACATGCCCCATTCTAGGTGTAATGTTTATGATTTGACATGACAAAACTTATGACGATAGGATTGATAGGATTGGCTAGAAAGGATGATGTATATCAAGAGATATCCAAAGCATTTGTCAACATTTTGCCCCCATATCTTTGTCAAGATCAAAAGGAGGAAGAGAGGATGGATGGACTCAATAGGATAGGTATGTGTGTGTAATGGCTAAGAATGGTAGGTAGGATATGGTAAGATAAGATAGGAAATGGTATGGTGGAAATGAGAGTGTGGTATGGATGAGACAATGTGCCCCCAAGTGTAAGTGACATAGATAATCAACCTACACATGATGCTTGTTTGCGAGGTTTTCATCATGGTATTTATCCAAGGCACCACCAAGGGTGGTTTTCACCATTGGACAAAGAGATTTCTCTTTACTATTTTGATTTTTCTTTTTCTTTTTTTGATTTATGAAATTTTTGGATGAGATAGGTGGATATGGACGAGAGGGACTCAAGCATCTAGTTCCATGAAGGGTGATATTGTCCCATTAGAGATGGATGTTATCGCACATAGACCATGTCAAATGTCATTATGCTCATAGATGTTGGTAAGGGATTGCATGAGAGGGAGATGGAGTAGGTAGATAATGGATTATGATGTGGATTATGAAAGTTTTATGCAAGAATGAATGGATGGAGGATAGTGGATAATGATGTGGATTATGTATGAAAGGATAGTGGATTATGTAGGGTTTATGCAAGGATGGATGAAAGGCTTATGCAAAAGCATGGACCATAGGGAAGTGACGAGGAAGATATGTAGGATAATGGATGAAGGATGGGGAGATGGAGGTATGTGGGAATGTTGTGGAATGAAAAGGAATTAAGACCAATGGTTGTACACACCGTAATAACTATTGAAACTTTTGATTTGAAGGTGGTGTAGGAAGCAATGGGCATGTTTGCTCAGGGGATGGCCGATTTAGTGATTTAGGTACCCACATAGACTTAGGATTTTTATGATTTTTGTTTTGCTTGTGGGATGAAGGAATTTGAGACATTTGGATGGAATGGGATTTTTGGATGGAAGCGGATTTTTGAGATGTGGATGCATCATTTAACTTGACTTATTTTTGCTTAAGGACCCAACCCATTTTAATTTTGGACTTTTCTTTTGGAGGTATGGGCTTAGATAGCCTTTTGGATGGATTTTGCTTTGATTCTTTGTATTTGTGCTCTAAGGCATGAGGATCTTTATGATTTGTTGCTTTATGGAAGGATGCATCCAATTTTTTATTTTGGAATCCCATTGGTTTGGTGGAAGCTTTGTATTTAGACGATGTGTGCATTGATTGGTCATGATTGGGAATTTGAGGGGATTTATGGATGGAGGGATTAAAAGTGCGTTTATGGATAAATAGATAAGGGGATTGGACGATAGACATATTAGGTGTTGGGAGAAGTGGAGGTAGATTGGATGGATGGATATTAGGAGTTGGAAGTAGTGGAGGTAAAGTGAATGGTGGAAGGTGTATGGTCACATGCTTTTGGGATTTGTAGGACAATGGAGGAGGAATGACAACATATGCTTTAGCAATATGATAGGATGCATGGGATTTGGGATGGAAGGATGTGGATTTAGGAGGCATGAAGGTAGTACCAACATCTTGAGATTGGTTCCCTTGGGGTGTATATCCAAGGCCATATGAGCGTGCAGGGATTTTGACATGGATAGGCTCCAAAATACATTGTTCATGAAGGCCTAAGCCTTTACCTTGATAATTAATTTTTTGGAGTATGGGATGTACAAAGGGATTATGGGTGTTTCAAACACTAGACTTGAGATCATTATTCGATGGAAAGGGTGAGGTGGTAGACAATAGTTATTTCTCCCCCAGGGAAGAACATTCATGTATGAAGGTGGTAATACCAAGGGGATATGATGGATTTGAAATGGGGTAGATAGTGGATGAGGAAGATCATTAGGATCTTGATTATCATTATGCTCACTAAGATCCAAGGTATTTGTTTGACCATCTATGGTTAGTTGGGAGCCAAGTGTCTCATCAAGGGAAGTGGATGTTGTTGGATCATGGATTGAAGGAGAAGTTTCTTGGCTTCAAAGGAAGACCATGAAGTGGGGTGAATGCTCAAGTTAGTCAACAAGAATTTCATACTCACTCTTATCGCTAAGGTAACCATGAGGAGGAGTAGACTGTGTATGTAGGTCTTGGGTATCTTTCTCATGGATAGTTGTGGGGTTATGGATAAGATCAATTTGCTCATGGATATGTTCTTCATCATGGATAATATCTAAATCATAGAGAAGGTATAGGTTGTGGATGGGTTGAATCAAGGGGTTTTGATCTTGATTTGTATTAGGAGCTAATGCTTCCACATGCATAGGACTAGACTCTTGACATAGTTCTTGATTTTGGGTGGAAATGGAAATGGATGTGGGAGACTCTTGGAGAGGCTTGATAGTTTCTTGATGGTCAACAACATGAGGGTACAATGGATTTTGACTTGGACTCATGGGGAGATACTCTTCAATAGGATCGATGGGTTGTGGACTACATGATGTATCTGAAGGACTAAACATGGTATTTGAAGACTCTTTGATAGGGTCAAGGATAGGTGTTTGGTGACATAGTTGATTCCTTGCTAATAGCCATTGGATCACATCCTTCATAAGTATATGAGTGGATGGACAATATAATGGATGGACAATAATGGTGGATGGTATTGTAGGCTTAAGATTAGGATTTGGTGGATGGATAATAAGGTTATTTGATGGATTAGGATTAGGAGTGGATAGATCCCATGGTGGAGGGATAAAAGGGGTGGAATATGTTGTAGGCTTAGGATTTTTATTTTGATTGGATGGAGGGTTAATGGGATTGAATAGATTGGTATTGGGATTTCTTATGCTATATGGGATTGACATCGAAGGGGTGGATTTGGATGACCCCATAGGTTTTTTTTGTATGATTTGAATTTATGGCGTGGAGTTGATGGAGGATTAGATGGTGGGAAGGATAATGAAGGGCTTGATGGATTAGAAGGTGGAGGGGCTAATGAATTAGGATTGGGAGTACATGGTAGAGTTGGTATATGACTAGTAGGCTTTGGGATAGGCATTCGATTGGATGGTGATGGAGGATACCCATAGGATACATAAGCTAGAGTAGAGTATCCCTTGACAAAGGTAAGATGAGGACTTAAAGGCACTTGATCTTGTTGAAAAGGGTAACTTAGGCTCACATGTTCTTGTTGTGAAGGCATTTGATAGTCTTGTGAATGAACTTGGTGGTGTGGTGAAATGGTGGGATATGTAGGTGGAAGATCTTGGGGTATGGATTGATATGGATGTCTTTGGGATGTGAATTGAAATGGGCGTTCTTGGGATCTGAATTGCAATGGATGTTCTTGGGATGTAAGTTAAAATGAATGTTTTTGGGATGTGAATTGAAATGGGTGTTGGTTAACATTGAAAGAAGTGGGATAGGTTGATGTAGGATGGACTTGATATGTGAATGGACTAGGGTGGTATGATGATGAAGGTGACACAGAATTGGGGTGAAATTTGTTGATGTTGTGGTTGTGTTTGTGGGGTTAAGGATTGGTGGGTGGCTATGAGTTGTTGGATTTTGACTAGGAGTTGTATTTGAGGTGGTTGGTTTTGTTGAAGTGGTTGGATGATGGTTTGTAGTCGTTGTATGGTTTGTTGGTCTAGGGGTTGTTCTAGTTGGTGGAGTATTTGGATGTTGTCTTGTAGTTCTTGTGCTAGGATCTTTTGTTTTAGTGTTGGGATGGAGGTACATATATGTTTAAGTCTTTGTATTTTGGCTTGTTCCTCAAGATGTGTATCATAATCTACAAGATTCTCATCATCATTAGAGCTAGAAGGAGAGCCTCCTCGGAGTATGAGTTTGGGTTAGATTTTTCTCATAATTGGAGCTAGGAGGGCCTCCTTGGAGTATGAGTTTGGGTCTTGCATTTTTCTCATCATTGGAGCTAAAAGGAGGGTCTCCTCGGAGTATGAGTTTGGGTCTTAGATTTTTCTCATCATTGGAGCTAGAAGGAGGGTCTCCTCAGAGTATGAGTTTGGATCATGGATTTGACCTAGGCTTGTTAATGATCACAACCATTTTGACAAGTGATGGATTAGATGGTGATTCGATGATGTGGAATGATTAATATATGGTTAGGATATATTATGATATGAGGTGGATGAAATTGATTGGATTGTTGAGAATGATGTGATTGATGCTCCTTTGAGAGGATAGGAAAGAGAGAAAGACATGGGTAGACTCTCGAAATGGATGGAGGTAGCTAATGGTTATGGTGATGTGGATATGACAAGTAGGATGATTAGGGTTTTGATTAGGATGAAGGTGACTTGGCTTAGGATGGATATGATGACAAGAATATGTAGAATGATGTGGAATGTGTTGATGTTGATAGCTTGACTTTGACAAATTTCAAACAAAAGACTTCATATGTACATGCATGAATCACACACACAAGACACAATAGCAAGTTTGACTTTCAAGATTGATTGTTATGATTATGAAGGCACTTGAAGATACATAAACAATCCTAATACTAGTCAAATGGGTGTGGCCAATAGGTCTTAGTCTAGGATGTACAAGTTTGCTAAGGATGTCCCCAATATACACAAGGTACGGGGGGTCAAATTCTGTGAAATGAAAGTGAAAAAATGCCACACAGGTGGGAGAAATGGGTAACCCACCCTTCACCTTCACTTCCCCAAGGTATAAAGTTCTTGGGGGCTTAGCTCGAATGACAAGATTTCAACTTCCAAGAGGGGTGTCTTTCGATACACTCCTCGCTTTTTAGACTTTGCTGGAACACTAGAGTTGAGGTTGTCCCTTGGAGTGGTGTGTCTCCAAGCAGACCTCCTAGGAAGGGTGACAAAAGAAAATCGAGTGGGTGCATTTGATCTCCAAGATCACCTTGTGGTGCGAGGAGAGAGCATACACATACATTAGATTCACACTTGCAATGTTTATTTCCCCTTAGAACTTGAAATGTGTGTTGTGAAGATGAATGGATGAAAGATGCTTTTGATTCTCAAGATCACACGAAGTGCATGAGAAGAGCATACACACCCTAAATCACAATCAAATCCACCAAACGATGGAAGCACAAGTTTGTTTTAAACCCAAATCCAAATGTGATTATGAAGACACAAGTTCCTTTTAAGCCCAATTTCAAAGTGTGATTGCAAACAATGGTTTGTTTTAAAGCCCAAATCAAAGTGTGAGTGCAAACAAATTTTTGATGAAATGAAAGACAAGAGTTGGATTGAGTGCACCTAGAAAAGTGATCTTAAGGTATGATGCTGATGCTGATGTTGTACATCGCCTTATGTTCTCCTAGATTCCACCAAAACAAAGAAGGACAAAGAAACTTGCAAGCCAATGTGTTATATGAAAAAGAATCAATATGATGAAATGCTGATAATGATGATCAGTAATAGAAAAATAGATGTGGTAATCATATTCTACATGGAATTCTATGCTATTTCATTTTTTTTTGTGAAAATTGGATAAAAATTGCACAAGATATGAGTGTTTAAACTTGCAAATAAGGGTTGACTTTGACTGAATGAAACTTACAAACCTGATACAGTTACCCAAAAATTCCTTTGCCACAACAAAGTTGGGTGAATCAGCTTCCCAACGCTACTGATTTCACAAAAATCTGACCTGTTATGCAAAAGTTACAACGAAAAGAAAAAAAGTGCCCTTCTAGGGCTTGAGGAGGCAAAAATACAAGATTGATGGTTAATGTTGATTGCTAATGGTTTGTTACTGTGAGGTCACATGAGACAGTTAATTGTTTGCGGTTAAGGTTGGCAGTCTGTCTTTAAGCAGAGCCCTTGGTCTGTCATATGACCAAGGGCCGAGTGATTTAAAAAAATAAAAATAAAAAAAATAAAAATAGAGGGTGAAGGGGCTAAAGGCCCACTTCGTACACTAAAGGTGATCGAACCCTAAAGGGGCTAAAAGCTTGACTGCTTAGATGAACCGTCAAAGGCGGCGACATGACCTGGATGGGGGTGACAGAGCCACCAAACTGGTGGCAATAGGGTTTGTAGGAGCGACAGAAGTGGGAGGTGGAAGGTTGTTTAACTAGGATATGAGTAGGTGGAAGGGATTGATGGGGTGTGAGAGGGGTGTCAGGGTTAACGAACATGTCGACCAAGCTCTCAAAAATGGTGGCGACAGGAAGTTGGATGGTGGTGACAATAGGTGTCGACAAGGATGCTGGATGGTATGAACAAAGGTACTGAGTGGTGGGGAGTGGAGTGCAAGTGGCGACTGTGAGAGGGATTAGGTGGAGCAAAGGAATAAGGGAGGCAACAAGGTTTGTAAAAGGATGGATGACGAGAGATTTGTATATAGGGATCTAGAGACGTAAAACCAGGCAGTGGATGGGAGGTTTAGTAGAGGCAACCAGAGGTTGAGATGATGGATTTTGAGAGAGGTTTGATAGAGGTATAAACTAGAGATCACCGAGTTGTCAGCGACGGGACCAATAGGTATGCAAGTCGACAGGTAGGACTATAGAGATGGTCGACATGAGGGGTTATGTAAACATAATCAACAAAGGCAAAAATTTATAGTCAGCCCAATGTCAAAGCTTGTGAATTACCAAAAACATGATAAACCTACAATCACAGAGTGACTATAGCACGACACAAAATGGTGGAACCGATCCATACGATATGAACTGGTAAAATATTTTTTTTTCAAAAATTTGCAAATTTTTTTATGTGAGCGAAATATAGTAGATTCTATGTCAATCTTCACCTACAAGGCCTCTCGGATGCAACAATGAGGTCAGATTTGGGTTGGGAAGCAACCTGCAAAAGTTAATTTCCCAAACTTGATAAAAAAATTATTGATTTACAAATTTAAACACACAAACCTGCAAAAGGCGAGGGTTAGAGCCATGGGCGTGCCAAAAATGTGAATGAAAAAAATGGATTAAAAGGATAATATGAAAGATAATGCAACAAACCCAATACCTTTACCTTTAAACTAAGTCCTCAACACATGATAGAATGGACTAGATGCACCCCAATCTACTAGCTATGTTCTAGATGATGAAATGATATGATATTGATATGTTGATTGCTCATGATTTCTACATCATAACGATAGACGGAAGATATAGATATGGAGATCTAGAATCATTTCTACAACATGATGATACTTGAAGATGGATCCCCCCAAATGGCTTGGTTGAGGCTTCATTTATATGAGAGGAGGGATAAGGTTTGATGGCTGGGATTGAAAGGTCAATTGCGTGATGTGGACGACTAAAATTAAAAGATGATTTAATTTTGGATCCCTTTCATTTAATAAAAGGTAGTGGTGTGACAAGTGTGAGGATAAGAATAGAGGTGACCTAATTTAAATAATAAAATTATTTAAATTAGTTGGTAGTGTGACAAGGCATTTAATGAAGGTGGTAGTGTGACACATAATTCAAATAAAAAATTACTTAAATTATGAGAGAGGGACATGTGTTGTGATGAGAATAAAGGTGAGGGCTAATTTAATATTTATTTAAATTGAATGACGGAGGAATTAATTAAATAAATATGATTTATTTAATTAATTGACTAATGGGATAAAATGGGATTAAGATGGGAAATAGTTAAATAAATATGATTTATTTAACTAATTAGGTGATGAAAGGGGTATGTGAGGGTTCTAGGACAAAATGTCATAAGATGTCTCAAGTAATGTATTGACAAGGTGATGTTGTTAGACATGGACAATTTTAGGTGTCTACAGTCGCAATTGAGCAATAGGTGATCTGCCATTTCCTCCTGTTTACAAAGAACACACCATGATGGACCCGTAATCCCTATTGTCTTCAACCTATCTCCCATCAAGATTATTTTATGAAGAGCCATCCAGGTGAAGGCACTGGCCTTAGGGAGGCACCATTTGCTCTAGAAAAGCTCCAACCACCATTCTGGTTTCCCATGAATAGCTCATTGGATTTTGTAGCTCAACTTCGCTATGTATTCTCTAGATTTAGCCCCCGTCCAGATTAGGCAGTCATCTTTCAAGCTTATGAAAATTATCCTCTTAGAGAGGATCTATTTAAGATCTTTTTGTTCCTTCGGCGCTGGAATGTTGTCAAGTGCCTTCCATTATCATGTGCCTGTATCGACTTGGGGGGAACAATATAATCAAATACTTTTGTGCCCCAAGTGCAAGAGAGAATGGCCCTGATGTCCTATAATGTTGGGTCGTTTGCTAAAGGAGGATAAGTATTCCACAAATTATCCCAAAAGCTTGCTATGCGACCATTATTTATGGTCCATGAAAGATGGTCCGTGATAAGGGGTTTGCATTGGATTAGAAAATTCTAGATATGGGAGCCCCATCGTGGATTGGGTGTTGTGAGAATGCGCAAAGGATCCACGCTGTCCAGGTATTTGAGTCATAGAATTCTGCACTAACAAGCGTTCGAGTCTCTGAACAATTTCCATATGAGTTTGGCTCCAAGAACAAGATTTTGTTGTTTGATTTTCCTTAAGCCCAAGCCTCCCTCTTATTTGATCTTTCAGGCCATTTCCCATCCAATTAGTGGTATAAACTTGTTGTCTTCTAGCCTTCCCACAAGAACTTGAGAATTCCTTCCAACAATCTGTTAGCTTTCCCTGTAATCTGAGTACTTGAGAGAAGATAGATACGCATTGCTAAGAGGACAATCCTGATCATAGTTATTTTCCTAGCCATTGAGAGCCACTTTCCTTTCCATGCAGAAGGTTTGCCCCGACATTTCTCAATCGTCTCCTCCCAAAGATTGGTCCTCATGGTGCCTTTGAAGAGAGGTACTACATCGAGGTATTTGTCGGGTAGGGTCCTAGTATTGAATCTCAAGATGTCCATGATTCTTTTTTATGCTTCACTTGGTATTAAAGAAGAAAATGCAAGATTTCTTATTGTTGATGTATTGGCCTGAAACATGCATATACATGTCCAATGTGGTCTTGATGACACGAGCTTCTTCAACTCAAGATTTGCCATAGAGGATTGTATCATTAGTGAATCGCTGATGAGTCAGGGCGGGGAAATTGTCCACTAAGTGCATACCCTTCCAGTTGTTGTCTCTTGCCTGTAATCTGATCGCTCGCCTAGGTGCATCGACCAAGATTAGAAAAAGAAATGGAGAGAGGGTATCCCCTTGGCAGAGACCCACGTTGGTTTGAAGAAACCCATCGGACTACTATTGACTAGCACATAATATCTTACTGCAAAGATACAATTGTATACCCAAGTAAGCCATTTATTGCAGAACCCTAGCTTCTTCATAAGTGAAAGAAGGAATCTCCAATCGACACAGACATAGGCTTTACTTATGTCAAGTTTGATGGCCATACATGACTAGTTTGCCGCATGTATGGAATGAATAGCCTCATGTGCTATGATAATGCCATCAATTATGGAGCACCCAGGGGTGAAGCCACATTGATCTTTAGTAATTATCCTTGGGAGGATGCTCTTCAATCTGTTCACCATCACCTTTGAGATGATTTTATAAATCACGTTGCAAAGAGAAATCGACCGAAAGTTAGTCAGAGCCTCTGTATTATAGACTTTCGAGATAAGGGCAATTAGTGTTGTATTGATATCCTTCACTATTTTCCCAGTTGTTCGAGACCCCACCATTTCCCAAACATCCTTGCCCAAAATCTCCTAGAAGTGTTGGAAGAAACCAACGGGAAAACCATCAGGCCCAAGTGCTTTATCAGCTTGCATTTGGAATACAATGCTCTTGACTTCTTCCAGTGTGGTACTTCGACAAAGAAACTCATTGTCTTCTTCCTCTAAAAATCTTGGTGTGATGTCGAGGAAGTAGTTTTGGCTCTAGAAATTTGAGTCGTCTGGGCAGGCAAGGAGATTTTTGAAATGATCTTCCACAACCTACTGAATCATCATTGGATCTGTGATGATGTCTCCATTCTCACTCTTTAGTTGAGGAGTTTTATTGTGCATCCTTGAGGCTTTAGTAGAGTTATGGAAAAACTTCGTGTTCAAATCTCCACATTGAAGCCAAGTTTCCCTGGACTTCGATCGTCAATAGATATCTTATTGCTTCAATATCTCCTGATGTTCCTTAGGAAGCTCCTTTTCTATTTCATACTCAGCTTGTCCCCATCTGGTTAGTCAAAATGGATTTATTGAGTGACAGGAGATCCGCTTCAAGTCTCTCTTTCTCTGCAAATATGTTTTCGAAGGTGGACAAATTCCACTCCTTTAGATGATTTTTGATAGCAAAAAGTTTTTTCGCCATCATAAACATTTTTGAGCCTCGTTGGATCTGGGAGCTTGTCCACCATTTTTTCATCAGGTTCAGAAGGGATTTGTGGCATAGCCACATGCTCTCAAATTTGAAGGGGCATCGAGCCGGGGCTTGATCATTAACGATAGAGGGTTACTGGGTAATGATCAAAGTCTGAGAGAGGAGCAATGTTGGATTTCAACATAGTGGGTTCTTAAAACTAGGTGGTGTTTAGAAGGAACCTGTCAATCCTTTTCTCTATATTGGTGAAGCCTTATCTTCAATTTGTCCAAGTGAAGGACCCATTTTTTGGGGCCAAGTCTAGGAGGCTGAGGCTATTGACGAAATCTTGGAAATTTCACTGCGCCCTACTGACATGAGCTCTACCACCTCTCTTTTCCTCATTTGAAAGGATAATATTGAAATCTCCTCCAAGTGTTAGTAGCTTTATGTTCACTGAAGCCATAAAGTTTGATACTGCATCCCAAAGATGTTTCTTATCTTCCATCTTCATCAGACCATAGATATTGATGATGTGGAATAGTAATCCTGATTGTAGACACTGGAATCTAGATAATAACCAGTTTGAATCCTCTCTCAACACCTCGACTCTAAATCTATTAGGTTTCCAAATGAAATCAAGTCCTCCTAAAGCACACATGGCTGGAAAAAAATGCTCCTTCCAATTGAAGCAGTGGGTCAGAAAAAACTTTTTCTTCTTCCTCCTTTAGTTTAGTTTCCTGAAGTAAAATGAGATCACTTTTTAATAGCTCTATTTGATGCTTGATCAAGCATCATTTGTTAGGGGCTTTAGGCCCCTAACATTTAGGTGGATAACCTCATTGTTCCTCGAGGAGCAACCTCCCTTGTAATTTAGAAAGTTGTTAATGGAAGTCTGACCCTTCACTCCCGCCGCCATCTATTTTTTCCTTATTCGTCAGTCTTCCTTTCTTCTTCCTTGGGTGGATATTTGGTTTTTCGATCTGTGATGCGAATTGTTGGATGTACCAATTCTCTAGGATGCCAATACCGTCCTCCATAAGATATTTGCCACCTGACCACTTAGAGGCTTCATCCTCTGACAACCACGGCTTCGCTCTCTGATCAGGTAGGGTTGGTTCTTCCGCATTCCTAGACTTGGACACTGGAAGGGTGTTATTTGGATCCAAGGGCGACAGAGTATTTGCATTCGTCAATTGTAACATTTCTTGCTTATTCTCAACTTTCTTCCAATCTTTTAGCTTCAGAGGATGATGTTCACAGAAGGCAGTGTTGTGAGACCTTCACGAGCAATTCAGGTAGAAGAATTTGTCCTCTTCAATTCCAACGGTTGGGTCCAAACCCCAATTCCCATAGAGAGCAAAATTTTTGTCGAAATGCTCGATATGCAAATGATTTTCATGCAGGTGTAAATGTACGAATTCCCATTCAAGATGTCCCAATCTAGATCAACAAACATACCTAGGGCATTAGTGATCTTCCTAAAGCTTTCCTCTATCAGAATTCAAGCGGGAGATTGTAAAGTCAAACCCAAACAACTCTAGTGTTGGAATTGGCCTGGGTTGGATCAAAATTACGTTGCCATTTCTTCAAAAAATGGGATCCTCACCCATGTGCCAAACAATCGATAGAGTCAAATCTCGATCCTCCTGATTTGCGAAGATAGCAGCAAAGAAACCCTTTGACAAAAAATTCAATACTACTCCTTTCCAGTTTTCTTGAACCCAAGATACAATTTCATTCCTTGCTTTCTTAGGTCTTGCAAATCTCCCATGGACTGCGATATTTCATAGTAAATCAGAATCATAAATGACTTCTTCCACAAGTTTTTATTATAAATATTTGTTAATTTTTTATTTTTTCTTTCTTTAATAATTTTTTTTACAATGTTAATTTTGGAGGAAAAAAACTTCTCAAAGAATTTTTTAATTTTATATATACATAAATTAATGATTTAATATATATATATATATGATTTTATAAGTTTAGATTTATTAATATATTATAAATGCTTAAAGTGTATGATTTAATATATTCAATGATTTTATACTTATAATTTTATGATTTGATAATACTTATATTTACAATTTTACAGATTTAAATTTAGTATATTATATATATTTAGATTTTATGATTTTATGTATGTTTACAAAATTAAGGGTTTTAAATACAAAAATAGTTACCATAAATAAAAATTAAAACACAATCAACATATATTTTAACAAATAAAGTTATAAAATTAAAAATATAGGCATCATAATTAAAAACTAATATATACTATTAAAAAATTTAAATAATTTTTATGATTTTTAATGTTTATTAAGGAATAAAAGGATATTTTTATTGAGAAAATATTTTTTAAATTAATTTTTGGATTTGTTTTTTTTAAATGAAAGTATTTTTTAGAAAACACAATAATTTCTATAATAGAACTTAAGAATGACAAATCTAAAAAAAAAAATCTTTATTTTTTCAAAAGATGACTAAGATGAAAGAAGACATGTAGAACTAAATTAATCTTAATGAGTTAATTCATAGGATTTTAGAAAATTTAACTTAATAAAATAAATAATTATATTTTTATTTTGAATGATGTGACTATAATGGTTGATGCCACCTTCTAGTTGATTTTTGTTAGTTCTTTATTTTGATGATGTCATCCTTATGAGGCTCATTTTATATGTAAATTTTTCCTAATGAAAAATGATGTATGGGACATTGTGCCAAGACTAGAGGGGAAATCAGTTGTGAGTTCTAGATGGCTCTCCAAAATCAAGCATGCTGTAAATGACAACATTAAGAAGTTCAATGTGAGGTTTGTGGCGAGAGGGTTCTCCTAGAGAGAGGGAGTGAACTATGAGGAGACATTTGCTTCAGTCGCCAGATACACTTCCATTAGAGTAGTTATGTCTTTAGTTTTAATTATGGGATGGGAAATACATCAAATGGATGTTAAGATAACTTTTCTTAATGGGATCATTGAAGAAGTGTACATAGAGCAACCTCATGGCTTTGAGGTAAATGGGAAGGAATCCCATGTTTGAAGGCTTAAGAAAGCCTTGTATGGACTCAAATAGGCACCAAGAGCATAGTTGTAGACACCTAAAAATGACCTTTTCATTATTCACCTTGCGTACATCAAATTCTTCTAAAATCACCTGCATTTAACATTAATTAAATAATTTGATTATTTAATTAAATTCATCAATTTCTTCTAATTCTCCTAATTCCAACATTAATTGAATAAATTCTATTTATTTAATTAATTTCATTAAATCATCACTTTATTCTTCTAAATTAAATAATTTTAATTATTTAATTAAATTACCCTCTTTCAATCTTCAAATCTACATTAATTAAATAAATCAATTATTTAGTTAATTCATTATCCTAAATTTCTCTTATCCACAATAATTAAATAATTTTAATTATTTAATTAACTAATTATTCCTCCAAAATTAAATAAGTTGATTCAAATTTATTTAAGTTGACTTTTCTATATCTTCTAAAAATAATCTTTTTCTTCCATGCACACAAATTAAATAATTTATTTTTTAATTTTATTCATAGCATGTAAAAAATAAAACAAAAACAAAAGTTGAGTTAATTGGCTTTTAAATCATTGATTTTATCAATCAACTCATAAAATAGAAAAAAACATTCTATTTTTATGAAATCAATCTTATTTTTAGCAAGAAAGCAATTAACTCATTAAAAAATCTTTTTGCATGGACACATGTCATGTGCACGTTCCTTCACGATCTCTCAATTTATCTCATCTGTCCATATCATTGAATTATCTCCACCCTTAATCGATCTTCCCTTGAAAGCTATAAATACGTCCATTCATCTCTTCACAAATCCCCTTCGATCATTAAGCTTTGGGCATTCATATAGCGCTTTGAGCATACTTTGCATTGTTGAGCACTTATTACGTTTTTTGAGCACATCACCTATCCACCCTTGTTGCAACCATGGTCATGCAATTTGAAGAGCAATCCACATAAAACCAAGGAATACATACAATCTATGTGGTAATGTTCTTTGTTTGATTTGCATTGAATTATGGGTTATTATCTTAGATCTATTTTTTGAAGGTTGTAGGGTTGAGTTTTGATATTTATGCTTGATCTATTGAACTCAATTTTCTTCATATGGTGGGGCCCACTCCCTGATCTAACTTTGCTTTAAAAAAATGATTTTTCTAGGCAGGTATGGAACCACGCATTCGTAACATAGAAATTCACCTTTGACAGATAGAACCTCGCCTTTGATAGATGAAAACTGCCTTTGGTTGAAAGAAGCTCACCTCTAGCACGTAAAAACATGCCTTTGGTTGGCAGAAACTCGCCTTTGGTCTCTGTGTTTTCTGATTTATCTTGAACTTGTAGGGGTCTCTAACATCTATCTTGTTTTATTTTGTGTTTGCAAGTTGTTGTATTTTCTAAAACTCATCACATTCACCCCTCGCCTTTGGCATGTAGAAGCACGCCTTTGGTTGGCAGAAACTCGCCTTTGGTCTCTATGTTTTTCTGATTTATCTTAAACTTGCAGGGGTCTCTAACATCTATCTTGTCTGATTTTGTGTTTGCAAGTTGTTGTATTTGCTAACACTCATCATATTCACCCTCAAGGTAATTTATTTGTGGGTTTACTTTATTGCTTTTGGCCTAATTGATCAATTAACTTGGTTTGCTGTCTGATTTTGGTGCAGGATTACAGATTCACCTCTTCATCCAACCCCCTAGCTTATCAGGAATCCATCTACCTATTTATCGATTATGTGTTTGACTTATTTTCTTTGATTTTGCAGGAATGTTACAAAAACTCACATTTGGTTAGCAGAAACTCATCTATGGTAAATAGTAACTTGCCTTTGGTTAATAGAAATTTGCCTTTGCACACTGTTTCTGTGCTTTTGGATTGATTATTGTTTTTTCCTAATAATTGGTTTTTTGGAACTAATATAAAGTTGTGCAACCTCTTATCACCTAGCAAGGAGTCAAGAAAGTGAAATTCTAACAAATTTGGTGTAGGACACTTGTCAAAGGATCTAGTTTTATTACTAAGTCTTAGAAACACTTCAATTTCTTAAAGGGAATTTACGATTGTTTACTTTGTCTTGAATATCTTAGTACGTATGCTCTCTCCTTGCACCAAAAGGTGATCTTGGAGACCAGAAATACTTAGATCGTTCACTTACTTGCTTTATTCCTGGGGACTCAAGAGTCATACATATGCTCTTCTCTCACGTTGCAAAACGATCTTGAGAATCAAAAGTACTCGATATCCTCTCTAGGGGGCCTATTAAGGGATTTCATCACCCTTACCTCAACCACATGTTCTGGTGTGGTATATAAATGTTACAAGAATCAAAAGACTCATTTCAAAAGGACCCCTTTGAGCCAAGCAAAAGCCTCGAGATCCTTGGTTTGCCAAGACTTGATTTGGTTTGCACAAGGTAAGAAGTTTAGGACACCCCCTTTCATAGATTTGTGCCCCTATACCTCACATATATTGGGGCACTCCATAGACACGTTATGATCCTAGCTAAGATCTTTGTCTGTCATATCTCCGGTGCATCGCTGCCAGCAGTGGGGGAGAAGAGCTCACATTTGTACCTTCATTATTAGAGATAGAATATGCTTTTGGGAAATACTTAAGTGTCTCCAAGAGTAAGGGGTGTAAGGTGGTCCATGATCTTGCATTCCCTACCTATCCTAGCAATGATAAGATGGTATTAAGGGGGTAGAAATCACCATTATCTAATAGTGGGGGTTGAAGCCGCACCTAAGTGAGTCCGCGGGATATGACACTCCTACTTGAAAAATTTTAGGTTGTTGCAAAAGTGTTTGGCATGTAGTCTTGTTATCTACCAGTATTCACCATTTGTTTATCCACAAAGGTTAATAGCTTCGCACATCCAACCCCTAAGAGTCAGTCAACAACCATTATGTCTTATTTGTTTGATTCTCTTTCTAGGAGCTCTAAATTATCTTCCAAACAAACATCAGTTACAAAACCTCACCTTTGGTCAATAGAACCTCGCCTTTGGTTAGTAGAAACTTGCCTTTGGCATACATAAGCTTACCTTTGGAAACTCACCTTTGCCACATAGAAACTCACCTTTGGTACATAGAAACTTGCCTTTGGCACACAAAATCTCACCTTTGGCAAATAGAACTGTGCCTTTGATCCTATTAGTTTTCCACCATTTTCACAAAAATTCACCTTTGGGCTATCCTAATACTGCTTCTAGCACATAGAAACTCACTTTTGGTTAACATTCATGCACTTCTAGTTCACAGAACTATGCCTTTGGGTTATCCTGCTATCGCTTTTGAGCTATCCTGGTATCACTTTTGGCACACAGTCTTGCGCTTTTGGTAAAATCTAGTTAACAGTCATTCTTTTCACTCAGAATAAGAAACTATTCACTCTCAATCAATTTAATCACCAAACCTAAGCTCACTTAGACCATTCACCTTTAGAATTTTAGTCATCAAATCAGATTCACCCATTTTCATAGCATATTTTGGACTTTTAGAACTTTTTATCCTCTTGAGACTATAGGATTTATCAATCATCATCAATCAAACAACCCTGATTTTATCTAGCTTTTAACTTCAGTTTGGCATTCATCCAAGTATCTAGATCACATCTTCTAGTTTATCTCTGATTTAAGAAGTTGCCTCTCTTAGATCCATAGATAAATTAGCATCTTTCAAAACTAGTGATCTAGCTAGCTTAGGAGTGTGGCTCCTCTTGAGTTGGTCAACCTCACCACCCCATCTTGTCTCTCCTTGAGTTCATTAGTCTATCTCTTGGAAGATAATCATAATCTCAATCCTATCAATGTTGATCTAGATTTTATCTTTTATCCAAACAAACCAAGCATCCAATCATCCTAGAGTCTCAACTTTGTCTAAACAAAATTCTATACAAATTCCATCATCCATACTCATCCATCCTTATCATATCAAGTCTGAAACATCATATGGTTAAATCCATCATATAGGACCCTAATCTTCATCAAGTTATCTCAATCCTATTAAGGTCCTAACCCTAATCCATTCTATCAATCTAATCTATTTCCAATCCTTAGTCCATAATTCTTCATACATTATCATCTATAATCCATATCATAATCCACTCCCCTATTCCACTAATCTAATCCATTTTTCTCAACCCCCAAAATCAATCATCCATCATCTATCTATCCATTTTCATCAAACATCCAACCCTTATCCTTAATCAAACATCATCCTTTGAAACATCAATAGTCCATCCATAATCAAACCTACACTTTAATGAGTCAAACTTTAGTCACCTCATCACAAATCCTCATCAAAATGGTCATGATAATCAATAAGCCTAGGTTAAACAACCCTCCATCTCCAATTCAACCACTATCCCCATCATACCTAGATGATGCAGAAATAGAAGAACTTAAACACCTCTATGGATCCCATCCCCAAGCTATATCTTCAATCCACCATACATCACTATTATACCAACTTCCATCATACACATCACCTAGTCCACTTGAAGCCCATATACAACAACTTAAACATAACTATGAGAGCTTAGATCCTATCTCTAAGGAGAAATTGAGAAATCTCGTCCATGATAACCCCTACACATCTTATCATTGGAGATCCTCCTAATGCTATCACATCACCAACATCATATTACATGTCCATGCAAACTCCAAATCATCAAATCATGAATCCATACTTGGACATACAAACTTCTTACAATGCAACATTGGCTAGCATAAGTTACAACCCTATACCTAATTGTATATCCTATGACAAGGGACATCAAGGTCATCCATATCATCCTCCATCTACATATTCACCTCCATCCATTTCCCAAGAACCATTTTACTATGCAATTCCTCCACCCCCTAATCTTAATCCCTTCATTCATATACCACATAATCCTTCTCCCAATATACCATACCATCCTTCATCCAATCCACAATATCCTCCTTCACCCAATCTACCATAGAATCCATCACGTAGTTCACTACCTAATCCACCATCAAATCCTAATCCACCACCTGATCCTAATCCTAACCCCACAACATCTTCCATCATGAAAGATGTGACCCCATATACCTGTAAATATCTTACTCTAGAATTCACGAAGGATTTGACCCAAGGACTCCTAGAAAGGAAGCAAAAACTATCATGCACTCAACTGTTTATCCTTAAGCCTAACAAAGAACCTCCTAATAGCATGTCTTCCACTCAGACACCATCATCCACTGCATTGCATATCCATCCTATTGAAGAGTCCCCTACCATGAATGTAAAACAAGACTTAGAATATAGCCATGTTGTTGAACATACAAAGCCTCTCATGTCCATCCATGCCACCTCCAGCCCTATCCACTCTCAAGAGCTATGTCAAGAGTCAAATCCAAAGCATGATTCACATTGCTTCTTACCAAGTCAAGATAAAACTATTCAAACTCCTCTAGCTCCCATCCATGATCAAGTTCCTATTCATGATCAAGCTACCATTTATGATCAAGCTCCCCTCTATGATCAAGCTCCCCTCTATGATCAAGACCCTGTCTATGATCATGAGAGCCATGATGATCCTCTTAGCCCACTTTATGCATTACACGAGCTAGATATTGTCACTTCACCCATCCATAATCCTACAACCATCCATGAGAAAGATAACCAAACTGCTTCTATCCATCCATCCACAACACCCTCTTCCCAAGCTGAGAGACTTGATCCCCAAGAAAGCATTGACAATCAAACAAGTAACTTGTATCCTATCACTTCACCTCCTACTGCGCATAATGTTAGTCAAGATCCAAGAATCTCAAGTCATCCATTGCATGATCCCACATTATCTCATATTAATCCTCCATTAACCTTTATTGATCCTCCACCATCTTCTATCGACCCCATTCCAAATCCATTATCCTATCCAATTGGTCCTACTACTTTCATCCATGGTGGTTCTTGTGTCAAAGAGAAACAAACTTCATCCACCACCTCACCTTCTCGTTCTAATAATGGACTTGTGTCTTGTTTCCAAAATAAACATCCCATTGCATATTGTATGTTCCAAAACATGCAATATCAAGGCAAATGTTTAGGCCTTCATGAAAAAGGCATGTTAGAGCCCATCCATGTCAAATTTCATCCACAAGCACATGGCCTTGGTTTTTCATCCTAGGGAAAACAATCCAAAAAATTTGGTACAACCTCCACCTCTCCTCCAACTAATTCTTCCACTCCATATCTCGGTGCACCTTATCGTACCTCTCACTCATATGTTGCCATCCCTCCTCCATCGTCATAGTATTCACAAAAGCATGTGACCATAAATCTCCCTCCATCCACTCTTCCTCCACTCCTTCCAACTCCTAATATTCCCATCCTTCTATCCCCTAATCCCTTCATCCATCGGTACACTCATCCCTCCATCCACACATCTCGCTCCCTTATACCCCTATCATTCCTAATCATGGCCAACGAATGCACACATTGGCCACATATGAAGCTATCCCAAACCCCATGAGATTCAAAAATATAAATTTAGATGCTGCCACATATATAGAAAAATATCTGCAAAAGGCTCAAGAATATCATGCCGTAGGGCATCAATACACAAATTCAAAGCTAAATCCATCTCAAAATATGCATATGCCCACACACCTCAAAGAAAAAATTAAAATGGTGTGGGTCCCCAAGAAATAAATAGTTACTCCAAATGAAGCATCCACATCTCAATTCATCCCCAATTTCCAAAAATCCCACTCCCCATTAAAAAATCCTACAAATCCTAAGTCCATTTAGGTTCCTAAATCCTAAAATCGACGATTGCTAAATCCCCTAATCTAATTCCCATTACTCCCCACTCCCCATCAAAGTTAAAGGCTTCCAAATCTATCACGATGTGTGTACCTGTTGGTCTTGGTTCCCTGCAATTCCATGCCATTTCTACATACTTCCATCCCCCCATATTACATCCATTATCTGCCATACTTCCCCCATCACACCTCTATAGTCCATGCTTTTGCTCCATCATCCATTTATCCATCCACCTCCATCCATCATCCACATCATAATCCACCATCCTTTCCATTTCCATATTGCCACATCTATCAACATCCATGCGCATATTCCTATTTGATATAGTCAATGTGCAAACATGCATTAAAATGCTAACATACGAGTCCTCATCCTCCATCCCATCCAAATAAGTCAAAAATGTCAAAAAATAAAATAAAAAAAACAAAAAAAATTTAAAAAAAAGTACAGAGAAATCCTTCGTCCAATGGTGAAAACCTGGCAAATAGGCACCTTGGATAAGTACCATGATGAAAACTTGGAAAACATGCATCATGTGTAGATTGATTGTCTATGCACCTCACACTTGGGGGCATGTTGTCTCATCTTATCCCATCATTTCCTATCATATCTTACTTATCCATTATATTCACATATTTATCCCATTGATCCACTTCATCTTGCTTTCCTCCTTTTGATTTTGATGAAGACAAGGGCAAAATTTTGAATCAAGATTTGGACACCTCTTGCTGTATCTCATACTTCTCACCATATCCTATCAATCCTATCATTGCAAGTATTGTCATGCCATATATTGAGTCTAATATCTTGAATAAGACATGTTATTCCTATGCGACATAGTCCTTGGTGATCACATCCTAAATTCTTTCGTCTATCTATCCTTCATGCATTTCCCATCCATTATCTACTATCACCCATCCTTCTACTTACCTATCCTTTTTCAACTACCTATCCATCAATTATCCACTAGCACCCATCCATCTACCTATTTGTGATGTTCCCTTGTCATCGGTATCTAGCACTAAGGCTATCCAATGTCACCCAACAAAAAAATCCAAAAAAATAAAACTATTCCAAAAATCCAAAAAATAAAAACATTCCCAAACAATCCAAGCAATCAATCCAATCGAGTAATCTCACCAATCATCTAAAATCACAATAATTTTGTTTTGTTCCAACCTTGTTGTCAAACCAATCAATTATTCATTTATCCAATCATCATCACTGGGATATATCATTCCTGTATCCTTGTGTTGTTCTAGGGATATATCGTTCCCCACAATGACAATGTACTATCCTCAATCAATCCAACCCATCCTATTCATCTATCACCCTGACTTGTCTAACTCAAGAAGAAAATGAACTATGCATCCTTTGAAAGCTCAAGTACGTATCAAACCATAAACAAAAGACTACTCCTAAAGAAATACGCTTGCCTACATACCGCTTGCCACATATGCTACACCCATCTATCCTAGATCCAATAGCCTTTAACAAATATATCTTTCCTACAATAAGGCCCAATCTATCCATGAGAACCCTCTTTGGCAAGAGAATATGATGGCTGTGTTTTTGTTTTATCAGTTGGTTGATTTCTTTTTGGTTCATCTTTTGTTCTTTTCTAATACCTAGTCAAGATTACCTTGATCTTTCTATATCTTGGTATGTTGCAAGGAAGTATGGATTGGGGCATGGTCATTTGCTTTCATATGCTATGTTTGTGGGTTGATTTTATTATCCTACTATGGTTAATATGTATCTTGTTTGTGTTGGAATTAGTATCTTGCATATCAATATCTTTTACATCTAAGGTCCTGAAAAAGCCTTACGTATTAAGATCATTCTATGCTAAGACTATTTTCCATTTACATACCCAACAAGGTTCTATTATGTCTAGTAGATATAAGTTCAAATCATTTAGTTGTAGAGTCAATGTCCTATGTATTGGATACATTGTCACCTTGGTCTTCTATACCCTAGTGTATAACATCCATTGCTATATCACAATAAGGATTACTCTTTACATTTTATAAATCATAACCAAAGCAACATCACCCCATCCATCTCACCCATACATTCACATAAATATCTATAGCTTTTGTAGTTTGATCAACTCTTCTATTCTTCTACATCTTACGTAGCTTCTTATTCCATCTTTCATCAACTTTTTCATCTTCATCTTCATCTCTCTCCCTACTAATAATTTTCTCTTCTATCATTTTGAGAGCACACTTGTGTTCTTTGAACACACCTGTCCTCTCGAGGGGGCATCATCACCATTCATCTTATTCATTAACTTACCATTATCTTTCCTTGTCACCCTCGCCTTTGAGTGACTGGGGCATCAGCATCTTTAATCCAATCATTTTCTTCCAACCATATTCTTCAAAATCAAAATCTTCTTCTATGAAATCAAACACTATGTTTTAAATTTCTTTGAAACGTTGTTACTTCGCAACACCATCTCAAAGAGGGGCAAAATGTAGACACCTAAAAATAACCTTTGTATTATTTACCTTGCATGCATCAAATTCTTCTAAAATCACTTGCATTTATCATTAATTAAATAACTTGATTATTTAATTAAATTCATCAATTTCTTCAAATTCTCCTAATTCCAACATTAATTGAATAAATTCTATTTATTTAATTAATTTTACTAAATTACCACTTTATTCTTCTAAATTAAATAATTTTAATTATTTAATTAAATTATCCTCTTTCAATCTTCAAATCTACATTAATTAAATAAATCAATTATTTAATTAAATTTATGATCCTAAATTCCTCTTATCCACAATAATTAAATAATTTTAATTATTTAATTAACTAATTATTTCTCCAAAATTAAATAAATTGATTCAAATTTATTTAAGTTGACTTTTCTATATCTTCTAAAAATAAATAAAATCAATATTTTATTTATATCTTCTTATTTTTCCATCATGCACAATAAATTAAATAAATTTATTTATTTAATTTCTAATTATCTTTTCAATATCTTATAAAAATAATCTTTTTCCTCCATGCACACAAATTAAATAATTTATTATTTAATTTTATTCATAGCATGTCAAAAAACAAAACAAAAGTTGAGTTAATTGGCTTTTAAATCATTTTTTATCAATCAACTTATAAAATAGAAAAAAAAATTCTATTTTTATGAAATCAATCTTATTTTTAGCAAGAAAGCAATTAATTCAATAAAACATCTTTTTACATGGACACATGTCGTGTGCATTTTCCTTCACGATCTCTCAATTTATCTCATCCATCCATATCATTGAATTATCTCCACCATTGACCGATCTTCCCCTGAAAGCTATAAATATGTCCATTCATCTCTTCACAAATCCTCTTCAATCATTAAGCTTTGGGCATTCATATAGCGCTTTGAGCATACTTCACATTGTTGAGAACTTAATGCGTCTTTTGAGTACATCACCTATCCACGCTCATTGCAACCATGGTTATGCAATTTGAAGAGCAATCCACATAAAACCAACGAATACATACAATCTAGGTGGTAATGTTCTTTGTTTGATTTGCATTGAATTATGGGTTCTTATCTTAGATCTATTTCTTCAAGGTTGTAGGGTTGAATTTTGATATTTATACTCGATCTATTGAACTCGATTTTCCTCATACACAATAGTATTCCAATATAGATGGATATTTGCAAAGTATGGGCTTTACCAAAAGTGAAGCAGATCCTAATCTATATTATATAATTGTTGGGATTGATTTTATTATTTTGGTATTTTATGTAGATGACTTGTTTATTAGAAGTGCATAACAACTCATTGCAAAGTGCAAAGCAAATTTGGCTACTAAGTTTGAGATGAAGGATATTGGCATGATGCATTAGTTTTTGGGTTTGGAGGTTTGGCAAAAACCAGGGGAGATTTTCCTTGGGTAGGGTAATTATGCAATTGAGATCTGAAGCAATTTAGGATGGAGGATTGCAAACTTATGGCCACACCTATGATCACTAATTTGAAGAAGGTGACAACTTTAGATTTAGAGTTGGTGGATCCTTTGTTGTACATAGATCTAATAGGTTCCTTAATGTATTTGGTTAACATTAGACCAGATATATGTTTTGTAGTTAACACCTTAAGTCAGTTCATGGAGGAGCAAAGGAAGGGGCATTGGATAACAAAAAAACATTTGCTCAAGTACTTGAGGGGCATGATGGAGTATGGTTTGAGATATCTTGGAGATGGTCAAGTGAAGTCACAATGGTATTTAGACTCAAATTGTGTAGGAATTGCAACAAATAGGAAGAGCACCTTAGGGTGTTACTTTAGCTTGGGTTCAACGATGATATCCTAGTTTTGTAGGAAGCAAACTTCTGTGGCACTTAGCTTGGCAGAGGCAAAATACATGGCAGTTAGTATTGTTGATAACTGAGAGGGGGGGGTGAATCAGTTATCCTAAACTTGCTTCCAATTCAAACACTTAAATCCAATTTTTTATTTAATAGCATAACAATTAATCATTCATGGAAGCATAAAGCATAAACACCAGAGTAGATACACATCAACACATGAGACACCAAGATTTTGATGTGGAAAACCCAGTCAAGGGAAAAACCATGGGGTGATTAACCCAAGAATTATTCTCTGTTAGAAGAATAAGAAAAATAGATGGCACATGCCAATTAGGGCTCACTGCTCACAAGAGGCACACTGCCTACAAGAGACACACTGTCTACAAAGTAACAAGTATCACAAACTTGAACTGGAGATTGACATCTTTACCATGCCTGGATCAATTCCATTTAAGCCCAAAGACCTCTACTCTGCCCTTCACTCTTTCTCTATTCTACACTCATCCGCTCCAACACCCACTCCAAAATGAATTCATAATCCCTTATTTATACAAGGCATCGACTTAGGAACAATCATCTAAGTCGGCAAACACCTATAAGATCATTCACAAGACGTGTAATACATCCGGTCGGCCAGTCTCAGGAAGAACACCAACAACTGGTGGTCTTTACATCAAATCCAAACTCTAACTTCAATACGGACCGCCAATAAGAATTGTGCATGATCTAAGGATCACCAAAACCTTTCCTGAGTCATCAAGAACATCCGCACTTTATCAGCTTACTGGAATTCTTCTCTTCTTCATCAGGAACTTCAAGAACACAGTCTATCGCCACTGTCACAATGAGAAAGGTGCTTTCAGACCTCCAAACCATGAACAAATCTAGTTGTCACTTCACATTGACTTCTTCAACACTCCCTCCAATCCACAAAATGAGATAATGCAATTCCAGAGCTCACCGGACCTATCTGTGACACTCTGTCACCACTGAACATCTGCCGGAACTGGTTCTACTAGAGCGATCATAACTTCTTCATATCTTCATGTGGACCTCTGAAATCTTGATTGGAGCATCTCAAGACTCATATATGAAAACCCTTTAAACCGCATCCTCTGATGTTCATCTTATCTTGGCCTTTTACCTTAAAGTCATCACTGTTCTTCACTATTCCTGATTGAGACTAATTTTCTCAATATCCTCAGCACACAGCTCATCCAATCCTTCTCATTAAAGCAATATGAGTATGTTGACATCAATGACAACACTGGTTATCCTCATACTTGCAACAAGTATTTCTTGTTGTGAGACCATCTAGCTTCATAAGTTACTTTCAAGATTGTTTGATTAGGAGTTGGATCTCATGGTCATTTATTGTGATAATTAGAGTTGTGTCAAACTCTTTGAGAATCCAATTTTTCATGATGTGTCCAAGCACATAGAGATCATATATCACTTTATTCATGATAGAATTCAGAAGGGAGTAGTTAAACTCTGATATATTTCCATAGATCAACAAGTAATTGATATTATGACCAAACCCCTAACAAAAGGGAAGTTTGAATCATTTAGAGACAAACCTGGATTGGTGCATGTTAGTGTAGGTTTTTATTTTCCTAGTTGGGTTATTTATTTTCCTATATTCCTAGGTTTTTCCTACACATGTTATTAAGCTTGTTTAGGGTTAATTAATTAAGTATTAGTGTGAGTGGGTGCAAGGTGTCGGCATCCTCCATGGGAGTTATACTTGCTTATTTTAGGCTATTATGGTGGACTCTTCCCATTGGTCGTATTTACCACCTCTCCCCTCTCTCATAGTCTATTTATACTCACCTCCTAACTTGTATTTTTCATCTTGAATGCATTGTTTAGTTACTCTACCATTCTTTGCTTTGAGCTCTTAATGAAATTCTGTCACATCAACATTTGCATCTCTCAGAATCGCTGGTTTGCTTTCATTTTGCATTTTAGTTTATGTAACTTTTAATCTCTCTTATAAAGTTCCTGAGTTCATCTTGTTCAAGATTTCTAACATGGTATTAGAGCATTGTCTTGAGAGTTTTTAGGTTCATAGATTCTTGATTGAGAGAGTGAGTTCTTTGTGAATCCCGTATGCTCTTCTCTTGCAATTTTAATGATCTTGAGAATCAAAAAAGATTCAACAAAACCCATTAACCCCTTTATTTTGCATATGTTTTTTTTGTGAGATCTGGGTGATTACAACGTTTCTAGTTATACTGACAACATTTTTGGCTATTCCAATGCATCCAGGAGGCTCGAGAAAGTTAGAAATGGCTTTCGTTTCATCAGATTTGGAGATCGCATGACAAAGTTGCGGAACATGGGTTTTAAGCTCGGATCTGGAACTCAGTTTCTATTCAGAGCAGTTTCAGGCCAAATAAACCTTTCCATTGTGTCTAGCAGGCCTCACAGATAAATTTTGACATATTACATGCCTAATTTTAGTGTTGAGAGTCAGAAAGGAAAAATTGTTTTTGTCAGAAGGCCATTTTGGCCCCCCAACATGCAGATCGAGGAGCATTCTCTGTAATATTTTTAAAAAATTCATATATATATATATATAGTGAGCACTGTACTAAGTGTTTACAACGCTGTTCCAAGTGCATCACACTATATTTTTAAGGGGCTTCAACCATTGAGAGGGCTTTGGCCCCCCTTGCAAAGGTCATAGGCTTGCTAAAGGCCATGGACCCTGCTCAAGGGTGCACCCCTTCCAGGGTTCGCAACCCTTACGTGAGGCTGTGGGAGTGGCCCTTGGCCTCTGTCCCCCTACAAAAAAATTTCATTCAATTTTTTTTTTTTGGAAATTTTCTTGCTATTCAGCCCTTGAAAACAAAATGTCTCCGCCTCAGACCTGCTTGCCTCTGCCTCAACCTTTGTGCCCTTTTTGGTAGGAAACTAAATTATAGTATGATGTTTGACAGATAGTGATATTTTTTTATCAAAGGAGAATACCACCTAGCAGTACCCTATTTCTAGCGGGTTTGCCAAAGTTGGAGGCATTTTTGCTAAATTTGGTGGAGGTTCTTCTTTTGCAAATCTGACCCCCTTCCGTTGGTGGTTTTGTTTTTGAAGGTGAACTTTAGAGGCTCTATTTTTTCTCATACAACCTCCGTTTCCTGAGCAATTTTTTTTATTTTAGGCTATTTTTCTTTCTCTACATGCTAGTGTAGACGATTCTTAATTCCGGTCCATGGATTTTCCATAAATTGTAGATTCTCATAGGTGATGTTGCACAATTCCCTTTTTTGGAACTTTAGAGACTCATAACTTTCACATACATCCTCGAATTAAGGTACTTCCTTTTTAAAAAGTGCATAATTTTTTGAGTAGATCGTAGTGGTGTTGTTAGTTTCACTTAGTTTCATTCTAGTATTGTACTTTCAACATACACCTATTGTTGAGGTGTTTTTAAAGCATTGAGATCAAGACCACTAAGTATTTCTTGTTAGTGGCAGTTGTGAACACACTAAAATATAAAGTTCTAGATTATGTTTTCTTGGTGGGGGTTTCTTTGATTGAGTAAAAAGGGGGGTTGTCCTGTTTGTGTTATCTTCTTTTCAGCACTTCTTTTTGTATTTCTTCATCATGGATCAAACAAAAGTGCCCATATTAACTCTTTACAACTAATTTAAATGGAAATCACACACAACAATCTATTTAAGGAAACCTGGATTGCATAGGATAACAATGAGACTTGAAACTGAACCTGCTAAAGATGAAGATAAGCCTAAGTGGTTTAACAGATGTGATGAGGCCTATGGAACATTGTGTTTGTCTGTTTCTCCTGATTTTGGCTTTCACATCGAGTCTTTGAATTCACCAAATGAAATTTGGACAAAGCTAGAAACACTATTTGGCACACAAGATTTAATGAGAGGTCATATGTTGGAAAATGAACTAATTAGTTTAAGGGCATGCAACTTCAACATAATTTAGGATTTTTTCACAAAATTGAAATCACTAAGACTATAGTTAAAACAATATGAAATTAAAAAGAAAGATGAACTGATTCTTAGTATTCTCTCTAAGCTAAGTTCAGAGTACTCTGTATTTGTTTCTACCTTCTATGCTACTAAGGGTGCCCTTGGTACTCAATTCATCATGCCACCTTTAGATGATTTTTCTATCTCTCTCACACGGGAACATGATAAGCTAATCCAGATGGGCACTCTTAAGTCCTCTAAGTCACATGCCCTGGTTGCCATCCAAGGCACACAAGAATAGAAAGATCAAGGTAGTAACAACAAGGATAAGGATAAGAAACAAAAGAATAGCAAGGACAAGAAGGATCAGAAATTAGATGCCCCAAAAGTAGCTAATGAGACCCAATCTTTTGATGGCGACAAGCCTAAGAAAGAGAAGGTCAAATGTGCCTATTGTAAAAGACCCGGTCACGATGAATATAAATGTTTGAAGAAACAAATTGATCACTTGACACACATTCTTGAGAAGAATAATATCAGTGTTCTTGAATCTATAAAACAAAGTTCTAATGAGGGGTCTAACAAGGCAAAAGATAACAACAAGGGGAAAGGAAAGGGCAAGGCCCTTGTAGTTTTTCCTTCACAACCATCCACTTGTTTTTTGGGTGCTTCACACCAGATGGCTTCATCTAAGGAAGAACTTGCATCTTTGTAGCCGTGTACTAGGCCTTTTATTTTGATGGGTGATGACACTCTTGTTGAGGTGTCTGGGAGAGGGTCTATTGATGTGGGGAATAAACATACCATGATGTACTTTGTGTGCCCTCATTATCAACTAATCTCTTGTCAGTATATCAGATCACTCATACAGGTTCAAGAAAGTGGGTTGAGTTCACTCCTAATTCAGTGGTGATTGATGAGTTGCACAGTGGTTCTATAGTTGCAGTTGGGAGAGTAGATCATCAATATCGACTATATTTGTTCGCACTGTTCGTGATCCTCCTTCATCTGTTTTGTGCACTCATTCAGATGATGTGAGTAGATTATGACATGAGTAGAACCGGTAGAGCATGGTCACAAGTTTGCCTTCAGTTCAGTTTCAGGTGGTGTTTGCCAAGGTTTCATTCTTGGTAAGCATCCTAAGGAAAATTTCACAAAGGTAAGGCATGGAGAGATTCACAAATACTAGAGTTAGTTCACAGTGATTTGGCTAGTCCATTTCCTCATCCATCCTTCAGTAAGGCTAGATTTGTTCTAAATTTCATTGATGAATTTTCTCGATATACTTGGGTGTACTTTCTCAAATAGAAGTCTGAGGTATTTGATCACTTTCATGACTTAAAAAGTTTTGTAGACAAGCAATCTAGGAAAGCCATCAAAGTTTTGCATACTAACAATGGTGGTGAATATGTCAACCATTGTTTTGAGTGGTTTTGCACTTAAGAGGGGATTGATCTGCAACATTCAATTCCATACACTCAACAAAATGGTGTGGTAGAACAAAATAATAGGTCCTAGAAGGATATGCTGAACTGCATGATTCACTCTAGATCTCTTGCACCATAGTATTGGGGAGAGGCCATTAACTATGCTTGTTATATCTAGAACCGTGTTCCTCACCGAGTCTTGAAAGGAGTCACTCCTTTTGAAGCTTGGAGCTATTAGAAACCATCATCTAAGCACTTTCAAGTTTTTGGTTCTCCTGCATGGACCCACATTCTTGTAGAGAAATATAAGGCCTTGGATCTACAGAGCAAGCCTTGCATATTTGTAGGCTATCTTGATGGTGTGAAGGATTGTCAATTGCTCCACCCTACTACACATGAGTTGTTCATTGAGTGCAGTGTTCAATTTGAGGAGGGCTCTTCAAGCTCAACTCCTATCACTTCTCCACCTCCTACTTTTAAATTGGAGTCACTTGGGCTACATGACAGATTTTCTAATGAGTCAGATTCACCCAAGAAGATTCTTGATGATGAGGAGTCTTCTACATCCACTTTTGATGCTGAGAGAGATTCAAAGGAATCACCTCCTTCCTCTCCTAGTCATCATTTAGATGGTGATAATTCTCCTCCAGATTCTCTAACTTCTAGTCCATTTTGGGCTAGACAGACTTTGCAGTTTGTAAGCGATTGGGTTGGGGATGCATCAGACACCAAGTGGACTCGTTCACAATTCCAGGATGCTCCATATGTCTTCATTGCTATTGCCTTTGATCCACAGTCCTTTCGTGAGGCTTCTAGTATTCTTGAGTGGGATACAACTACATAGGAGGAGTATAGTTCCTTGATGAGGAACCACACTTGAGATCTTGTCCCTCTTCCTAAGGGAAGAAGACTTGTTTGATGCAAGTGGATCTATTAGACAAAGTTTGTAGAATATGGGTTAGTTGATAAGCATAAGGCTCACCTGGTCACCAAAGGATTCTCCTAGGTATTTGGGATTGACTACTCTGAGACTTTTGCACTAGTTTCCAGAATGAACTCTATCTAACTTATTCTTGCTATTGATGCAACCAATCATTGGGAAGTACACTAGATGGATGTGAAGAGTGCTTTTCTTCACAGTGACCTTCAGAAGGAGATCTACATGGAGTAGTCATAGGGTTTCATTTAGGATTCTTCACTTGTGTGCCACCTTCAAAAGTCTCTTTATGGCTTCAAACAAGCTCCTTGGGCTTGGTATGCCAAAGTGGACTCCTTCCTTCTAATAGTTGGGTTTACTTGGTGCCATTTCTAATCCCAATGTCTACATTTTGTAGCAGGATGATTCACTCCTATTTTTGGTCCTGTATGTTGATGACTTGTTGATCGCATGGAGTTCTTCATCCACCATTGGGGTCGTCAAAATTGCCCTTCATGACAGGTTTTTGATGACTGACTTGGGCTTGATGCATTACTTTATTGGGATTGAGATCTTCGAGTTTGCTTCTGGGATCACCATCACACAGTCCAAGTATGCTTAGATTTGTTCTTAAGGTTTCATATGGTTGACTATAAGCCTACTCTGACTCCCTTCCTTTCTGGTGTCAAACTTGAGGCTTAGTGTTCTTCACCATTTGTTGATGGCACTTTGTGTCGACAGCTTGTTGGGAGTCTCATTTATCTCACTCATACGAGACTTGACATTTCATATGTTATAGGCATGGTTTCTTGATTCATCTAGGATCCCCATGAGCTGTACTACAAAGCAGCAAGGTGGATACTTCACTACATTCAGTGTACTCATAGTTTTTGGATTCACTATGCAACATACAATGATCTTGACTTGGTGGGCTACATATATTCAGATTGGACAGTCGATTCTCAAGATCGTAAGTCTACTTCAAGTTACAGCTTCTCACTTGGTTCAGGTCCTGTTTGTTGGCTGAGCAAGAAGCAATCTTCTATTGCTCTATCTTCTATTGAGGTCGAGTATTGGGGGGCTGTAAATGCTGCCGCTGAGGCCATTTGGCTTCATAATCTTCTCACTGAGTTTGGTATCTAAATTAGACGGCCATCAGTCATATTTTGTGACAACTAGAGTGCCATTCAAATCTCATGAAATTTTGTCCATCATTAGTGAACCAAACACATTGAGGTCCACATGCACTACATCCAAGAGCTCATCCATGGCCACGTCATCAAACTTCACTACTATTTGACTATTGAGAAGGTTGCTGATATCTTCACCAAACCCTTCATAGAAAGTAAGTATCTTCATCTGCAATCTTTGTTGGGGGTACGTGCGGCTTCATCTTCTGGGGGGCTTCTTAGTCCTCTCACTCGAAGTCCTAACTCTCTCTACTCTGGGGGGTCTCTTTTCTCTCTATTTTGGAGGGGATTTTCTCTCTTTTCTGGGGGGGGCATCTTCTCTTTGGGGGGCATTTTTATGTACATGGGTACTTCATCAAGCTTCATTTGCCTGGACCCATCTTTTCACCCACCTAAACTATGCTTAAGGGAGGGTGTTGGTGTAGGTTTTTATTTTCCTAGTTAGGTTATTTATTTTCCTATATTCCTAGGTTTTTCCTACACATGTTATTTAGCTTGCTTAGGGTTAATTAAGTGAGTATTAGTGTGAGTGAGTGCAATGTGTCAACATCCTCCATGGGAGTTATACTTTCCTATTTTAGGCTATTATGGTGGACTCTTCCCATTGGTCATATTTTCCACCTCTGCCCTCTCATAGTCTATTTATACTCACCTCCTAGCTTGTATTTTTCATCTTGAATGCATTGTCTAGTTACTTTGCCATTCTTTGCTTTGAGATCTTAATGCAATTCTATCACATTGACATTTGCATCTCTCAGAATTGCTAGTTTGTTTTCATTTTATTTAACTTTTAATCTCTCTTATAAAGTTCACGAGTTCTTCATCTTGTTCAAGATTTCTAACAATCTAGAATTCCTTCCTTGCTAAGTGGGAGTGTTGAGTTTTTAACTCAGATAGAAACATCCACATAGGTTTACTGTGAAGGCGTTGGAAGTGGTTCAAGTTTATCTATTTTGCATTTCACTTTTATTAAAAGAGGTAAAGTCTTTTATTTTATTTATCTTTTTGGTGGATAATGATCTCAGTTGAAAGTATAAAGATAGGAGCAAAATAGGAAAAACAACATGGTGATCAGATAAAAGTATATTGAAAAAGGAAGAGAAGAATAGGTGTAGGGATAGTACAATACTAGCAGTACAATATTTGTACAAATCTGTATAGTCATATGGATTTGTACTATAGTCCTATTTTTTTATTTTTATTTTTTGTAGATTTGTTTTGATACTGTGCAACAATCTTCTAGGTAGTTTGTAGAGGTTTCCTTGTTATCTTTTTTGGAAGAGAATGAAAAGTTGATTTGAAGGAGTAATTATCTTTGTATTTTATGCTTTTGTTGTTTGAGTTTTACCTACTGTGTGATTGATGCAATGCTAATTCATTAATTTTCCCTTGTTAAATTAATTCCAATTTGAAAACATTAGGACACCAATTAGCTAGGATTGAAACTTTACACATTGGACCCCCTTGTCTAGACTGCATCACTTTCTATGTGTAATATCCCCTTCCTAAACAACTTTAGCTCTATGGGTTAGTCTATCACTTGGGTTCTCGTAGACAAACATGGATGGTCAGGGAACCCAATTTCAGTTGTTCATCTTGGCATCCAGTTGACTTATTTGGAGATTTGATTTGAATTCCTTCTGGCAGGATATTCACTTTTGACCTTTTCTGGGGTGATTTTGGGCATGTGGTCTGAATTTACTCTGTTTAGTAGTGGTCCTGGGTTTGATGCGACTTGGTGCGATGGACTTGGACTTCACTTGTTCTTCATTTGCCTTTTGGTTGGTGCTTCAAAATCCATGTTCGAAGTCCATTTGAGCTTTATTTTAAATAGCGTGACATATTACTAAGTTAAATTAAATATTTAACTTAGTTATATAGTTATAAAAGTGACTTTATTGAAAAGACATGAAATATTTTAAAAAGGAATAAAGTCATTTATTTTCCTATTGTTGGGCACTCTCTCAAGTGGAATAATAAAATAAAAATATTAAAGATTTTAATTTTCCAAGATGTGCATTGGGAAAAGAGAAGGAGAATAAAAGTTGTGTTGGAACGCTCATTTGATATGCTTGGATATTTTATTTTCTCTTTAGGTTTTGAACAACTAGTTTCTTCTTTCTTCTTGGAGATGAAAACCTCCTTGGAGATCAATATCTATAGATGTGAAAGATCACCCAAGGATATTAGTTGATAATCTCATATAAGGGTTATGCTGGAGCTTTCAATTTTAGTTTGTTTGTTTTGTTGTAGAGGATTTCTTCAATGAAAATCTCTTGTTTCTTCGCACAGTAATTTGGGATTATTATTGAAGTTCATTTTGTAGGATTTATAATAGCTTTGGAGAACTTGCTGATAGGGTTTTTACCCCATGGCTGGCTGTACCATATCACAATTAGGCCGTACCATTTGGGGGTCATATTGAGCATGTTTGAGGCCATTTTCATTTCTATTTCATTCAATCTTGGCGTGAGACTTTGCAGACCAGTGCAAGAGCAATAAACTAGAATTTCAAGTGTAGTTTAGGAGTGATTCACATGTATTTTCTACTATTCTTATGTTGCAAACATGGTCATACAGTTTGGAGATAGGCATGGGGGTTTGTTTACGCAAAATGCCTAGTTTATTGACTTCAAAATGCATCATTTGGAGGCACCTATATGTGAGCATTGCTGTATGCAGTTTGGTGTAATAGAAAATTAGGGTTTGAATCCTTTTTGTTCATGATCTAGGGCTTTTGCATGTTGGATTTGCTATTATAGACCTATATTTTTCAAACCAGCAAATAGGTATGTAATAAACTTGCTTATATTTCCAAATCTTCATCTGGGTATTTGATATTTTAGTTGTATGGTTGTTTCCCACATAAATAAGCATCTGGGTAGTGTTAGAATACTTTGTTTCTGAATACATGTATGCATGCAAAAACAAATGTTATGTTCAAACACATAAAATGCACCAGGTTCAACTAAACATCAGAAACAATCAGGGTGGGACTTTACACTATGCTATGGATGATGTTTTTCTATGGAAGTGTTTTATCATTTACATGCTTTCCCCTCCCTTAGAGAGTTGGTTATTACTTATTCTTTTCTTTTAGAATTACTCATTTCAGTTGTCCATTAGCTTCATATTGATCCTATCACTCCTATGGCTTTTGATAGTGATGACCATATACCTAGCGAGGCCTTACCTTATGTTATTGATACCTTGTGTGATGGAAGTTGATGAGGTTACACCTTTGCATGGCATTGTTTCACCTTATGATGATACTTCTTTAACATGTCATGATAGCCCTATGACCATAGAACCATATTCTTTTGATGATATATCTTTTTTAAACATGAATATGTGTTTCATGATGACCACTCTTTCATAACTTACATTAGCACTATGGAAACTCATGATTGTCTTTCACCTAGTGATACATTACATGATGATAGTCCATCATTAAGATCATATTGATGTTTCATTGCCTTCTCATACATTACATCATGATATTATTGCTTTTAGTTAAGGGTTGTTACATGATGATTATGTTGGTGCTACATATGCATCTTTACATGTTAAATCATTCTTTCTTGCTAATTATGACTATTTAAATGATGATATCTTATTAATTGGTGACTTTAGACTCTATTTGAATGGTAGAGAATTACAAAGGTTTGATTCTCTTATTTGCTTTACTCTTCTTTTATGGATTTGTTACATGCTTCTTTTATTGCTTATTTTTCTAAACCTAGTGCCCTTCAAAAAAGTAGGGAGCTAAATAAGCTTTCTCATGCTTTATCTTTTGATGTTTGTTTACCTTCCTCTCCTACCATGCATATGATATATGTGTGTAATATCTTAGATGGAATAGTTTAATATATATCAAACCCTAGTTCACAATTTTAATAATTTTGCACAATTAAACATAAATATGAATTGCTTATTTATTGACAAATATACAGATCAAGGGAATATTTAATTCATTACAACTAAAAATTTATCAAGTCTACACAATGTTGATTTTTGTCTGAAATCACTCCTAAGGAATTGTGGGTTTTTGTCCTCCAATTCTAGACCTAGAGGGTTTTTGTCCTCAGGTCATATTGAACTGAAGTTCCATGCTCCAACAAGGAGTAAAAATTAGATAATAAAATGTTTTCTCAATATCCTCCTTATCCTTGCTTGGTTTCTCTTAAATACCTTTTTCCTCCATAGTCACAACTCTTCACATTCTTCGTGGCCCTTGAGAGAAACTATTATTATTTAAAAATAAACTCGAATTTAAGAGACCTTATTTAATATTTTAATTTTTAAAAGGACACATTACAGTCTGCCCTTAGCAAAATTCCTTGTCCTCAAGCAATCACAAACTAAGATGCTCCAAATTTTTCTCTTCACTTGATTGAGTCTTTCTTGAAGATACTGGGATCCCAAATTAACCTTGGAAATACTCTGAATCTTTCTAATGATACAATATATTTCATTAATTACTTATTTGTTGCTAAGTCTTGCTGATGTGGTTTCTTAACAAAATTATCTTTCTTGTCTTCAAATAGCTTTGCTCGATGATTCATATTTCCTTGCAAAGCTTTCTGAATCATACCCAACTTTGCTAATTATGTTGTCTTTGCGACTTATAACTTTCTCCAATGTTGTTCTTTATGAAGAACCAACCCACCATTCAATTTTTCATTGTGCTACTCTGATATTATCACAAGTTGCATGAACTTGAACTAGGATATGTCTCTGCCCCTATTAAAAAAAGTGGGTTATTCCAGTGGACAAATTTCTCTGCATCCATTTCAAAAAGTGGGTTATCTACAACCTAGTGGAAAAATTAAAAATTGTTCCTATTATCAGATTGGAAATCAATTTCTTGTTCAAACCATTCATACCGGCCTAATTGTGAACAATTATCTTCCAACTCCATTATTTCTGATTCCCAATCAGTGTCACCATTCCCAAATTACTTATCATTAGTTGATGATCTAACAATTTTAGCAAACTCAAAACCAATGGTCATAACTATTGAAACCTTTTTTTAGCTTATGACTTTGGTATGTTTACTTCCTCATACACCACCTTCTTAGTTTTTGATTCTTCATCAAATTTCCTTGACTTTGTTTCTTATGTCATTGCTTCTTTTCTCCAACACTTGTGGCTTGGCTCCCAAGATTCCTTGCATAAGAAGCAAAAATTTTCTCTTCTAAGTTTGTTTCAACTGTCACCAGTCTTTCTTGTAATAGGAGAAATGTTCTTTTGTTGATTGGGAGGAGATGCTTTGAATGGGATTGGGTCCAAGGCATTGACTATTCTAGTGCTATAACCCTTTGATAACTTTTTGAGGTTTTGGTTCTAAATGTTCTTTTTTCTTTTGCTCCAATTCTTTATTGAAAATTTAGAAATCCTTCTAAGATCTAGGCTTAGGTCTTGATCCATTTTTGGTTCTTTTCATATTCATGAAATTTGTGAAAGACATTTCCTTTTGGATCTTTGTAGGAAGATTTCTATAATCTGCATAATTGGCAGTTATATATTTTTGTATCAAAATTTGAAATTCCACATGAACTTCTCTACAAATGAAAGTGGGATGTAGAGTTCAATAATTGTTCACTTTGTGTGATTGTTCTAATGATTGTTATTGGCTTTTGAAGTGCTTGTCTTACTATTCCACCTTTTGTAAGCATTCATATCATTCTGCATCATGTGGAGAATCTGACCTGACATGTCTATTATTGTATCAATCATTTTTCCTTCATCAACATCCATCTATTATTAATTATTCCTAATGAGAACATTTCTTAGCTTTTGCTGACAAATCTGCTCAAATAATTCATATAACCTCCAAATTCTTCTTCACCAGCCATCAAGATCTAACTTTGATACCATTATAATATCTTGGATGAAATATTTTAATATATCAAACCCTAGTTCACAATTTTAATAATTTTTTATAATTAAACATAAATATGAAATCCTTATTTATTGACAAATATAAATCTCAAGGGAATGTTTCTTTGATTACAACTAAAAATTTATCAATTCTACACAATGGTGATTTCTATCTAAAATCATTCCTAAGGAATTGTGGGTTTTCATCCTCCAATTTTAGACCTAGAGGGTTTTCGTCCTTAGGTTATATTGAACCAAAATTTCATGCTCCAACAAGGAGTACAAATTAGATAATAAAATGTTTTCTCAATATCCTTCTTCTCCTTTCTTGGTTTCTCTTAAGTACCTTTTTTCTCCATAGTCATAACTCTTCACATTCCTTCATGACCCTTGAGAGAAATTATCACTTAAAAATAAACTCTAATTTAAGAGACCTTATTTAATATTTTAATTTTTAAAAAGGGACATTACAATGTGCATTCTTGTCCTTCCTTTCATGCTAGTATCTCTTCTAGTAGACGCAAACCTACTTTTCATGCCGCATCTGATTCACAATATTATACTAGAATATTGGGCATACTTATCAAGGGATGGCTAGAGGCCAAGATGTTCACCCTCAACAACTTGTTTTAATGTACCTAATCTTCCTCCTAAGCCCACACTTAAAAAATTCTTACAAAAGAATATAATATCATTGATTAATTAAAAAATACACAAGTTATGATATCTCTTTGGCAACTCATATGCACTTCACCATTGTAGAAGGCAATGCAAAAAGCTTTAGAAAATATCCAATTTGTTGTGGCCCATGCAACATGCCTCATTGGCCTTAGCGAAATCTTGGAACCCCTTTCTTTTTGATGTCTTGAATCAAGACATTTTCATTCTTTTTTCAATTTATTTGCACGATCTTAATTTTAGAGTCCTAGTTTGGTCTTAGAGGCCAGTTAGTTGGTGGTCTTACAGGGGGTATAGCTCTAGAGTTGACAAGATTTGATTAGGAAGTAGATTCCCCCCACTTGGTTCAACATGCCTTCCTTATCCAACTTTAGTGATGTAGGAGGTATGACCTTTGAGTTTGGTGACCCTAGTTTCTTAGCACTAGTCTTGCCTTTTTCGATGAGTTTGAGTTTACTTGGTTTTGATTACATTTGTTTTTATTCTATGGGTCTTCCATTCCTAGAGACACTTGATATTGATTTTGCATTGATTGTCATTTCTTTAACAATCTCCTCATGTTCCTAGTCTTGGTCATGATTACATCCTAATTTCATTCACAATTCAATTTTGAGGTTGCGTTCTATGTTGCAAGAGGTATCAATGTGAATTATTCATGTTACATACACCTTGCCATGGTCTCTAGAGGGGATTTGATTCCCTTTTGCACAAGTTGCAGGGGTCTTATATTAGTTTACATTAGTTTTGAAGCCTTTGAGCTTAATTATCTACATGAAGTGGGCTTAATACTCCAGGGTGGCTTTAATGGTCTTTGATTTAGTCCAAAATCCTTGGTTATCATAAAGATCCTTTAGATTTGGTCTATAATCATTGTTTGGGTCAGAGTGTTCCCCATTGTGGTCAAGGTTTATTGTGAACCCTTTTAAAACATATAAATTCAATACCAAGCTCTTCATATTGCCTTAGAGCCTTTTGAACACTAATTAAGGATTCAAATCATTATGCCCATGACAAATTTGAATTAGGGCTAGGTAGGAATGCTTGATAGTGGTGTGTATGAAGTCCCATCATCATTGGATTTGTGGATAACTCTTGTAAACTACTTGATGTGCTTTTAGTAGCATGATGTTTAGTTTACGTTTTGCTATTACCTTTTACTAGAAATTTGACATGCTCCATTCTTTGTTTAGAATTGTTTCTTTGCATGTTTGAAGCCTGTGGCTTGGCCGACTTGTCCATTTGGTCTCTCAACAAATGTCCTGAGGGATTTTTAGGCCTTGCTAGAGTGGTCTACACAAATTAAGGGCAGGTGGTTGCCTTGTCAACTAAATTTCACACATGCAACCACCCAGTTTGAGTGGTATATACAAATGTTAAAGCATTAAGACTTGAGTTTTAAGATAGACTTTTGTGGAAACATGGATATATGCAAATTTTCTATCTTAAAGCCACCCCCTATTTCAGTTGTTTGATCCCATGCACATGGACACAATAATAATATGATTTTAATGATCTACATACCTATCTGGACTTAATATCAATTGATTGGAGTAAAAGAGATTTATGTGATAGAATTAATAGCAGATGTTTGATTGTTTATCATGAGTAACATAGAGATTCATTAAACTCAATGCATTTTTGGCATTGCTTTCATTAAATTCAATTGCGGGTGATTGTCACAAAGAGGTACTTTGTCTCTAAGGGCATAAACTACCTAAAAAGATTTATAAATATGAAAATGCAATCGAAGGGTTTATCAGAATAGTCATATATCTAGGCATTCATGAGACAAAATTGCCAAATTTGGTGAGGTTGTCAATGGGAACAATAAATTTGGCTATTGATAAGAGAGACAAAGATCTAAAATTTTTATTTTAATGAAGATCTTTCTTAGTCTACATATCTAATTCGTATTGTTTTGAGTCTTAAAGTTGAAAATATTGTAGTGCTAAGTGATATGAATGAAGATTTGTTAAAAAAACATATAGGGACAATTTAAGATCTCATAGAATCATGATGATAATTGTAGGACTTGAAATGTTGTTCACAAGGTTGTAGATAGGTGTTTGGATTGAATAGTTTATTGAGGAATTTGATAATGTCTTTGTGTTATCATTGTAGGGTTATGTGACAAAAGAAACCATCCTTGACTTCCTTAAGGACTGCTATAGGAGAAAGATGCATGCCTCTATGAGACCTAAGTGTTGAAGTTGCTAGTGTCACGTGACAACTAGTTGTTGATATATGGTGGAAATGGGTCCTTGTTGTCATGAAATCTCCTTAATCTTGCCTTGTTGCCTTGCCATTGGAATGAAGATTGAATATGAAGAACCTTCAAGGATGATGTCACCAGGAGGTATTGAAAAGATGATGATTGATTTGTGTACTTATGAAGAAGAGAAATTTGGTGCTAAGAACCTATCAAGAAAATGTTGTTGCTACAATGTTCTATTGAAGATGAAAACTTAAGAGCTACCAATTTATACCTTGGTGACAAAAGAAGGCTTTTAAAATGCTTGATGTTGGTCTGAGGGGGGTGTGACTTAGCCGTAGGTTTCATCTAAGTGAAAGTGTAAGGCCCTAGGGGTATGTGCTTCATTCAATTACTCATGTTGTATTTTGGTTTTGATACTATATTGTATTTGTTGATAATGTTATTTTTGTATTGCCATCGAGGTGTATGGATCATGCATTTAGATTCATGTAGGTAGATATGTATATTCTTGGACTCATTTTATGTTTGGGTATTTCTATCATAGTTATCATGATGTTTATGTAGATTGCCATCGAGCTGTTTGGATTTTATACTTAGATTTAATAGTGTTGATTTTTATATATTGGACTCCATAGGGTTTTTAGTTTTTTTTCTTTCACTATGATATGTGCTTGCACTTATGTTCATTGAGTTCAACACTATGATTATTTTATTACACATCTTTATACTAAATCATGCTAGTGTTAGACGATTTTCAGTTAGACTTAGGTTATGATATTATCTCATTGGTTTCCATATATTGTTCTTTGACTATCTTGTGTTGGACATGTACTCCTAATGTTTTTCTTGAGTCTGCATGCGCATGTTTACCCAACGATGATGAATTGGAGACAATCAAATTGGATAAAAGTGTTGTGTTCTCATTCTTATCTCACTTGATTTCAAGTTATGGATGAGTCTTGTGTGGCCTTGTGAACCTAAATCCAAATTGATTGATTTTGGATTCTCGAGTCATGTGGAAACTCCTAAAATGTGTTTGTTTTTCTACAGGTTGTTTGATTCTTGTGAATTATAGTTTTATGTGCCTCACAATGTATTTAATGTTGTTGAATGGAAAAATAAAATATATGATTTAATTAGAATATTGTATTATTATTGTGCAAATATTATCAATGTGTTCTCTTATGTTTTCCTCCATTTAAATGATTAAACTAGGCAAAGCGTCGATTTATTAGGAGAATGAATTAGAAACTTGGAATGTTTGATTGATGGATTTAGTCATTTAAAAGGAAATATTTAATAAAGTTTATTTTGAAAAATTGAAAAGGTTTTATTTTGAAAAGGAAAAAAAGGAATGTGAAGAATCATTTTAGTTAAAATGTTTTAAAGTGGGGTGCAATGTGAAATAAAAATAGAGGACATTTGATAAAAGTTAGATATGACTTATATGGGAAAAAGGAGAGTCATTTTTGGGTTCATTCAATCTTTTGCCCTTTTGGTTGCTTTTGATCTCCATTTTTTCTAGGGAGCTTGGGAATTGTTTGGAGATTCTTGAATGGATTGGGGTGGAGGATTATTTGCTTGGATTGGAAATTGCATCATCTTCAACAAAATTATCTCCCTCACTTCTTGTTGGGCATTTAAAAAATTTTCATACTTTTGCCATGCCCACTTGAAGTGGATGTGTATATTTCTTTAATAGAGAAATATTGTATTGTGGGATTGTTAAATTGATGAAAATTTATCATTCCCAATTGCTTTATTTTTGGTATTTTCCATTTTACAACAAAACTATGGCATATTTTTTAATTTTTTTAATGCAATTGGAAAAGTGTGCTTTCCATGCCCTTAACTTCAAAAGGGTATTCTTAGATTTTAGAAATTTTAAATTTGAATTTTGGGTGGGATTTGAACTTCCACCATTGAAATTTGGGGTTTTGCAAGTTTTATGCATGTTGATGAAAAATAAAAATTTAAATTCTAAGTTCGTTTTTAAGTATTATTTTGTAGGAATGGAATTCCCTCATGGAAAATGGATGGAGAATCATATGACCATAGGTGCGTCATTTTTGGATTTTTTTTTTGTGCTATGCCCATATTGTGTTTTTTGACTGTGGCTTTAGGAGGTGAGGTCTCTAGGTCTTAATGGAATGGACTCTCACCCATGCTTGTTTGTAATGCAAATGATGCTAGGGTCAATGAGAGGTAATAAAATTTAAATAATTAAAAACAATGGCGTTACACATTTCACACATAAAAAGATTAATTCATGAGTTCACTTTCCTTATGCCCATGTGTGGGTAAGATATATGATCACGAAGGACATGGGGTTGATCCTAAAGATCAATGATAGTGTTGTTAAGGAACCCCATTGGATGAGAACACTCCTTAACCTTTCCATAATGGTCATTGATTTCATGTGATGATACTCCATTAGTGTACCCACAATACTCCCTTGTTTGTGCACCAGATTGTGAATCCAACGAGTGCTTGTGAACCCATTTTGTATATGTTTGGTGGTTGTATTGTTCCCAATCTCATGTGGGTATTTCTTGTATGACATGTTTGGATGTTGTGCTAATTGTTTGAGTTAGTCATGTGCTATCCTTGTGTTGTGTGGTGTGCATGTTGAATGACTATCCACTAAGTTGCCTCCTAGTTCAGAGGGGTGGGGCTAAGGGTTCCACATGGTTGGGTAGTGTTGAACCAATGTTTGGGCCTACAGATCTTTGGAGCATCTTAGAGTGTGTTTAAGGATTTCGTGAACTTGTTAGAGGTGGTAAATTATTAGTTTTTACTTTTGTTGGAAAATGTATAATTTAGGTCATTTGAGTCCTTATATGTAAAATTATAATTATGATTAAGGACATTTATGTAATGGATTGTAATTCACCCACATTTGTGGTGTGTTCTGTTGATGATGATTGTTAGTCATAACAACATGCATAAAAATTTGCACAATAAATCTTTATTATCTTGAAAAGTACTATCAATTTGGAACAAATTGATGACTCCAAGTCTTCGTTGATCAGATCATGATCTTCTGACATTACTCAGAGGTTGATGTGACATGCTATTTTCCATTTCAAGGGGTCTTACACTGTCTGTATATCTGACCTTGCACCGGTTTCCTGTAAATTTACTTCACAAACAAGGTCATTTTACTGTACTCAACAGATGATGATTATATTTATAAGTTTGATCAATTCTTCTGAGCATTAGCTGTCATGAACTTATTTTTACTTCTGCACTGTGTATTTAACTAAATAATGTGCCTACAAGCAGATATTTGCATGTTTATCTTTGATATTCGTATGTATTTGCATGATATTTATCATTTTGACACACTTTCACTCAAAATACGCTCTGTATGTTCAATTATTTATGGAATATAGGCATATTTCATGTTTATTTGCTTTAGATTGTCTGTTATTTGCAATTATGAGGGTGAGTTGTAATGAAATTAAAAAAACTTAAAGAATACTTCTAAATTTGATGAACCTTTAGCTATTGAGTTACATACATTCCAGATACTTTCATGAAAGGAAGAAATCAAACCATAATTTCACCAGGATGTTCCACAGCTAAGTATGGTTGATGCTAACTTCAAAGGAACAAGGAATGAAAACAACATATGCAGATTGACAAGCACTCCAAGGGACACAGCTAATCAATGCATATATCCAGAATTCATCCACTGATTACTTAAGATTTACAATTATTTGTAATCAAAACAGCTTCTCTTTCATTAGGTATTCAAAAGACATGTACATTCACAATGAGCTTCAAAATTAGTCCTGAGAACTTCATCAATCTAACTTCAATTAAGATTCTAATAATTCTACAAAGTGCACTCCATCTACTTTTATAGAATAAGGAGAGGAGACAATTACAAATGATCAATGGTCAAGATTTATCTATCTAGATCAATGATCAATATTCTCTCTTTGACTAAGTCAACACCTGCATATGTGGCACAAGTTGCCAGCTTGCAACTATCTAGCAAAACTCAATCATTTGGCCATCTAATTATGCATATGACTCTGTCATCATGCATCTTTACTTATTCTTCATCCTCTGATTCTTCTTCATTTTCATCTTCTTCTTCATCCTCATCATCACTATCATCACTATCATCTTCATGAAGATCACCCTTTATGTGTACCTTTATCACTGCCCTGATGGATTCATACAATTGCACTATTCTCTCAACTTCACCTCCATCCTAGACCTTAGCCTTTACTATAGCATGTTTGTGAGAATGAATCCATGCTTGAAGAGCATTCCATTTACTTTTCCTACTGTTCAATGTCTCATTATATGTTTCTACCTTGGCTTTCATTCTCATGGCCTTGTTTATCACATCTTCTGTTAAGTGATGAATAGGATCCTTTGTTGCTTGCTTAAAATTATTATGGAAGGCCTGGACAACAAAATTAGTATCCTAATTTTCTATTTTTCCTTCTACCTTGTCCTCTAGAGCCTCCAAGGTGTTTACTTCTTCTGCCATGAGATGATGCAGTTTGACACTTATATCTCTTAACTTGCTGCTACATCCTTTCAATATATCACATTCAAATCTGATGTCCTCATACCAGATGCCTAACAACTGCGCAGTGTTATTTTCCACTATGTTGTTATCCATAAGTATTTTCATGTCAATCCTCCTCATTTCACCTAAAGCATCCAGATGTTTTTCTAGATTGAAAGACCTTCTCCCCACCTCATTTTGTAGCTTGTCTAATTTACTCTTCAGAACACCAAGAGAATTCCAATTTGATAAGGAGGTCTTAACTACATTTTCTGCTTCAAAAACAAAAGAGACAAATCAATTATCCACTAACTAAGCTTTATTCTTCATGAGGTCTAATCCTATTATCTCATCTTGAGATATGATTGTTAATGGGGTAGCTGCACTGATTGGTGTATTCTTGGGGTCAATTAACCATTTAATAAAAGAATGTAATTGAGCAATATGCTATTTATGTTGTTTATTCTTATCCTTTTCCTTATTCACACTTTTCAGCAAGAAATCAATACTATCCTTGCCCTCTTGGCCTTCCTGCTCCTCTGTGGCGAAGCCTAGATCAATATCAGTTATTTGGAAATCCTCAATACTTATTTTACCTTTTTCTTTATCTACCATGGGTAGTGCCACCTAAGCTGTTCTCCTACCAGTAGTAGGATCTCCTCTTATTGCAAAGGTTGGCCTTGCCTTCCTCTTTGGCTTCATCATGCTTGCTAAAAATAGCATAGAAACATCAAATTCACGTACCTCATCTATTTGTTGTAGATTTATTTCTTGCTATAGCCAGTATGGAATATTACCCCTGGGATCTTGTTGATTAGTTTGTTCATTTTGAGCATCATGAGATTTTGTATTATGCAATACCCTTGATGGTGAGCTCTCTTTCCTTGGTTCTTCCTCATGCACATTTTCATGGGGCATCTCTTGATGAGGTGCCTCTTGTTGAGGGATTTCCTACTGAGGATTTTCTTATTGAGGGATTTCATGCTGAGGTGGAGGTTCTTCTGATGTGTTTACATTCTGATCATGTACCTCCTCCTACAATTTATCCTCAAGTGGTTCTTGGATATTCTGATTTTGTGTATTATGTGGTGCCTGATCTTCATGAGAAGATTGCGTATTTTGACCTTGGGGATCACCTTGATCACCCTCGGTCACATTCTCTGTCTCCTTCCCCTGACCATAATCTTGTGACAACTTCTGTTCTTCATCATTCGATGTGTTTGTTTCCTTAAGGCCCAGGGTCTTACCCAATTCCTTCTCATCTGATTTCTCTTATAATGCTGGGTTATTATCTTGATTATCACCCTCAACATGTGGTGATGTAACATTTTGATCCTCAACCCTATCAGGGATCTCCTTATCAATTTCCTCATTTATACTAACCTACACTTTCTCAGGCTCCAAAGGTGAATTATTATCCTTGTTTTGGTCTCCATCACCTTGGTAAGCCAAGTCTATTACCGCAGGGCTAGTAACTTTATCAACCAAATTGGTCAATCCCATATGTTGAGCTACATCCTCAGGGTCAACTTCTTCAACCTCCTCTACCCTAACTTGCTCCTAATGCATTTCCTTTTGGACCATAGAAGTACCCTGAGGAGTCATCTTTGTATTAGCCACTAAGGTTTCCATCTTCTGAGCAGCAACATCAATAACTACTTCATCATCTGACAAGTATACTATATCATCTAGTGGAAGAGGGGGCTCTTCCCTTGCCTTATGTCTCTCTTCTCCTTGCTCTTCCATTTTCTCAATTTTAAATTGAATAATATCTAGAATTGGGACCTCATGCTGTAGTTCCCTCATGAAAGTTAGACCACCTACACCCCTTAATGAAATAGGATCAATGTTTACATTTCCCCTCATTGTAGTTTTCTGCTTCTTTTGGGGTGGTGTCCGCTGCACTTTCTTTCTTTTCTTCTTTGTTATTAACAAATCATCATCTCTAGGCTCTTCATCTAAAGGGTCCTCATCCAATGGTTCCTCTGTAATCATAGGAATAGGCTTTATGACCTTCTTGCCCTTTTGCTTGGTAGGGTTTGAAGTGATACATCTGCAGATGTAGATGTGGATGCCACATCCCCTTTTGGCTGAAGTTTTCTAACAATTACTCCTTGCTGTGCAGGAGATGCCTTCTTGTTTTTACCTTTCTACTTTTGCTCTTTAGTTGGTAACCTTTCTCCATTGGATTTCCTCTTTTCAATGAGGAAGTCATCATATTCCTCTTCAGATAACTCTTGTCTTTTCTTCTTGCTATCCACAGTAAGGGCTACACCCTTATTCTTTAACTTAGTGACTTCACCCTTTACCCAACTCTGGGTTAGATCGATAACCTTCTGCATTATTTGATCAAATGAAGTCACCTCAGGCTGAGTCAAATTAGGAACTGATATAGTGTCATTGTACACTTTCTTATCCTCATATTCATTTGACATAATCTTTCCATCATCTTTGTGCAACTAAACTGGCACTGGTATGCAATCAAAAGTGCAAATTTGGTTGAGGGTGAGCCTCTAATAATTCCTTCTCCCGACTTCAGCCTCATCATCACAATCAGACCAGTAGTCTTCAAGGTGCTTTTGATGTACATGCTTCTTTAGTAATTTCTGCATCCCGCCATATGGGTCATATGGCCTAGCAATTGAAAATGGCTATAAATGCATTAACTTCAATCCTCCGATTGCATCCTTGATACTTTTTCTGTTTGGGCACATATACCAACCAATGAAGATTAGAAATAACATAGGTGGAATCTTTTTATGCTCAATGTGAGCTTCCACTAAAGTTAATACTTGTCTAGCAAACTCCATCAAAATGACGTTGGGGTATCTAGGAAACATGAGGGGATGTCCCTCAAAGCCTTCTATTCTCATGTATGAAAATGTAGGGAACTGGATAAACCAAGCCCCATGTTTGTATATCATAGCTTGAGCTTCCATACTCAATCTTTTCAGTTTGTCTTATTCCATAGACCTAACAAGATGCATAGAAAAAGAATCATTCACTAATTTGTAATTCTAGAGGGACTCCCTCTTGCCCAATTATGGATAGTGTTCCCATATGTTTACATCACCAGGATTGTTTCCAACCCTGCCTACTATTTGCAACCCATTGAAAGTTCCCCTAAAGGCATAGGCATATACAACATAAGACGTCATGTAGAACATGCACATTTGGCCACCCAGCCTTCTCATTACTGCATCTAGATTATCACTTATGATTTTGGCCCAGAGAGGCATATCATCTAAATTTTCTACCATCCTAGTAATTCCATACATCTAGTTTTCAAAGTTGCCAACATGTTGTCTTCCTGTCATTCTGGCAAGCATGACTATCATGTATTGATACTCTTTAGCAAAATCAAACTTAAATAAGTACACTGACAGTTTAGTTGAGGCCTTATTTGTGCTTCTCTTGGATCTCCACTAGTACATGATCCTCCTGGCCTCTTTCTCATTACTACGATATTCCTTTTCTAATCTGCTCAAGCTCAATTTGACCACATTATCTCCTATAGGCAAATTAAATGCCATGATGATGCCTTTGGTTGAGAAATCCACATACAGCCTGCCATGTTTCTTCACTTTTCCTATTTTAGGATTATAATTCTGTGCACATTCAACTACTAGCTCAGTAGCTTCCATGGTGTATGGAAATCCTCTGACGTACCACATCCCTACGGAGTATATTCTTTGAAGTATAGGGTTTCCACTTTCGTTGTTTAATCTTCTAGTCCATGCATCCAAGTTTGTACTTCATTGGTGCATGTCATTTATCATACCATATCTGAATCCTACCCCTTCGGGCTGTATGAACATGGGTTTTAGAAATTCTATTTCAAACCTATTCCTTCTGGCTGCCATTAGATCCTGCGATGAAGACATGCATTTCTTACCCTAATAGATTTGTACGCAGTAGAGTTCAAGGATAACATACATTCTATAGCAGCAATTTCATCCTGCTAGCTCATTTCATTCATCACTATGCTAATTATCTTAGAAAATCACCTTTTACCTCATGATTTACCATAAACGACAAAAGAGAGGCTTTCAATTACATACCTAATAACTGCTTTCCCCCTTTTTACAATATAAATGATGACAGGATGAGGGTGATTACGTTGTGTTTTCTGTTCTCTGTTCTGTTTACAAGTGCAAGTTTGTTCCATTTGCAGGTGATGGTGATGCTTTGACTTTCAGAGCTTTGTAATTTTCACTTATCATAGGGTAAATGTAAATAAACCCAAAATTCACTTTTAAACTGATCAACATGACAAATTAGGGCGCATTTAGTCTTTTTGTTTAAGTCCTTTGATCAATTGCATGACGCTCATGGATGCTGCCAAGTGTCAGGTTTATATTCAAAATTGGAGGGCACAACCTACCGTTGGGTTTTCATTTAATGTGGGAGGGTGATCTCTTAGAAGATTAGGTGTATTTGAAAATATGACCCCTCGAAACATGCATTTGCTAATGATCGGGGATATGACCATCCATATGGTCAACCTTTTAACCAACGACCAAGATTAGGTCATATTACATTTGTTAATAAATCATGATAATACTGTGTTCATATGACCCTGAGGGTTTTGCTAGGTGACATGATTGGATTGATTATTACGAAGCCAAGCATATCGGGTCATAAAGTTCAAAATGAGGGATATTGGCAATATCTGGGTTCTTAACACTTTGAAATATCACCCTCATTTGAAAATGTAAGGGTGATGTCATCACTTTATGGGCTTCTTAAGTTACTCAAGAAAGATGACATCATCATCATATTTGTTAAAGTCAGGGATATTTCAAAATGTGACCTTTTCAGGTTGGATTAAGATGACATCATCATGCTATCACATCTTCTTTATTATTAGGTTATGGTGACATCATTGTCATATTGAGGAATATGATGGATGTTTGGAAATGTGACCCTGCGAGGGTCGGATGTATTGATGATGTCAACATTAGGGTGATATCTTCTATTTATCAAAATTGGATGACGTCAAGGTCATGTTTGTGAAGGGTGATATTCACAAAGGGTGATATTTTGTAAGATGATAGATGTTTGGGAATATGACCCTTCGAAACATTGTGAGGCCTACCTTTTTCATTCCCGTAGATTTGACTATTTACTTTACTGTTGTTGATACATTTAGACTTGTGGGACTGTTGATCCTTAATTCCTGAACTATTAGACTTTATGATGTTATGGGAAAACTAATTGGGTGATGTTAGATAGATGCTTTATATTATGATGTTATGGGAAAACTAATTGGGTGATGCTAGATATAAAATTGTTTTGTGATTCAATTTTGGGAATGGATGTTTGAAATGTAGAAATTAGAATCTAATTGTAATGTGACTTCCTTTATGCTTATGTGAACTTGTGATATTTTATGCGAGTGTATGTTTTAATTTTCTTCGGATATATATATATGTGTGTGTGTGTGTGTGTGTGTGGAATTAACTTTGCAATTGAGTGCATAGGTATTTCTAACAAGCCACAAGAATTGGAGATCATCCCACACACGATGTTGTTATCCCTTGTGAAACCGATCTAGTTCCACGAGGAACTAAGATCAACTCTGTGCATGGTGAGAATTCTATGATGTTAATTGCATATTGTTAGTTGGGCTAAGTCTACCCCTCTTTTATTTTGAATTCTTATTGGTGTTGTAAGAATTTTGTATTTTGAATTTCATTTTTTTTAAGTTTTAAATTTTGAGACCCTTTTTCATGTGCTTTAACTTGACCCTAGGTGCTCAAAATGAGCTAAACTTGACCCTGGGTTGTACCCCATGGGTCTAGGGACCTTTTTAACTTGGGTAACCCTTGGTAAACCTCCATTTGGTCACCTTAACTTCACCCTGAAGTTAAGTGACGAAATTGGAGGCATGGGAGGGAGAGGATGAGTGGTCCCAACACTCAACCCCATCCCTCTCCACTTCCCAAGGTTGGACTTGACTCCAAGTCCATCTCACAATTGGTGAGGATACCTTGGAGTTGTGTGGTCCCTCTTGGAAGGAAAGGAAGGGGACACATGTGTCACCCATTCCCTCTCAAGCTCCACTTTTCTCTCCCACATGTTTGAGAGAGGACAAGTGGAAGGGGTGAGAGAGACTTGGGGATGGGTGAGTGACATGTGTCAACACCCATCCCATGGGTCTTGCTTGTAGTGGGGAGGAAGAGTGAGGAGGTGACAAGTGTCATCTCCCCATTCCTCAAAGCTCATGGGTTGAGCTTATTTTAATCCCACTTGGAGAAGGTTATGGGTTGTTAAATTTTTGGATAATTTCATTGTTTGAATTTTAATTTGGGAAAAAGATAGAGAGATTTTTGTGGCTTATGTTGGAGGATGATTTGGAGAAGCTCTACATCAACCATCTACCATAATTGGGCTTTTAAAGGTTGGCTTCAAGGCTAAGGCCTTCCCTTTGTACTTTTGTTTGCTTACATGATGCATATGTGTGAGGTTTATTTTCTTGAGTTTTTATTGTTATTGTGGGGAAAATTTGTAGGGTGTTGTAAGAGCCTCTCCCACTTGGGAGAAGATGCTCAACAAGTGTGGGGTAGGGGAGGAGTGAACCTCCTCGGGCTCATTACCTTGTTTTTGTGGTGTTGTAAGCCTTGAGGGCAATATATGAGATTTTGAACAATATGTGAAATGGCTTGAGAGCTAAAATGGAAAGTTGTGGAAATTGTGTTTAAATGTGATGGCTAGAGGCCTTATGAGGTATTTGTTTTGGGATATTTGTAGGAGTGGCACTCTTGAGTTGAGTGTGTCCACTCCCCTACCCCTTTGAACTCATCCTGGTTGAGTTCTTGTGTTCTGCTATCCATGGGTGTAAAATTGTGTTTGGTTGTTTGAATACCTTGATGTGATATGAAATGAGTTCCCTAGTGTGTGGATGACCTCCCTAGCTTGGGGGTGACCCTCTTGCAGGTCTATGGTAGGGAGAAGAGCAAGATGTGTGGTTTTTTTCCCCTTCTTGTGATATGCAGGTTCATTGGAGCTAAGTTGTGAAGTTGGAGAAACATCTTGTTCTTGGAGTGATATTTTATTTTCCTTTACTCTTGAGAAAGAGCTTGGCCTATTTAGGAGTTTCATCTTTTGTTGGTTTTCAAAGAGGACTTTGTCCTCTCTCTTGTTGTAAAATTATATTTTCTTAAGTTGTGTGTAAGCTATTTTCATTGTATTGAAAGTTATAATTTGTTGATTTAATTCTTATCCTTCAAAAAGGTTGAATAAAGAAAATTTGTTTTATAAGTTAATTCACTTGTATGTAAATTTTAAGCATTTGTCAAATAGAAGAGTTGTGGTTTAAATTTTGAGACAAACAAGAAATTGGCATTTTGTTATTATGAAGAGAGAAAATTAGTAGATGTTAAGTATTGGAAGAATTTACTAAATTGTATTTATTTCCTTCCTTTAAAAATGTGCAAATATTAATCATGCAATGAATATATTTTAAATGAGTTCATTGTCTTGTAGTAGATTTGATTTAAACAAAAAAAATAGATATATTTATCTTTGTGTATTATTATAAAGCAAATTTGTATGTAGTTGAAAAGAAAAAAAATTATATTTATTATGAGTATTTGAATGTATACATTAAATGTATTTAAATATAAATTGAATTCTTTATTTTTGCCAAACAAAATTGACTATAATAAATACCCATATATATATATTGTATGTATTTAATATTGCAAACTGTAAATTTAAATTAAAAAAAAATTATGAATGCTGCATATATACTTACATGTATATATATATATATATATATATATATGTAAATATATATATATATATATATATATATATATATATGTAAATATATATATGTTATATTGAATGAAACTTAATATATGAAAATATTAATAAATAAATAAAAAATACAGAAGAGACTATTTTTATTTTGACAGTCACGTTTTTTTATAGAGGGCAGTTTTAATGTTTATGGTGGGGGGGTTCGAACCCCCCCACCACCGTGCTTTTGGTGTTGGGTGTGGGGAGGGGGGCGAAGCCCCCACCCACACCCCATCATATGGGATGTGGGTGGGGGCTTTGTCCCCCTCCCCACACCCCCATTACCTTTAAACCCCGTGGTCCCCTTTCTCTCTGCGCAGATCGTGCCCAACACAACATTCGTCGGCCCTTCCTCTGTTAGTCCTTGTGGCCACTGCAGACTCCGCCCCCTGCTGGCCTTCTCACCACTGGCCCCTCCAATAGAACCTTCGTCACCTCTGTGGCCGCCCTCCTCTTAAATCTATCGCCGATGGTCTCCAACAACCCTACCTCTAGCTGCCCAACAAAATAATGAAAAAAATATAAAACCCTTATAGTTCTTAACAAAAAGAATAAAAATATAAATATTAAAAGGAAATCTATTTCAATAACACTATATATATATGCCATCATATGCATTTCATATGTGGCCATTGCAACCTGCAAACAAAAACCAAGAAAATAAGGAATGAGAAAATAAGAAAAAAGAGAAAGAAAGACAAAAGTGAAAAACAAAGAGGAGAAAATGAGAAAAATAGGGTTAGGGTTTTCACTCATAAAGAAAATAATATTTTAATGTTGGAGAAATTTAGGGCAAAGAGGAATTAAATATTCTTTTAAAATTTAAATTCCCCTCTTGTTATTAGTTTTGTTCATTGTTTCAAGTTGGGAAACTATATAGGGAATTTTGAGATAATTAATTAAATGGTAAAACTTTATTCCTTTTAATATATTATTTTTATTTGTTAGTGGAAGTTAAATAACATATTAGATCACAATATAGGGAATTATTTGATTCAACTATATTTTATATAATTAAAATATTGGGAGGTGTTATTTTTAAATAATCGGGTTAAGAAAACTATTTCCGTGAGAACGATGTAAACCACAATGTTATTAATTAAAATTTAATATTCCCTTAATCATGTTGAGGCAATTTAATTAACGAAATTAAATTAGATGTTGATTTAAACCCATATCAGAAACCTAGTAAACTTTTTAAACGAAGTTAGTAAAACCTATTTCTGAGATTTGATCTACCAAAAAATTAGGAATAATGAAAATGATGCAGAGATAACTCTGATTGATAAAAAATGTGAAGGAGAACAAATTGATCGAACTTTGTTGAAAAACATATAAAATTGTAGAAAACGTGAAGGAGAACAAATTGATCGGACTTTGTTGAAAAATGTTCAATTAACTTAATCAACTAATTTACCTATTCAATTGGTGAGACGTGAGTAATTTAAACCAAATCAGTAAACCTTTTGATCAAATTAGTTTTAGTACAATAAACCCTATTCACGCCCATGAGGGGTTATGCTGCCGAATTTTTCCAGAATTTAGGGTTTAGCTAGGTTAGTGAAGTTTAACCTTGTTAGAGAATATAATATTATTTTCGCCGAGTATGGTCATTTGATTTTGGTATTTTATCATCCTCTCATGCATTCAATTTTTTGGCTATTGATTTTGACTTACGTCAAAATCCCTTCATTCACATAGGTTGACTTAGGGTTTCGATCGTTGATCCTAACCCTATTGGCGATGTTAACTGCATCGCGATGACCCCCTTGTTGGCATTCATTGTAATTGGTATGCGCACATGAACGCATTAACCCGCATTCAATTGTTTTGTTTACTCCTTAAGCGTACGCCATTGAGCACGCTTACACGTGCAAGGGGGTTTCTTGGGAAGCGTGAATTTTGCTTTGATATTTCGTGTCATGACCACATGACAAATGTGGACATGACACGTGTGATGCGTGTTGTGACCATATGAGAAATGTGGGCATGAAAAACATGCATGAAGGTTTTAACGGGAAAATACTCTACCTCACTTAAGTTTGATGTTTGCATATCGGGAAACAAATGGATATCGGGTGATCTTCAAGTTAGGGGTCATCTTTATGAAAATGACTGATATTTGGAAATGTGACCCTATGGGAAATATCTAGGTTGACCAAACTTTGAGTTATCGTAACTTTCTATCCTTAGACAATATCAGGGTGATCCAAAAGACAAACTTGCTTAGAATTTGTACTCTTTCAAATTATGAGGTTTGTGATAGCAAATTCTAACTTTGACAACTGACCCCTTTTTGTGATGCACATGCATAAGAAAGGATGATACACTTTGACTGACTTTTGCCAAACCGCCCAGAGCAAGAAAACAAAACAAATAGAAGCAAAAAGTTGGGTCCTTGTTTTGCTAAGGCAAAATGGGGCGTGTTGTGTAACCACGCAACATGTTCATTATCAGGTAATTTAGCATTACTCAGCGCTGGAGTCGAATGTGTATAGAATGTGTAATTAAATTATCATGTTTTGGTTATATTCGGGAAACATGATTTATGATTCTTGTAAAAATAAATATGTAATTTGTCTAGTTGTGATATACTTATGTGCTTTATGAATGTATGTTGTACTTGAAGATGGAAATCTTTACCATTTTGAGTAGTTGATTTCTCTTTGAATGCCTTGTCATTTCCTTAGCATGAGTCATTTCATGTAGGGTTGGGAAGCTTGGCATTGGGTTAATTAGTTTTCGAGGCCTTTTTGAGAGTTTCTTCTTTAACCAATAAAAAGCCTATAGGTGTTCAAATGTTTAGCTTGAGTCATTTTTGTACAACACATAAAACTAGAAAATAATGTGCAACTATTTGTGAAAATTAAGTGTGTTGTTTTAGACTTAAAGTTTGTGTAGGGTTGCAATTTCTAGTTTAGACCTTAAAGTCTAAAATGCAGTCCATTGGGATTTGGACTTGCATTTTTAATTTGTATGTTGCAAAATGAAAATTGAACCTTGAAGTTTGAAATGCAGTCTATCAGGATTCAAACTTGCATTTGTAGTTTAAATGTTGCAAAATGCAAATCAAACCCCAAAGTTTACCACACAATCCATCATAATTTAGACTTGTACTTGCACTTTGCATGTTGCAAGATACAAATTAGACCTTGAAGTTTGAAAGTTAATTTTTCAGGATTCACACTTGCATTTGTAGTTTACATGTTGCAAGATGTAAATTGGACTTCAAAGTTTGAAATGTAGTTTGTTGGGATTCATACTTGCATTTGCATTTTGCATGTTGCAAATGAGCAACTAGACTTTGAAGCTCAAAGTCCAATCTCATAGAGTTTGGAGTTAGAGTTGTACTTTGTAGGTTGTAGATGTGTAGTTGGACTTGAAAGTTTGAAATGTAGGGTTTATGGAGTTTAGAGTTGGAGTTGCATTTTGCATGCCACAAAGATGCAATCAAACTATGAAGTTCGAGGTGCACAATATGGAAATTTGCATGTTTCAGGGCTTATTTGACTTTTTGCATGTGGAATTTTCTCATTCATCTCATCACAATAATTTGATCTATGTCTGAGTAAGTATTTCTCTTGTGTTGCCATCCTTGGTTCATTGGTGTGTGCGCTAACCCGTGTGTTGTTGCATTGTATCGTGGCACCTTGCACACGTAGATGTGCAATTTGGCATGCCTAGTGTCATATTTGTATTGCAAAAAAATGTTCATTTAGTTTTTATTCTTTAATGTCCTAGGTGAGAGCTTGGGGCATTACATTTGGTATTAGAGCCCCTATTACAACTTTGGGAACTTTGGGTTGTTTGTTCTCTTCATTCATTATTGTGCACAATATGGAGTAATGTGTTTGTGCTAATCCAAAATTTTCTCGTGAAATAAAATTCCTTTGAGGTGTTATTGCACTCGTCAAGGAGGTCTTGATTGAGAGTTTCAAGAGATCTAGAGTGAGGGTACATTGGTAGTGAGGTATGCTCAACCTGAGGAAGGTGTTGGCACATAGAAGATAGTGAGGTTGCTTCAAGAATTGCTTTTGATATTTCTTTTGAGGTAGGAGGAAGTATGAGTGGCTAGTTCCTAGCCATCTTAGGGAATGGGAGAGGCAATTAAGAGAAAGGGAGCATTCTAGGAGCCTATTAGGTCTCAAAAATGCAGGTTACAAATCCTAAGAGGATGCCAGGCTCTATGATCAGACTTGCAACGTTTTTGAACTAACGAACAGAGTTAACCTATATGGTTGATGACTCCTTGCACTTTAGGTTTTTCTAAACTTAGGCAGGTGGACCTTGATAGATGAAGTAGATTAAGAGTTGTATGACTTAGTTGAATTTATGGATTTATCCATAGTGGCATGAAGTGAAATAGATGAAGGCTTACTAACTACTATTGAAATTTGGAATGTGAATTATGGATAAGATTTTATAAAATTCTAAAACATAATGGGTATGACCAGTGCCTTCTTCTGTGGGCTAATGGAGTCAAGAGGCAAATGATATGTGACTTATTTACTGGCTACAATTCGAATTGCTTGGCACTTGTGATTGTTTATACATTGTACAAACATGCAAGAATGTAACTATCAGATTCTTCTTTATTGATTCAAATGATTATTACCAGGTTACTGTGATTAATTAATAGGAAATATTAATCCTTTTGAAGGAACCAATTAATTGAAACACACAAAGGCATCAAATGTGCCTTGACAAATCAAATGTAGATTTGAATAACAAGATAAAATCAAGTTGGAGACAGTATGATAATTTTATCGATTATGGGGCTCTTCTTTAATGATCCAAGTGATACTCCCAAATTATTGTGATCTATTAAAAGGATATTTAATTCTCTGAGAGAATCCAATCAATGAAACCACACAAGAACAACAAATGTGTTTTAAAAAATTGAGTTCTGACACTCCAATTTAAATAATACAAAAGCACCAATCTGGAGACAACCAAATAATCGGCTATTAACAACAAACAATTGACACCAGTGTTGGACCACTAATTCATGCATTCTTCTCCATTATATAATTTCAAAAGATTTTGCAATACATAGCATAATGTTATGTTGAGGCAACCGATCAACTTATTCCATCACTGATGATTTTCTAACCTATTACTACTTATTATTGTTGCTTCCTCCCTTGATGATATATATACCTTGCATTTTAGGGTTGCAACCCTTCATTCGACATTCTTCTCAGGTGCATTTGTTTGTTTAATTAATCATTTTCAATAGACCAAAGCACCTTTAATCCTCCTTGAGTTTTATATTCCTGTGCAAATTAATTTTCCAATGTGTTTGTAATAATAACAAAACACATTTTCACTCAATCTAGAAAACATATTCTTTAGGTAAGAAATAATTACTTGCCCATGAGTTTCTCAGTGAAAATCTCTCCATCACATGCCTTTTGATAATTACCTACTCTCCTTGGGCAAAATAATTATTTATCTCATATCCTCTGAAAAATAATTTCATACTCCAGTGTAAATATTTCACAACTTTGTAAAATCTTATCTTTACATACTTATTTTAACCTTTTCTTCTGGTATACAATAAAGTCTTTCCCCAAATATTCACCTCTTTTCAATAAATAAAACTTTAATCCATTCTAGGCTCCAATTATTAAATAAATCTTCATTTGGTATTTCATACAACATTAAGACAATTCCTTCATGGGAAATCAGAGGGACCCTTATTTTTGTCCTGCCAATACCCCGAAGCCTCTTCAATATTCATTTCGGTAATATTTCATTAGTTATATTTTATCGGGGCAAATGCCTCATATGATGTTTATTTTGTAATGTTGCGTAGTTTTTTTTAGGGTTTATGCCTAATTTTTTACTTCCATTTGCTGTTTCTTTTTACTTCTTCATGCTCAGCTTCTTCAGCTTAGGCTTAGGCCCCTTCCCATGGATCTCACCATTTTTCTCTCCCATAGCTTTATACATCTTGTCAATCAAAGGATAATATTCAAAATATACTATTGGTAATTGTAAGTGTATTCTACATGGTTCTTCGGTTTATCGAAGAGATACAATATGGTGTCTCACCGATTCTAAAGTATTTCCTGATAATTAAATTCTAGGACATTAGTTTTCTTTACTACGCATTATGGACAATACCATGCACCTCCAAGCAGATAACCTTTTACAACAAAAATAATATGCAGAACGGTAATCATCATAATAAAGCAAATTTCAATCCATGACATTCATCATATCTAAGTGCACTGCTATGGCATAAAGCTTGTATGATGGCTATCTAATAAAATATACTAGACAAGTTGATCTCCTCCATAATCTCTTGTCAAAAATGAAAAACCACTTTCAATTACATTAGTTTGTGAAGCACATGGGATAACAACTGGAGGAGACCATTGATCAGGAACCATCAGAAAATAATGTGACATTGCCTTGCAAAATTGCTTCTTGTATTGCTTTGTTCGTTGGGACTTTCCCTAAAAACTTTTTTGGACTTCCTTATCAGAGTAACCCATATAATCAAAGAGATCTTGAAGAACCCACTCTGATCAAATTGTAGTGTGAGTGTGAATAATCTGGGAGATGTTCTAAAGCTGATTTTGGAGACTTTGTGCTACAACAATTATCTTTAGTTTGTGATTTTATGTTTTGAAGTAAAAGATATTGGAAAGGCTTTGAACTACTATTATCTTTTGTGATCATATATTTTGTCGTAGTATTCGGTGCAGACTTTGAGCGGCACCTTATCCTACTTGATTCTAGATTGTAAATCAGTAAAAGAAGCAACGATAGACTTTGTACTCTCATGGGTTTCTTGGTTATTTCAATTTGTATTGTGAAAGTACTCTTATATTGTAAACATCATTTCTGAAAAAAGAGAAATGGATGACATGGTTTCACCCCAAAATTAGTTTTTAGTGCAAATAAGTTTGTAATAGTTAATAGGGAACCCCCCCTTGCTGAGAGGAGAGATTTATCTCATTACACTGTGGTTGATATAACCATTTTTCCTTCAGTTAGCTGAAGACAAAATATTCACCCAACAATTTTTGGTGACTCTACTGGGGATCGAATGCGCAACTTGAAGCCTCATGCTCTAAGTTGAAGCACTACAGTTCTTTTCCATTGTTTTAGGTTGTTTTCAAAGTTTTGTTGAGTACATTGCTTTCTAGAAAACACACGATATACAAGAAGAGATCTCAAGGTATTAGTGATCCTGTGTTTGAGTTGATGCAGCAAAATAACTTTGGTCTTTTGCCTCCACAACCTTGACTTCAGCAAACTATGAGTTTTCCTCCTACTAACACTAGGTCTCCAATACCAAGTGAAGCTTCTAGTTCTAGTACTAACAGAGTTTTGTATGTTCATATTTCACAAAGGTTTGTTATCTCACCCTTTAATCAACACACCATGGCAGCTCAAGGCCCTTGGGGTAACTTACATGAATTACCTCATAGTTTGAGGAAGAATTTTCCTAAGTTCTATGGCAATGGGAAAGTCCCCCTGGATGAACACATTGCAACTTTCTGCATAGCTTGTGGTGTATTAGGTGTGGAACATGAAGATGTAGCAGTAAGACTTTTTATGGAAACACTGCAAGGTGCTGCTGCAGATTGGTTTTACCATCTTCAAGCTCAAACTATAAAGAGTTGGAACACTCTCAAGACCAAGTTTGAAGCTAGGTTCAAACTTGTGGAAGATGCACATGCCTTGTTAGCACAACTAACACAAATGAAGAAAGAGCCATATGAACCCATGCGAGACTTCATCGCTAAGTTCAATAAGCTGACAAACAAGATTCCTACAACTGCTCAGCTAACAACAGAGAATCTTAAGTGTTTCTTTATCAATACTCAGCTTCCCAAGGTGAGCTTGCTGCTGAGGTGGGCTGGCCTTGCAGATCTTCCTACAGCTCAAATTTTGGCTACTACAGTTGAAGATGATCTTATCCTTGCAGGAAAGATAAGAAGAGATTCCAACAAGAATAGAGGTCAATCCTCTACTGATAATCCTTCCACAAGCACCACAGATCCTATGGTGCAAAAGTTTGAAAATGAGTTGCTAGCTTTGGAAAGGAAAATATCACAAGGTATGTCTGCCCCTCCTTATAGGGATATACCAAGGAGAACATTTCCTAATAATTCATATCAAGGCAATGCTGCCAGAAATCAAGGGCAACAAAATCATCTTCCACCCACACAGGAGAAGCTCACCATTGAAGTAGCGCCGGTCAACTCAGCAGTTGGCTATTATGAAGCAGAACATGACCATTCTTTCCAACTCAAATTGGACCATGAGAATGATGCTAATCTTTTTACAAAAGGAGAAGAAGAATTAGCTAGCGACTCTACCATTGGCTTTTTGAATTACCAAGATGAAGCCAAAAAAGAAGTATATGATGGAGCATATGTTGTTTTTACTAGGTCTCAGAATTAGTCAAATCAACAAGTTGATAAAGGAAAGGCAAGAGAGGATCCTCAGCCAGTGATCTCAATTGCCAAATGGGGAACTCCATTGCCTTTTCAGTCGAAGAACCCTGTTGGAAATAAGCAAGTAAGTACATCTAACAATCCTGTATCTTCTACTTCTTTCCCTCAGACCAGTACTACCTCTAATAAAACCCAGAATGATGGATTTCCTTCCTCTGTCCCTAGTTCATTTCAGCTATTTGATATAATAGATCATGCTAGGAAGACTAAAATCCAAATGTCTGAGGTTGAGTATTTACAAGCTAATCCCGAATAGTTTGATAGGTTAGCTAAATACATCAAAAACAAGACTGTCCCTATAGGACAAGACCTTCCAAAAGTTGCCCATGATTCCTTAAAGAACAAATCCACCCAAAATAATATTGTCACTACTCCCCTTGTTGCCCCAAGAAAAATAGAACCTTTCTATGTTTCTCTATTGGTAAATAGTCATAAGTTGAGCAATTGCATAATAGATTCTGGGGCCTCCGATAATGTCATGCCTGCCAAAGTAGCGGACGCCCTTGTTATCACCATAACCAAGACCTTTGGGAGATGTTTCTCCATGGAAAATAAGCAAGTGCCATTGTTGGGCCAAATCAAAGATGCCCAATTTGCATTTGCAGCCTTTCCAGACAAGAGGATTAAGATGACCGTCCTAGTGGTTGATGTTCCAGCCTCTTATGGCATTCTACTCAGGCGTAATTTTTGTAAAGATGTGGGTAGAGAACTAAACATGGACCTCTCTGAAGCAAGGATACCTGCTAAAGGCATCATGCAAAAGTTGCTTCCTGAGAAAGAAGTAAAATATATTGTTACCCAAATCGCAAATCCCAAAGCCCAAATTTTGTTTGAGTCCTCGGGAATGGGTAATTATTTCTTATCCACTGAAAATACTTCTAGTTCATTAGATGAGAGATCTGACATTTTAGATACAGAATTAGAGGATATTTCTAGTAAATCAGAGGAAAGTTCAGATGAGAGCATAGTGATGCTGGAATCTTCTCTTTCTGATGAAGAAGAATCTACTAGTAACAAAAACATCAAAGTAAGAAATTCAAATGATGTTTGGGTTTTAGAATTTGATGGTAGTTGTTCCTCTACCAGTTCTGGAGCCAAAATTGTTTTGATATCTCCAAAAGGTGATATCTTCTCTTTCTTATACAAGCTGCAATTCAAAAATACCAATAACACCGTTGAATACGAGTCATTGTTGCTCGGATTGGAAGTTGCTCGTGCTAAAGGTGTTAAAAATCTTCATGCTCAAGGAGATGCTGAATTAGTTGTTTGCCAAGTGAGAAATTTATATTAGACTAAAAATGAAAGGTTGAGGCACTATCGTAACCATGTTTGGGATTGTATTGAAGGTTTTGATGCTTTTGACATTTATGCAGTACCAAGAGAGTTTAATGATCATGTTGATTCATTAGCTGTCTCTACCACCCTCATGGTTCCCCATAAAGACTTCAAAGGTAACAAGTATACAATTGAGTTGGTTTTCTGACCAAGTGTACCAAATAATGTTGACCATTGGCAGGTGTTCAATGGTGATAATCAAATCATAGCTTTCTTGGAAAAGACAGATAGCTTTGATGAGCTCTATTTTGAAGGTAGTGAATCTCCACCACGGGAATGCGTTTCCGAAGTAGATTCACAAATTGGTGAAGAGTTTCTTTAGCTAAAAGGGAACGAGATTCCAAAAGGTTTGGTTTCCCTAGAAAATCCATTTGATAAGCATGACAGATACATTAAACAACAGCAACAACTTGATTCAAGTTTGTCTATGGAATTTGAACAAGTAAATTTGAGTTCTGAGGCAGATCCCAAAATGGTCAACATTGGGAAGTGTTGCACTGTCGACGAGAAATTTAAATTCACTACACTTCTTCGCCATTACATTGATGTTCTAGCATATTCTTATGATGATCTGAAGTCCTTCAGGCCTAAGGAGATTCAACATGAAATTCCTCTCAAGATTGGGTCATTGCCTCACAAGCAGAAACAAAGGCAATATAATCACAAAATATCAGGTACTATTCTTTTTGAGATTCAGAAAATGTTGAATGCAAGAATAATATTTTCGATTCATCATTCTACCTGGATCATGAATATTGTTCCTGTAAGAAAGAAGAAAGAAGAAATCCGTATTTGTGTTGATTTCAGGAATCTCAACTAGTCTTCTCTAAAGGATAACTACCCCCTACCTATCATGGACCAAGTGTTGTAAACTGTAATTGGTTCGGAAATGTTGTCTATGTTAGATAGTTTTTTAGGATATAATCAAGTAGAGGTCAGCGAAGCAGATCAGTACAAGACTGCTTTCACAACACCTTGGGGCATGTTTGCATATTGCAGGATGCCATTTGGTTTAATCAATGCTGGCACTACTTTCCAGAGAGCAATGGACCTTGCTTTTAGAGATGAGATGGGGAAATTCATTGTGGTATATCTTGATGATTTGACTATTTTCTCCAAACATTGTCATGATCATGTGTATCATTTGCGACAGGTGTTGGAAAGATGTCAACAAAATGGTATTTCTCTTAACCCTAAGAAATTAGTTTTTGGGGTTACAGAAGGTAAACTTCTCGGTCATATTGTGTCCTGAGAAGGCACTAAAATTAACTCAGAAAGAGTCAAGTCCTTCCAAAGTCTTACTTTTCCTGCTAGTAAGACTTCAGTTCACTCTTTCTTCAGAAAGGTAAATTTTCTGTGGAGATTCATTCCAGAATTCGTGGAGAAAACCTGTCACATTATCAACATGATGAAGGGTAAGACTACTTTCCATTGGAGTACGGAAGGTAAAGCGACATTTGAGGATATCAAGAGGGCTATAGTTCATGCTCTGGTTCTTGTTTGTCCTGATTATACCAATGATTTTGTAGTATACAATTATGCTTTCGAGCATACACTTTCAGCCATTCTTGTTCAGCAGAATGAAGAAGGTGTGGAATCTCCCATTTCATTTATGAGTTGTCCTCTGAAGGCTCATGAATTGAAATATTCAAATATAGAGAAACATGCTTATGTCGTGCTCAAGGTAGTAAAGCATTTCTGGTTCTATATTTTGAATTCACATACTGTTGTTTTGGTGCCAGACACAACAGTGAAGTCGATCCTGACTCAACAGGATTTTGGAACCAAAAGAGGCAATTGGATTGCCACGATTCAAAAGTTTGATCTTGATATCAAACCTACCAAGCTTGTGCATGGTAGAGGTTTGTGTTAGTTGATTGCTGACAATGTACCAAAAGAGACAGGGGATGAAGAAGAAGAAGTTGAGGATATGCCAACTATTCTTTTTGTCACTACTACAGATGAGTGGTATTCAAATATTGCTCATTTTCTTACCTATGGTGAGTGTCCTCATCTATCCTATAAGGAGAAAAGGACTATCAAATTGAACGCTGCTCACTATGTCCTATGGGACAATGGTTTGTATAAAAGAAGCCTTGATGGAGTTTTTCTCCATTGTGTGGATAAAATGCAACAAAATAGACTTTTGGAGTCTTTTCACAATTTAGCTTGTGGAGGACATTTTTCCACGCCTTTGACAGCTCATAAGATTCTGCGGGCTAGGTACTATTGGCCCACAATGTTTTAGGATGCGTACAATTGGGTATGTAGGTGTGAGTTATGTCAACGGTTTGTTGGAAAGCCTACGTTGGCTACACTACCTCTCAAGCCAATTGTAATTGAAGAGCCTTTTCAACAATGGGGCAATGACTTCATTGGTGTTGTGAACCCGCCATCAAGTGTGCGACACAACTTTATTCTCACCGCAACTGATTATTTTACCAAGTGGGTGGAGGCTATCCCAGTAAAGCATGCTACTTCTGAAGTGGTATGTAATTTTCTTAAGGAAAATATTATTTCCCGGTTTGGAGTTCCAAACAAGGTTGTAGCAAATAATGCTACTTGTTTCTCTTCCAACGAGATTACTAGCTTTTTCTATGAACATGGGATCATTCTTTCTCACTCTTCAGACTATTATCTGCAAGGAAATGGTCAAGCAAATTCTAGTAACAAAAATCTGGTTACTATTATTAGGAAACTAGTGGAAGATAATCAGAAAACTTGGCATAAAGCATTGTTTGATGCTTTATGGGTGGATAGGATTACCCCCAAAAGGGTGATAGGTATGTCACCATTTCAACTTTTGTATGGTCTGAATGCAGAGATACCTATTACTTTGAAGTTGCCAGCATTGAAGTTGGCAAAGGCAATAGAAGATAGAACTTTTGAAAGTTCTATTGACAAAAGAATCATGTACCTCACTGAACTTGAAGAACAATGAGCTATGGTATTAGACCATATTGCTGAACATCAAAGTCAAGTGAAGAAACTCTTTGACAAGAAAGCAAGGGCTCATGATTTTCAAATTAGAGATCAAGTCTTGTTATGGGACAAGAGGAGAGAACCAAAAGGAATGCATGGGAAGTTTGATTCCCTATGGAGAGGCCCATTCATCATTCATTAATTTTGTGGTGAAAATAGCTTCTTGTTGGAGTATCTTGATGGAACACCATTCTTGCTACCTCACAATGGACAACATCTGAAGCACTTCAATCCTTGAAGTATCAGATAAGTTCATTTAGACATTTGTATAGTTTCGTGTTTTTATTTTTGTGTTCATTTAATCTTTTGTGTCTTTTTCTTTTTGGTAGATTGACTCTATGACCCAATGGCATGGATGAAGGCACTTAGAGACTGGATTCTTCTCCCTTTGATCATTTCAAAGTTTGATCGAAGGATGTTCCCTAGTTAGAGCTAGCTATTGTTCACAAACTCAGCTACGCTTGTTTTTGTAGACAACCCCTATGAAACTTGTTCGTTTCGTAGCCTACACTCTAAGCTCGCAAATTGAGACAAGTTCTCTTAGTCTTACGTGAAGTCATTTGACACCGAAGAATAACTTGTGACAGTCCACTTAGTTGATTTCTTGAGATTCATGAAGATTGACTAAGTTGCAAGCATGCCAAAATATTAATTTTGATCATTTTAAGGTGTTAGAGAATTTTTAGTTTTAACATGCGAAGTCGGTGAAAACCACTGCTCTTGCATGTTTGTTTTCTTCCTGGATGCAATGTCGGCCTTTTTTGCTGCTTATACATGTTATCCCCCTTGGCAAACTTTTCACATGCAAGGTCGGTCATATTGACCGCTTGTGCATATTTTGTTTGTTTTGCATCGGTGGTAGATCTCACCGTCGAGACATGTAATAAATGTCTCATTGAGTGAACTTGTGTGGCATTTATTTCAAACTTATAGTTATGTTTTAGTTTTTAAATGTATTTGAAATCATTTTTATTGTGTCATTACTTCTTTCTTGTATCCTTGTTTCTTTCTCTTCGTAAAAAAATGTTGATCCATTGCAACCAGATAGTGGGAGTGTGTGTTATCAGGGTTTCACCTTTTGGTCACCATTTTTCTATAATAGGTAAGTTTACCTTTTCTTTATGTTCAAGTTTCTACATTAGTGATAATGTAGTTGTATTGATTATGCTTTTGTCATTCATCTCCCTTATAATGTTGAAACCCTAATTTTTTTTCCTAGTTTTGTGTCGATTGATTTATATTCATTTAAAATTTAGGGTTTTTCTTTTCCTTTTACTATTTTTTGATTGACATTTTTTGTCATTTTTGTTTTGTTTCAAGGGTTTTGCCTTCTTTTTCTGAGTCGTGACACATGTATCATTAGCGGAAATGATAGTCGATGCATGTGCCTTGTCCTTAAACTTTCCCTCAGGTAGAGGTGGTTAAAACTGCCGTCACTACATGGTAATAAAACTTACCCTCTATTGTATTGATGCAGTGGGAACACCCGCCCAAAGCACAGACCTTTTTCTTGAGAAAATATGCAAGGGCGGTCAATATGACTGCCTGTACATATTTGTTTGCAACTTTACCCAAAGTGTATAGGTGGGTAAAAACCCCATCCAAGCATAATGTATGAATTTTGACACATGTAAAGTCGGCTCTTTTGCCCGACTATGCATCACTCAAAAAACAAACAAGGCATGGATGTAATAGTGGTTAAAATGACTAACTTTGCATCTAGATACTTCAAACCTCACTTGACATGCTCAAGCGGTCGTTTCTGTCGTTCTTACATGCTTACATAAACTTGCAAATTTTATCCTCATGTAAGGGTGGTCATTTTGACCGCCCCTACATCAAAAATATAATTCTCCCGAAACACATGCAATAGTGGTCAAAATGACTGACTTTGCATAATAAGTGAATAATCTCTTGTGTAGGAGAGGTCATTTTGACCGCCCATGCACATTTTCCTAAATTTTTTTTTCTAACACTAGGAAAATTTGCCTTTCAAGGCCTATTAACCCGCTTTCACCTTTTACCTCAATTTGCGCACACTCGAGCCCTTCAACGCATGCTTCCCTGTTCATGATCATCGAATCACAGTAATCCCAATTTATCCATTTTTCCCCTAACTGCGAGATCATGGTTTTTTGCAGTTTTCAACAAACATCTGTGGTAGATATCTTTTCTAGAATTCTCTCTAGAGCTGATGTCGGAGCCGTCTCCATCCAAAGCCAAAATCATGAAGTACAAATACCAAGGGGTCTTCCCTGTCACGTCAGTATAGTTGAATGTTGATGAAATCAAAGATATAGAGATAGGGCATGTAGATATGATAGAGTTCGTGGACAGAACTAAACAGACAAATCCTTCCAGACATATGAAAAAGATCATTGATAGAAACATTCACTTGGTTGCCTCTTTTCTAGTTTCTACCCATAACCCCGAGTTTGTTCTTCAGGTGGCTAGTCATTACGACATGGATACTAGGGTTGTGACATATTCCCAAGGGAATGTGATTATGAGGTTGGATGCAGAATTTCTTGACAAAATCTTCATGTGTCCTCCTATTGAAAACATTAGACAAATTGATTTTGCTCAAGGGCAAAGAGACGATGATGCAGATGTGAAAGTCGCAAGAAGGTACATAAATAGTAAATGGTTGAAGATTGCTTGGAGTAATATGACCAGATGGCCAAAGGATCTCTTGAGGAGTGACTTTGTAGAGGAGGTTTGTGACTTGATCACACTTTTGAGTCGTATTAGAGGACTCCCTTCTTCCTCCAAGTTTCAGGAATGGATGTATACATACATCAAGGTGATTCTCTGTGGCACACATAAAATCTTCTAGGGATAACAGATTAGTAATGCTTTGTATGAGCAGTTGGTGAAGGTCAACACAACATTCAAATTTTATATGACCTCATATCTTGTATATGCTGCCGCAAGCATGAGAAGTTTTCCTGGTCTTGCTCAGGTTGGTGACAGGAGATTGGTTCCCATGTATGAGTATTATCCTCAAATCACTATAAAGGGATCAATCCATCATTTCTGTAGGGTTAATGATGCTTTCTTTTCAGTGTTTATGTGCTTATGGGACAATGAACTTGTTCAAAAGAGGGTTTTGGATGAAGCTTGGGAAGTTGTAAATTCTTTTGGCTTCTTATTCTTACAATTTCCTACTTTCACATATCTCAGAGTAGGGTATTATCCTAGTTACCCTTATATACTTCCATGATATCCCAGTAACTGGATTGTTCTCATGGAATTATGTAGGCAGCTGATTATGGTACATAATAAACAAATGGAGCTAAAAAAATTAGGGATAAATTTTCCTGTAGAAATTGGGAGGTACTTAGTTTAGTTAGCTAACAAGGCAAAAATAGTTGATTCTGAATCACAGCTGGTCAACATGAAAACTTTCAAGAAAAGGGACTATTTTGACTTTAGGAGGGTACAAGTAAAAATCAAAAGAAAGTCAACTTTCCATATGCCTATGGTGGAAGATATTTGGATTGATCTCAGGACACAAAATGAGATCAGGAAGTTAGACTATTGTAGAATTCATTTGAGTCCGATAGAAGAGTTGGGCCTTACAGATATTCTAGATGGAATGGAAGATGGTGGGGATGTTCTAGATCCCAAATATAATACTGAGAATGTTGAAGTCTCACCTCTTCCAGAAGTAAAATGGTCAGTCAAAGAGCAAACTTTCATAAGGAAAAGATTCCAACTGATCCTGGCTAACACAAACATATGGTTGGAAAGCAAAGGGATCAGCTTGAAGGAATTTCTTATAGGGTTAATTCTAAAACTTAGGAGCAAACAGGTGAGAAAATGGAAAACAGGACCAAGAATAAGAGTGACACCCCTTCTTCCTCCAAAATACATAAGCCAAAAATTAATTTTGTATCTAAAGGAGGGAAAAAGAAGGAAATCACAAAAACCTCTAATGTCACTGAATCGGGTGCTGAAGACACAAATGTTGAGCAAATGGAGGTTGAAGATGTTGAAACTAAAAAGCAAAATATTGAGAAATCTACGGATGCCCAACCAACAAAAATGACTGAGAAACCTGTTAAAGAGGATGGAACAGAACAAGATAAAGATGAGAGTGTAGAGCAGGAACAACTTGGTGATCCACATCAGTCTCCTAAGAAGGATCTTCCAATTGAATCACAAGTTTCTACACCCCTTCCTCATGCTCATGTTTCTGGTAGTTTTCCAGTAGTTTCAAGTGTTCCTATTTCACCTATTTTCGTTGTTTCTTCTGATAATACCCCTACTTTTGTAAGAACCAGTTTTGGGACTGTGTTTGATTCCTCCGGTTCTATCCCAAGTTTATCTTCCCCGTCTTTTGATATTGGTGAACAATCTATTTTGAACATCTTCTGGATGGTTCAGAGAAAGTTGTTGACAAAGGTGTAGTTTTTACCAACACCAGTCCTATTGTTACCATAACAGGTGTAAATATGGATCCGACAAAACAAGTAGTGGATTCATCCCTGAATATTAGTGCTTATGTGCTTCCTCCATGGTTGTCTGCATATACTCCCAAGAGAAAGAAGCAAGCTATTTCGCCAAATGAAATTGATATTGAGAAGTTGTTACCTGTTAAATCAAAGACTCTAAAGAAGAAGCCTAAGACTGTTTCTAGGCTTATAAATGAAAAGGGAATCAGCTATGCGGAAATTGCCAAGCCACCAAAGGATGCCACTATTGACAATTTTAACATGAATGATTATGTCGTCTCAAGGGTTGAGTTAGGTAAGCTAACTCATGAAGGCATTAAGGCAGATTTTCAAACTACTGCTAGCACCTTGCTCAAAAAATATGATGAAGTCAAGAAGGAGAAAGAACAGTATAAAGCTAAAGCAGAACAACTTGCCGTTGTTTTTCAAAAAATAGTAAAATCATCTGAAATTGTGGAACCCATGGCAGTGACTGTAGAAGATCCTTTGATCCAGAAGGTTGAAAAATCTTAGGCCAGAGGAAGAGTGGTAGGAGATATTGTGGAACATTTGCTAGGCCAAGGGCGAATTCTACTGAAGACCACCGTAGAAAGAAAAGAAAAGATGGATAAAGCCAAAGCTGAGCTTGATAACATGGTTGACTTACTTTCCCAAGAGCTGTAGGATCAAGAAGAGAGCTTGGAGGAGTGGATAGAGATGAAAAATATTAAGATAAAGAATTTGATTACCATTGGGGTCATCTCAAATCAGGAATCATATCTTAAGACTAAGGAGTCTCTTGTTCATCGTATCCATATAGTAAAAGGCTTACTTGAGGATTTATGCCAAGCTCGTGAAAATAGTGAAGACAGTGATGTCACGGTACATAGGTTGGAAGAACTCCCATGCACCCTCACAGGTGAAGATCATAAGTTTCTTTCAACATATGAAATGATAAGCTCCTTCAAAAAGATGGTTCAAAGGAAATTCGAAGATGAAGTGCCCTCAAGTACTTTCTATGTACAATCTCTATGATCAGCATTCAACTTTTGAGAACTTGAAGGACAATCTTGACAAGCATGAGAAGGCAATAAAGACAGTAAAAGATGCGGTTTTCTAGGCCCGTACTATCTCAAAAAATACAGCTAGGCTAGATGCTTGTGAAATGGCAGCTATACAGGCCATGCATTAGAATTTTCTAAAGAAGAATTATGGAGGAAGCTGAAGTTCCTTTTTGATACCTTAGTTTATTTTTTTCTTGTATATGTAATTTGAATTTTGTTGTGGACATATTCATGTGTAATTTTCTAAAATGTAATTACATGTGAGGCAAAGGAAGTCCTAAGTCAATTAGGACTCTTCTACTTGAATAAGTCAAAGTAGTTAGGATTTTCCCATTTTTGCTCTCGGTTTCTCTTTTTTATAAAGAGGACCCCCATTGTAATTTTTATCTTTTAGTTATTGAAGCAAAACTCTGCCAAATTGAAGAGCATTTTGAGACTTTGTGTTCAAATTGTAAATCATATTTTATCAAGTGAATAGAAAAGCAAGTGATCTTTCAATCTTTGTGTTGGAATAACTTGTGGCGTATTGGAATTGTTCTTATGTCCTTTTTCTTATGCTATCTTATCTACTTGATCAAATTGTAGTGTGAGTGTGAATAATCTGGGATATTTTCTAAAGCTGATTTTGGAGACTTTGTGCTACAACAATTATCTTTAGTTTGTGATTTTATGTTTTGAAGTAAAAGATATTGGAAAGGCTTTGAACTACTATTATCTTTTGTGATCATATATTTTGTCATAGTATTCAGTGAAGACTTTGAGCTACACCTTATCCTACTTGGTTCTAAATTGTAAATCAGTGAAAGAAGCAACTATAGACTTTGTACTCTCGTGGGTTTCTAGGTTATTTCAATTTGTATTGTGAAAGTACTCTTTTATATTGTAAACATCATTTCTAAAAAAAAAGAAATGGATGACATGGTTTCACCCCAAAATTAGTTTTTAGTGCAAATAAGTTTGTAATAGTTAATAGGGAACCTCCCCTTGCTAAGAGGAGAGATTTATCTCATTACACTGTGGTTGATATAACCATTTTACCTTCAGTTAGTTGAAGACAAAATATTCACCCAACAATTCTTTATGCTTTGATGGATATCCATACGATGTTCCAAAGATCCTATTTTGGTACAGATAGGGTGGATGCTGGCAAAGGTTGTGGAATTTAGCTTTACACATGCCAATTGCATTTTCTTGGAAGTTTCTAAAATCTTTTCAACAAATCCATTTTTTGCATATCTTGCAATCATTGCATCCCATGAGAGGACATCTCTTTGTGGTGTTGTATCAAATAATCTACATGCCTTGTCTATGCTTCCACACTTTGCATACATGTCTACAAGGGTAGCTGCAATTACAACATGTGGCAAAAATCCTATATCCTTTATGCTTTGACGGTTGTCCATATGTTATTCTGAAGATCCTATTTTGGTATAGATAGGGAGGATGCTGGCAAAGGTTGTGAAATTTGGCTTTACACATGCCAATTGCATTTGCTTGAAAGTTTCTAAAGCCTTTTCAATAATCCACATGCCTTGTCTATGGTTCCAATTTTCATGGTTGAGTGTTAGGTCAAACAATCCACATGCATTGTCTATGCTTCCACACTTTGCACACATGTCTATAAGGGCAGCTGCAATTACAACATTTGATAAAGTTCCTATATCCTTTATGCTTTGATGGTTGTCCATACCCTATTCCAAAGATCCTAATTTGGTAGAGATAGGGAGGATGCTGGCAAAGGTTGTGGAATTTGGCTTTACATGTGCCAATTGCATTTGCTTGAAAATTTCTAAAGCCTTTTCAACAAATCCATTTTTTGCATATCTTGCAATCATTGCATTCCATGACAGGACATCTCTTTGAGGTGTTAGGTCAAACAATTGACATGCCTTGTCTATGCTTCCACACTTTGCATAATGTCTACAAGGGTAGCTGCAAATATAATATTTGAAAAAATTCTGGTATCCTTTATACTTTGAGATGTTAGGTCACACATTCCATGTGCCTTGTATATGCTTCCACACTTTGCATACATGTCTATAAGGGCAGCTATAATTACAACATCTAGCAAAATTCCAATATCCTTTATGCTTTGGTGGTTGTCCATACCATGTTCCAAAGATCCTAATTTGGAGGATGCTGGCAAAGGTTGTGGAATTTGGCTTTACACATTCCAGTTGCATTTGCTTGAAAGTTTCTAAAGCCTTTTCAACAAATCTATTTTTTGTATATCTTGCAATGATTGCATTCCATGACAGAACATCTCTTTGAGGTGTTAGGTCAAACAATTGATATGCCCTGTCTATGCTTCCACACTTTACATACATATCTACAAGGGTAGCTACAAACACAATATCTGACAAAATTCTAGTATCCTTTATGATTTGAGGTGTTAGGTCAAACAATCCACGTGCCTTGTATATGCTTCCACACTTTGCATACATGTCGACAAGGGCAAGTGCAAATACAACATCTAACAAAATTTTTATATCCTTTATGCTTCCACAATTTGCATACATGTCTACAAGGGCAACTGTAATTACAACACATGACAAAAAAATCCTATATCCTTTATGCTTTGAGATGTTCTATCAAACAGTCTACATGCCTTGTCAATGCTTCCATAGTTTGCATACATGTCTACAAGGGGAGCTGCAGTTACAATATATGACAAAAAATCCTATATCCTTTATGCTTTGAGGTATTGTATCAAACAGTCCACATGCCTTTTCTATGCTTTCACACTTTGCATACATGTCTACAAGGGCAGTTGGAATTACAACATCTGACAAAATTCCTATATCCTTTATGCTTTGATGGTTGTCCATACCCTATTTGCAATAATGGTATTCAAATTTACGTCTCTATATGTGATCCAAGACTAGTGATGAAGTCCTTTTGAAAACTTGAGTTCATGCTAGGAGTTTTGACCAATAGTTTAAGCCTTAAGATGTATGACATCAAAACTATCTCTTACATCATGGTGACATTTTTGGCACTACATGTCCTTTTAGGTATGCATAGCTAAAGATATCCTATATCTATGTATATAATACCATCTTGATGAGGGTTTCAAACAAGAAATGACCCCATAACTTCCCCTAAAACTATGACAGTCCTTGACTAGCCTCCTATGACTCTCCATTTACTTTCTTTTTCATTATTTCTTATAAAGGTTTTTATGACTTGCTTCCAGTTTTTAATTGGATTCACATCTTCCACTACATGTTGACAATTTTACATCTAATAGAATCTTGTACATACTATTCTTGACCTCTTATAACTTTTTATACCTATAGAAACTCTCTAGACTAGGTTGCTCCCTAGTGGACTAGGCTACTAGCATAGGTGTTGGATAAGGACTAGGTTGCCCCTTTGTCTAATATCAAACAAATCAACTTACATGACCTTCTAAATTCCTAGAAAACTTCATCTTCTAATTCTAATCAATTCAGTATTTTAAAACTTTTAATTTTACTATTGGAACTTTGGTGCATTATTCACCTACATAAAGTTCCTAGTAAGGTTTCTCATGAAAGAAGTTGATGGACTTTGTTCTAGGTTTATGTTGATAGTTATCTGGTCTAATAGCAAACAATTGTAGTGAGCTGTAGATGGTAGCAATGAGATTTAGGTGTTGCATTTTAGCATGGAAACTTACATAAATCTACTGCTGCTATTTTCTAACCTCAAGCTATTTTGAAGGAGAACTCACAACTGCATAATTGTAGGTATGTCATTCTAAGTATTTATTATAGTGTAGGTACACTTGTAGTGCTGTTGGAGGACACATGGTAATGACCATGAACATGGTGATATTATAGGAAATGCTTAGAGGTACTACAAGTAGCTAGAATTAATTAGGTGTATGTCATACAAAGATCAAAGACAGCCCTAGGTTGACTATCATGTATCAAAGGCATTATTGTCATCCTAGAGGATACTTATACCCTGGCATTATGAATGCGAAGTCTACAAGTAGGGAGTGGAGAGAGAAAGAAGAGGATTGTCATAATGAAGAGATAGTTGTGTTGGTAATCAGAGAGTAGAAATCCTAAATTAAGAAGGGAAGCCAACCCCATCAAGTTAAGCATACCATTCCCACATAAAGACAACCCTAGCAAGGCCAATAGACCAACTATGACACAGTACACTTATGGACAAGCATGCAATTATGCTTTAGTCTTAAAGTCCAAGAATGTGACAGTCATCAGTAAGAAAGCAATCACTTAGCTTTGGGACTGGAAGGGTGAGATTGTTATATGATGAACAAGGCTTCCATTTGGGGGGATCTAGAAATTAAAACATTAGTCATATGATTGATAGGACAGTCATCAAGGTCCTAAGAGTATTTACTATTCACCATACCATTATTCACATTTTAGCACTATCAACACATATTAAAATAGTGTTGTCCCAGCAAAACAGAGAAGGCTATTATAAAGATCTTCGAACACTCATTTTATAAATGTACAGTTATATGCAAATGGTAGCAGCCACATGTCAAGCTTGAATGGTCATATCAACCTAAGGACTACATGATTGAATCCTCAGGGCAATGCGAACACGATATATATGTGAGGCCCACCCTTGTGCGATTGGATTAGTTGCATTTTTAGACCATGTTGTTTTTCTTCACCAAGCTAAGGGTTTGACTTATGGGAGTGTGACCCTATCTTTAAGGCTATGTACTGTTGTGTGGACCTTTTGTATAAGGCCGTTGTGTTAGTTGGGTAGGTGTGTGTGATGCACACCCTAGCTGAGGTTGTTTGGATCATCACCTATTGTGTTTAAACTAGAACCTTTAGTATTGTAATGCGAGGCTACCATGTGTTGTACTTCTTTTATTTATGAGACTTATTATTTAGAGTATCTTTGTCATGCAGACATTTTAGGGGTTGATGACCCCGTAGATTCAGACATTCATGGACTTACCTTATACCTTGATTCAAATTATGGATTTATGATGTGATGATGTTATATCTATGCATGTGAGATTATAATTGATTCTATGATGTATAATACGAGGTTAAGTTGAAGCAATTGAAATGTTTGGTTGATGAGCAAATTAATGAAATATTATGCAGTTTTAATCCTAATTTGATATTTAGAAATGCAAATGAATTATGAATCGTGTAAGAGATAACATGTGTTATAATTGAGGTTTAATATGATTATGCGATTTTGTGTGTGTGCTTTTCCTTTTGCTTTGGCTATGATGAACATGTGTTATTAATCCGTTGTAGAAGTGTGCAGGTGATTTTCCATGCCCATGAAAAATTTGAAGGTTCCAGTAACCCTATGTGAAATCTGTGTTTAGCCGATCTAGTCCCAAAAGGGACCAAGGTCTCAATTGTGTTTGAGCATGTTGAATTGTAATGTTTGTTTTGATGTTCCTTTGACTAGGCTTTACCCTTTTTAATTGATTTATTAAGGTGTTGTGAAATGTAATGTTTGAATTTGCACTATTTAAGTACTTTTAATTTTTGGGCCTTTTTATGTGGATTTATGTAACCCATGGTGTTTATTTTGGTCAAATAATGACCCTAGATTATACCCCTAGGGTCTAGGACCAATTTAAGCATGTTAAACCTTAGGTTAATCTTAATTTGGTCACTTTAACTTTACTTTGAAGTTAAGTGACGAATTTTTGAAGTTGGGAGGAGTGGTGGATGGGTCAAAGATTCCACCATGACCAACTCCACTTCCCTAGGTATGGTCTTCCTCATCTTGAAGACTTGGGGAGTCTTCAAGACCCCCAAGTGTGAGAGAACTCATTCCAATTCTCTCACACATGTGTGAGAGCATCTAGGAGGGAATGGGTTTGCCTTGATAGCTAGGAGATTGACATATGTCATATCCTTATCCTTATGGAGTCCTCCATGTGGGATTCCTCTCTCTCCACCTTGCTCTCACACATGTGGAAGAGAGTGAGGCTTGGTGGGATGGGAGTGTGACATGTGTCACCTCGACATCTCTTAGAGTTTGCAAGTAGATTGCGAGGAGGAAGGAGAAGGTGACATGTGTCACCTCCTCATTCCTCAAGGCTCTTTGGTGTAGCCTATTAAACTCCATCTTTGAGAGATGGAGGGGGTTCTTCAATTTTTTGGATTTTCTTTTGTAATTATGGACTTGGGAGATAGCTAGAGTTAGAGGCTTTTTGGAGACAAGGAGATTGCAAGGAGGCTTGGGAGCTCTCCATCAAACTCTCACCATTTTTGGGCTTCTAAGGTAAGCACCAAGGCTTGATGCTTTCCCTTTGTTTTTACATTTCAATGTGTGTGATGAATGCTTTGTGTAATTTTGAGTTTGGTGTATTTGTTGTGTGGGATTCTTTTGGGTGTTAGATGAAGCTCTCCATTGAGGAGAGCTCATCTTGTTTTGGGGTGGGAGAGGAGTGAACCTCCTCAGTGGTTACCTCATTATATTTGGAGTCATAGTTGGCCATGAGAGTGTATTTTTGATGCATTGGAGATTTGGGGTGAATGCATGAGTGCATTGGATTTTTGTGACGTTGAGTTTTTTGAGAAGGCAAGAGTGCCTTGAGAATTTGATATATTGTGATTTTGGGGTACTATGGTGATTTGGTGTTTTGGGTTTCCCCCTTGAGTGAGAGTAGTCCACTCTCCTACCCCCAAATATCCATGAAAATAGATTTATAATGTGAAATCCTTGGGAGGGTTTGTTCTTACTTGCATGAGTGTATTTTGGTGTTATTTTCTTGTTGTGGTTTGAACCCTGTTACATGGGTGACCTCTAATCTTGGGGTGACTTGTTCTCAAGTCTACAGTTGGAAGGTGAGCTCCCATGGGTATGTGGAAACTATCTTGTTATTTTTGCAGGTTTGGTGGTCTTGGAGTTTTGTTGAACTTGTATGGCATTTTGGCTGCCATAGTATATTGGCCTTGTAATGAGCTTAGCTCTCTCTTGTAGTCTTGAGGGGTATCTTCTCTCTTATGGATGTTGTATTTTTTTATGCACTCTTTGTAATTTAAATGATCTTTGAATCTAATAAAATGTATGGTTATGAAGTTCTATTTAAGTTGTGTTGTTGGAAAGGAAGATTATGTTTTCATGTGAAAGAAAACTCTCTCCCTACCTTTAAACTTGTATCATTTAAATGAATATATTACTGTTGAAAGAAAGGGAAATATATTGATGTTGAAAGGGAAATAAAAATAAATTATGCTCATAGTTGAGTGTGTTGAGAAAAATTGCAAAGTATGGTTATGCATAGTGGAATAGAAAAGAAAATGAATGTATTATTCTGCTGTCAAAGTAAAAATAATATTGCAGAAGGAAGATAAATTGTTGTATTAAATCAGTTAGTTGTAGTTTATATATATATATATATATATATATATATATATATATATATATATATATATATATATATATATATATCTATATATATATATATCTATATCTATATCTATATCTATATCTATATCTATATCTATATCTATAGATATAGATATAGATATAGATATAGATATAGATATAGATATAGATATAGATATAGATATAGATATAGATATAGATATAGATATAGATATAGATATAGATATAGATATAGATATAGATATAGATATAGATATAGATATAGATATAGATATAGATATAGATATATATATATATATATATATATATATATATATATATGAATAAAAAGGATAGTTGTGCTTGCTATTTTTAATATGGTAGTTCTCTGGTTTTGATTAAAAAAAAGAAATTTATAGAGAGATCATTTCTTTTTTATATGAGCACTATGTATTTTTTTTAGAAATCAAATTTTCTATGACAAAATGATCAGGAGCAACATATATGTATATTTTAAAACAAAAATAAAACATTTAATGTAACCCATTGCAGAGTAGTACTCTACTACGATTTCAAAATTGTAGATAGGTATTAGAATCTAAAATGGAAGAGGCAGTGAGGGGCGGTGGCCATGGCTGCTGCCGTGGTTCTTTGGTTGTGTGTTAGGGGGACAGCGGAGCCCCGCACCACTCCCCATTTCGGCTGCCTTTGAGCACTTCAGTGGACTATGTTACCATAATCGACCACTCTACGAACTGTGATAACACAGTCCGCCACTCTGCAGACTGTGGTAACACAGTCCACCACATTCTTTTCTACCTTTTTTAAAAATAAAACATACTCAAAAAAACCTTTGCCGCTTTCCTCCATTAGTTCGACCTGCAATCTTAATATAGTTTGTAGCATATATATATATAAGTATTTATATATATTCGGTTAAACAATTTTTGTTATCAAAAAATATATATATTATATAAGAATGGAACATCTCTGTGTTTGATGCCCTCTAAAAAAAAAAGACAACAAAGAGCCTCGATGGCAAATTCTTTTACCCTGCACAAATCTTATACCAGACCAGAGAGCTCCATGGAGATTTTTGCTAACCTATGACAAAAAATAAAAATAAAACAGAGAAGGAAGTTTGATAGCACAAACAAAAATGAAACCCTATGAGCCTCCATAGCAAAACTTGAGCTCCATGAAACCTGGAAACAAAACCAGAGAGAATAAAACACAAAAGAAAAAAAAAGAAATAGGGTTAGGGTTTGAGGAGAGGAAAAATAAATGAGTAGGGGAAATGAAAAGAAATGAAATGATTAGGGTTTGTCGGAAAACAAATAGGAAAGAAAATAATTTTATTTTACTCATGTGTATGTGACTTATTTTCCCTCTCTTTTAATTGAAAATCATTTTATCATTTGGGCTTTTTCCTCTTATTTTTTTTTAAATTTTTAAGAAATTAATTTAATGCATTTTATCATTTGGATTTTTTCATCCTTTTAATTTTTTTTTTAATTTTTAGGATTTTAATTTTTTTTTAATGGGGTTTTGGATGTGGGAAATATTAGTTCTTTATTGAAATTAATTTAAAACATTTTATCATTTGGGCTTTTTCATCCTTTTAATGCCTTTTTAATTTTTAGGGATAGAGAGTTGAGTGGGTTTGATTTTTAAACCTAGGCCCTTTTAATTTTATCTAGTGGTTATTTTTGATAGGCTTGGGTGTGGGAATTTATTGTGATGATAAATTATTTAATTTTAATCCACTTAACTCTATTTGGCTAGTGCATATTATAAAGGAAATTTTAATAATTGTTGCTTAGTAATGTGATTCTTTTTATTATTTTGTGGGCATGGGTAAATAAGTTTATGTTGGCATAATTTAGTTAATAGGTGTATTTATCTTTTAATTAATTTATTGGAAGGCTTGGTAGGGGTTTATTTTAAATTTATTTTCCATGATTAATGAGGAGGCATTATGCTGCTGGATTTTCCCTAGATTAGTGAAATGGCAAATTAAGTATTTTAATTCTTATCTTTTACTTATTGCATTATTTATTATTGAAAATTTAATTATGTTCTAGATAGATTTAATTTATCTTAATTATGTTCTAGTTTCCTAAGGTTAGATTTCGACACTTGTTGAAATCACATCACTTCACTTAGTAACCCTAGGGTTAGACGCAATTTGGAACTAACCCTATTGGTGACGCTCCTCGCGTCACATAACCCCCTTAATAGACTATCATTTTGTAGGAGATGCGAAAGGACTTCACATTACCCCAACATTGACTGAGGTCTTCGCCTTCGTGCGTACGTCTCCGAGCACGCATGTTGCGCGCGAGGGGGTTTTTAGAGTCGGGTGGGAAAAGTTTTTGTTATTTCGTGTCATGACCACATGGAAAATGTGGAAATAACTTGCATGTTGTGTGTTGTGACCACATGGGAAATGTGGGCATGACATTTGGTATCAAAGCCTGAGTTTCAAACACTGGGATCTCTAGGTGCGTATAATTGTCGAGTTGGGTCAATAATAGATCATGCATACTTGTGTTGCACGTATAACTCTAACTTGTGTAGCAATGAATTTGTAAGAGACCTTGTGTGGAAATAGCTTGTTTTCCCTCATTTTTTTCTTCCGCTAACCCCCATGTATCACTTGGTGTCGTAGGTACTTGGGGAGTGTATTCTTGATGAATAGAGTAATAGAAGGACCATGCTGTTGTTATATGGAGCCTAATCAGACTTGGAGGTTATATTTACCCCTCTTTTATCGGTGCGGTTTCCCCCCAAATCCCTACGGGGGCAAGGGGCAGTGCCCCCAAGACGGGGTCAAGGGGCACCAGGAGTTATTTTTTCATTGACCGACATAAGAAAACCCTGTTTTTGTAACCGACAAAAAACTTGATAAAAAGTGGCTAAGGGTTAGGGTTTTGGTATTGTATTGTATTGTAGCATTTTGCAGCGGTATTGAGTTGCAGGGATTGCTAATTGTAATCAGTTTGATTTACTGGATAATAATATTGGACTCTCTGTTTGGTGGATGTAGCCCGAGTTTGGGTGAACCACGTTAAAACTTGTCTCTCGCTGTTATTATTTCTGTGTATTTCCATTCCTCTGTTTAATCTTTATTTGCATTTAATTGATATCTTCTTTCGGCTAACCCTAGCACATGCAAGTCCTAAATTTGAAAGTTGGTCAACTTCTTGACCTAGTGCTATCCTAAGAGAATGGTATTGGTTGGGTTTTGCTAAGTGTTTCATTCCAACTAATCCTTGCTCCTTGTCCTAGTTGTTGGTGCAATTCGATCCTTCTTTAGGAGTCATGACAACCTATGGTAAGTGCACCCTTGGACAAGTTATTATGATAAAGTTTTATTCCTTTGGCTACCTTGCAGGCTGCCCTGAAGAATGTTGAGTTGTGTTTATCCTACCTCATAGGAGGAAAGGAATGTACTGAGTGGTACACTATCTTGGACAAAGACTCCTGTACCCTAATTATTATTTTTAGATCCACCTTGAGTCATTTATCTAACCTTTGTGTCATGGGGGATGCGAAGAAGTTGTAAACCTTTAGTTGTCCTTTGCCTTGATGTAGGAATTAAGATATCCCAATGAGTAGTTGTCACTCAAAGAGTGAATAAAATGGTATATTCTCTTGTAAGAGTCACTTGGTACCCTCATCTGGAGGATGGAGTAGTGGATGTTAAAAGAGTTCGGCATGTAAGGCTTGTTGTGGCTATTTTCTTGAGTATGCCTTTTGGGATGAGTAGTGGCTTCAAGGACCACTTCATGGTTGTAAATTTTGTGACATTGTTGTGCCACGTTCAGCTAACCTCCTCGTAACATGTTGGTGTCTAACGAATATTTAGGCTATGCACTACCTTCGCATTAATTTGTAATGTGCTTTGTTCATTTAAAGTATGGTACCTCTTTAGTTAAGGGTTTAAAGGTGGTGTAAGTGCATGGGGTTGAAACAGTTTATGTTAGTCAAGGAATAAGATTTAGCTGCAAGTATAAGTTCATATTGGCTTATTAAATAGTAACCTAAGTGTAACTTTATCCTTTCCTTGCCACCTTGTTTCATTGAAATTTGCTCCCTTTTATGTCTTGATAGGGTGACGAGTCCCCCTTGGAAGTAACATTTGTCCTTGTGTGCTTAGGAGGCTCTATTAAAGTCTTGAAATGGTTGTAAGTAAAGAAAGTTGAGATTTAGTATGTTTGTTCTATTGGGTTAATGTGGAAACCCTTTAAGTGGTACCTTCTTAAACTTTTAGCTGTTGGGTTTTGGTGACTCTTGAGGTGAGTCCCCTGTGCAACTGATTGCATGAGTCCTCGTAGAGGATCCTAATGGTTAGAAAGATATTAGATTCTTTTATCAAACGTGATGATTCTAGGTGTCGTAGTGACGAAGGCCCCACACAGCTTGCTATAGGGAAATGAAGGTGGTTTATCACTTGTAAGATTATCTTGGAGGCGTTAGGGACTATAAGGATGTGTGGGGAAGTTGAATTCGTGTTGGGAATATTAGTGGGATGATTGTAATACCCTTTGGTTGTTAATGGTTAAGTGTTGTGATTGACATGTATGATTGACATAGATGCATCCGATGAGTTGTTTTGGGGCAATATTAAGGCCTCGATTTTGAACTTGCAAGTAAATTCTGAACCACCTTGGGTAATTTTAGAATTATGGAAGTAGTGATTTTCGAATGGTTTTGGTAGTATTCATGCTGATGTGGTTTCGTGTTCCTTCTAGGAAGTGCGTAAGGCCCACTTTGAAGGTGACTCTTAGGATACATGACTTTTGGCAATCTTTTCCAAGCATGCACTAGGCTGCCTAGAAGTTGTGAGTGTACGTGTAGTGGGGTATTTCATGACCTTAGTTAAGAATGTGACCACTATCCCCCTCCTCTCCTTCGTAATTGTGTTATATACGTATAATGTTGTAATGTGCAATTTTAGTTAAACTGTTGAAGATAGTTAGCTACTTATTGATGAATTTTTTTATTGTTTTCAAAACCAACAGTTTTGAGTCTATTTATTTGGGCTACTTAGCTGACTTACTTAATTGTAGTCCTCTTACCTCAAGGACTTGTTCTATTGTAATTTGATTTAAATTTTGAATGTTGAATTTGGTGCCACTTTTGAATTTGACTTATCTTTAAATTTTGAATTATCTTTTGGGTCTTAATTCTTCTAAAATTTTATTTGTTAAACTTATTCAAGACTTATCTTTTGTAAGATTTTATTTTGAGGATCCTTGTTATTGTTGGTATTGCTAGTACTTTGTAGTGTTGTGAACTATGTAACCTACGTTACCCATAAGGGGTGCTTGGTGAGAGGAAGATGGGAAAAGTCAGTCTTGGTTGATGTCGTAAGCTTGATGTTGTTTAGTGGATTGCCAGTGGTGGTTCATAATTTCCATGTTGATCTTGTGTTGTGTTGAGTAATGTGTTGGTACTTTCTCATTTTGAGAGGCCAAATCTTTGAGAATCAAGAGATGGGTGCTAGTGAGGTTTGAAGGAGTAGATGGGTTGGGAAGGCTTGAAGATCCTCCTGTCATTGTGTGCACCCATCGTCCTCAAAATTTTGGCCCTTGTTTAAGGAGGCTTTGTGGTTTCTCCTTTCTTTTGAAGTTAACCCACAAGTTGTTTTTAGTGGCATCGATGTTAATTTTGTTCCTTGATGCTAGGGACGCTTGGACATGTTTGGTTCCTAACTATTCTGTAAGTCTAATCTAGGTAGTCTAGTGGGGACATGTTGATAGAAGGGGCAGCTGAGACTTGAGAGTCTGGTGCTTTTCTCTTGGAGTCTTATGTGTTTTAGCTTAGCATCGGTGGTAAGTTGAGTGAGATGTGTGTTTGGGGCTTGTTCGGTGGCTTCACGGCTAGTTGTTTGGACAGGCTTCCTTTTGGCTGCTTTATGTTAGTTAGGTTTTTGGATGGCCATATGATTTAGTTGAGTTAGTGTTTAGCAGGACCTCTCATAGTGCTAACCTTCGGGGTATGTCCCCATCTTGCGTGACCTTGAAATACTTGGTGGTCTATCTTAGGACATCTAATGCCCTAGTGCCTTTTGATGCTTGTAACGTGCTTGGAGTATGTATTGTGGCTAGGTTTTTGACCCCTCCTGGTCGGAGGGGGGTATCTTTGAGATCTATGCGATTACTTATTAAGTTCTTTTATGTCGAAATCAATTTGAGTTCAATGCCATGTTGAAATGGCTTGTAGTTGGGTTACTATATGATACTTTCGTGTTAACTTCTAGGAGGAAGTTTAGCTCTAGGGGAGGAGGATGTGAGGCCCACCCTTATGTGATTGGATTAGTTGCACTTTTATACCATGGTGTTTTGTTTTTCCAAGCTAAGGGTTTGACTTATGGGAGTGTGACCCTATCTTTGAGGCTATGTAGTGTTGCGTGGACCTTTTGTATAAGGCAGTTGTGTTAGTTGGGTAGGTGTGTGTGATGCACACCCTAGCTAGGGTTGTTTGGATTATCACCTGTTGTGTTTAAATTGGAACCTTTAGTGTTGTAATGTGAGGCTACCATGTGTTGTACTTCTTGTTTTATTTATGAGACTTATTATTCAGAGTATCTTTGTCATGCAGACATTTTAGGGGTTGTTGACCTTGTAGATTTAGACATTCATGGACTTACCTTATACCTTGATTCAAATTATGGATTTATGATGTGATGATATTAAATCTATGCATGTGAGATTACAATTAATTCTATGATGTATAATACAAGGTTAAGTTGATGCAATTGAAATGTTTGGTTGATGAGCAAATTGATGAAATATTATGCAGTTTTAATTCTAATTTGATGTTTAGAAATGCAAATGAATTATGAATCATGTAAGAGATAGCATGTGTTATAATTAAGGATTAAGATGATTATGCGAATTTGTGTGTGTGTGCTTTTCCTTTCTCTTCAGCTATGATGAACATGTGCTATTAATCCATTGTGGAAGTGTGCAGGTGATTTTCCATGCCCATGGAAAATTTGGAGGTCATCCAGTAACCCTATGTGAAATCTGTGTTTAGCCGACCTAGTCCCAAAAGGGACCAAGGTCTCAATTGTGTTTGAGCATGTTGAATTGTAATGTTTGTTTTGATGTTCCTTTTGACTAGGCTTTACCCTTTTTAATTGATTTATTAAGGTGTTGTGAAATGTAATGCTTGAATTTGCACTATTTAAATGCTTTTAATTTTTGGGCCTTTTTATGTGGATTTATGTAACCCATGGTGTTTATTTTGGTCAAATAATGACCCTAGGTTATACCCCTAGGGTCTAGGACCAATTTAAGCATGTTAAACCTTAGGTTAACCTTCATTTGATCACTTTAACTTTACCTTGAAGTTAAGTGACGAATTTTTAAAGTTGGGAAGAGTGGTGGATGGGTCAAGGATTCCACCATGACCAACTCCACTTCCCTAGGTATGGTCTTCCTTATCTTGAAGACTTGGGGAGTCTTCAAGACCTCCAAGTGTGAGAGACCTCATTCCAATGCTCTCACACATGTGTGAGAGCATCTTGGAGGGAATGGTTTTGCCTTGATGGATAGGAGATTGACATGTGTCATATCCTTATCCTTATGGAGTCCTCCATGTGGGATTCCTCTCTCTCCACCTTGCTCTCACACATGTGTGAGAGCACATGTGGAAGATAGTGAGGCTTGGTGGGATGGGAGTGTGACATGTGTCACCTCGACATCTCTTAGAGTTTGCAAGTAGATTGCAAGGAGGAAGGAGAAGGTGACATGCGTCACCTTCTCATTCCTCAAGGCTCTTTGGTGTAGCCTATTAAACTCCATCTATGAGAGATGGAGGGGATTCTTCATTTTTTTGGTTTTCTTTTGTAATTAAGGACTTAGGAGATAGGTAGATGGGAGCTCTCCATCAACCTCTCACCATTTTTGGGCTTATAAGGTAAGCACCAAGGCTTGATGCCTTCGCTTTGTTTTTGCATTTCAATGTGTGTGATGAATGCTTTGTGTAATTTTAAGTTTGGTGTATTTGTTGTTGGGAATCTTTTGGGTGTTAGATGAAGCTCTCCATTGAGGATAGCTCATCCTTTTTTGGGGTGGGAAAGGAGTGAACCTCCTCGGGGGTTACCTCATTATATTTGGAGGTATGGTTGGCCATGAGAGTGTGTTTTTAATGCATTGGAGATTTTTGGTGAAGGCATGAGTGCCTTGGATTTTTGTGACATTGAGTTTTTGGAGAAGGCAAGAGTGCCTTGAGAATTTGATATATTATGATTTTGGGGTACTATGGTGATTTGGTGTTTTGGGTTTCCCCCTTGAGTGAGAGCAGTCCACTCTCCAACCCCCAAATATCCATGAAAATAGATTTGTAATGTGCAATCCTTGGGAGGGTTTGTTCTTACTTGTGTGAGTGTATTTTGGTGTTATGTTCTTGTTGTGGTTTGAACCTAGTTACATGGTTGACCTCCAAGCTTGGGGGTGACTTGTTCTTAAGTCAACAGTTGGGAGGTGAGCTCCCATGGGCATGTGGAAACCGTCTTGTTATTTTTGTAGGTTTGGTGGTCTTGGAGTTTTGGTGAACTTGGGAGAAAAATGGTTTTTGGTATATTTTGTGTTATATGGCATTTTGGCTGCTATAGTATATTGGCCTTGTAATGAGCTTATGCTCTCTCTTGTAGTCTTGAGGGGTTATCTTCTCTCTTATGGATGTTGTTGTATTTTGTTTATGCACTCCTCGTAATTCAAATGATCTTTGAATCTAATAAAATGTATGGTTATGAAGTTCTATTTAAGTTGTGCGGTTGGAAAGGAAAATTATGTTTTCATGTGAAAGAAAACTCTCTCTCCCTACCTCTAAACTTGTATCATTTAAATGAATAGGTTACTATTGAAAGAAAGGAAAATATATTGCTATTGAAAGGGAAATAAAAATAAATTATGCTCATAGTTGAGTGTGTAGAGAAAAATTGCAGAGTATGGTTCTGCATAGTGGAATAGAAAAGAAAATGAATGTATTATTTTGCTATCAAAGTAAAAATAATGTTGCAGAAGGAAGAGAAATTGTTGTATTAAATCGGTTAGTTGTAATGATTATATATATATATATATATATGAATAAAAAGGATAGCTATGCTTGTTGTTTTTAATAATGTAGTTCTCTGGTTTTGATAAAAAAAGAAATTTATAGAGAGATAATTTCCTTTTTATATAAAATATATATTATGCCCTTTTAAAATCATTATGAGCACTGTGTACTTTTTTAGAAATCAAATTTTCTGTGACAAAATGATGAGCATCATATATATATATATATATTACATGTTGCATTTTAAAACAAAAAAAAAATATTTAATGTAACCCATAGCAGAGTAGTACTCTGCTACGGTTTCAAAATTGTAGATAGGCATTAGAATCTAAAATGGAAGAGGCGGTGAGGGGCGGCAGCCATGGCCGCTGCCGTGGTTCTTTGGTTGTGTGTTGGGGGGGTGGCGGAGCCCCGCCCCACTCCCCATTTCGGCCACCTTTGAGCACTTCAGCGGACTGTGTTACCACAGTCTGCCACATTCTTTTTTACCTTTGTTTAAAATTAAACAAACTCAAAAAAACCTCCGCCGCTTTCCTCTATTACTTCGACCTACAATCTTAATACATTTTGTAGCATGAAAAAAAGTGTATATATATATATATATATATATATATATATATATATATATATATATATATATATATATATATATATATATATATATATATATATATATATATGGAACATCTACGTGTTTGATGCCCTTTAAAAAAAAGGCAACAAAGAGCGTCCATGGCAAATTCTTTTACCCTACACAAATCTTATACTAGACTAGAGAGCTCCATCAAGATTTTTGATAACCTGTGACAAAAAATAAAAATAAAACAGAGGAGTTTGAGAGCACAAACAAAAATGAAACCCTATGAGCCTCCATAGCAAAACTTGAGCTCCATGAAACCTGAAAACAAAACTAGAGAGAATAAAACACAAAAGAAAAAAAAGAAATAGGGTTAGGGTTTGAGGAGAGGAAAAATAAATGAGTAGGGGAAATGAAAAGAAATGAAATGATTAGGGTTGTGGGAAAACAAATAGGAAAGAAAATAATTTTATTTTACTCATGTGTACGTGAATTCTTTTCCCTCTCTTTTAATTGAAAAGCATTTTATCATTTGAGCTTTTTCCTCCTTTTAATGTTTTTTTTTTAATTTTTTAAATTTTTTTTTTATTTTAGTTTTTTTTTTAGTGGACTATTTTAGTGGGGTTTTGGATGTGGGAAATATTAGTGCTTTATTGAAATTAATTTAAAGCATTTTATCATTTGCACTTTTTTCACCCTTTTAATGTTTTTTTTTTTTTTAAAATTTTTTAGGATTTTAATTTATTTATTTTAGTGGGGTTTTGGATGTGGGAAATATTAGTGCTTTATTGAAATTAATTTACAGCATTTTATCATTTGGGTTTTTTCATCATTTTAATGTCTTTTTAATTTTTAGGGATAGAGAGTTGAGTAGGTTTGATTTTTAAACCTAGGCCCTTTTAATTTTATCTAGTGGTTATTTTTGATAGGCTTGGGTGTGGGAATTTATTGTGATGATAAATTATTTAATTTTAATCCTCTTAACTCTATTTGGCTAGTGCATATTATAAAGGAAATTTTAATAAATTGTTGCTTAGTAATGTGATTCTTTTTATTATTTTGTGGGCATGGGTAAATAAGGTTATGTTGGCATAATTTAGTTAATGGGCATATTCATATTTTAATTAATTTATTGGAAGGCTTGGTAGGGGTTTATTTTAAATTTATTTTCCATGATTAATGAGGTAGCATTATGCTGCCAGATTTTCCCTAGATTAGTGAAATGGTAAATTAAGTATTTTAATTCTTATCTTTTACTTATCGCATTATTTATTATTGAAAAATTTAATTATGTTCTAGATGGATTTAATTTATCTTAATTATGTTCTAGTTTCCTAAGGTTAGATTTCGACACTTGTTGAAATCACATCACTTCACTTAGGAACCCTAGGGTTAGACCCAATTTCGAACTAACCCTATTGGTGATGCTCCTTGCGTCACATAACCCCCTTAGTAGACTATCATTTTGTAGGAGATGCGAAAGGACTTCACATTACCCCAACATTGACTGAGGTCTTTGCTTTCATGCGTTTGTCTCTGAGCATGCATGTTGCACATGAAGGGGTTTTTAGAGTCAGGTGGGAAAAGTTTTTGTTATTTTGTGTTGTGACCACATGGGAAATGTGGGCATGATAATATAATTCTGTCATTGCATTATGGTTTCAGTTATCTGGCAAAATGTCTAACCTAGAACACTTCTAAAGCTTCATTAAATGGTCTAATATCTATAGAGAGATTTGCATGAGCAATGGTGGTGGAAAATAAGGAACCAATATAGTTAGAGTTTAAATCTTTCGACGACGTGTGGTACGATGTATCTCTAGAATTAAAGAATGCACGACTAACTGTGCATTACCTTGAATTTCCAAAAGAAGAGGACCGTGAGCTAGTTGTGGAACAATTTAAAAGCATACAAGATTTGAGGTCAAAGTTTCAATTCTCGTCAAAGAAGCTTCAAGATCACTATTGTGCAACGGGTCTGTTATATTTCTTAATCAGTTAGTGTTAGTTTTTTCATAAATAATTTTGAATGTTAATGCCAGGAGTGGGGTTGCTTTACATGGCTTTGTGTGTTAGGTATTAGTTTTAGTTCTTTAAATTTTTTTTGCTGCATTTTCTTTGTCTTTACTTTGTAGGATGATTTAAGCACTCCCATGGTGTAAGTTTAGTTATCTTGATCCTTTTAAATATTAATGAAGCTTTCAACTTTTATTCAATTTCCAAGTGTTTGTTTGGTGGACAATATGTATTAAGATCAATCTTTTTTCAATCTTGTGTGCCCAGCATCATAGTTGTTCCAAACAACAAGCTACCGGTAAAGTCCCTTAAGATCCCTAAGACCAAAAAACTACCAAAATTTAACAGAATTTCATGGCAGCTGTAAACATTTTGTTTGGACCTACAGGTGCATGTGGGGTCCATCCACAATAACCTCTCTTAGTTTTGGTTGAATCTAGTCTATTTGACCGTGCCAAAATCAAATGCATTCTTGCAAAATGCTTCAATTTCATGCAATGGAAAGGTGCTAGGAGTGAAATTTTGCATTCCATACATCATGGGGCTGAACAGACTTCGCCAACACATCAAGGTGGGCAGGTAAATGCCAGGAGATGTCTCATTTCATGTGCCAAGGGTCCCAATCATTCGGGGTAGCAAGCTACCAACAAAGTCACTTAAGATCCCAAGAGCAAAAACTGTCAAACTTTGACGAAGCAGTTCTCAGAATTTGTGGTAGCTGGGAATGTTCTATTTGGACCTACAGGTGCATGTGGGGTCTATCCACAATAACCTCTCTCAGTTTTGGTCAACTCCAATCCATTTGACCGTGCTAAAATCAAATGCATTCTTGCAAAATGCTTCAGTTTCATGCATTGGAAAGGTGCTAGGACTATCATGACAGTCAATAGGAACATCAAACCCTATGAAGATAATTTTATATCTTGTCAAGGTGTAAAGGAGGGGTTTTCTAGGAATCATAAATGTATAGTAGAATCCTTGTAACCTTAGGAATATCACATGACATTGTTCAAATAGTAGTCCAAAATAAGAATGATCAAACCCTAGGACTTTCATAAGTAAATTGGTACATTATAAGGGCAATCACAAGATCATTGAAGGATAAATGGTGAGATAGGTTATTAAAGAAGAATATAATAATGAGAAGATGATAAGGAAGAAGATCTAATGAATATCTAAGGAAGAAGTTCTCATGACAACAAATAGAATGTTTCTATCAAGCAAATGTGTTTATTAAAAATAGATTTGCTCTAAAAGCAACTCTTGAGGATACAAATTGGTTATGTCATGTGGTCAGTATGGTCAGTTGACCTTTAAGGACTTGAACTTGTTACATACTAAGATTTGTGGATTGTTCAAGATCTTGTTGAAGAGTATGATCATAAATTGATAAGATAGTGATATAAGCCTATGTGGTAACCAAGCAATTGCAAGACGCTTGGTGAAGAACTCGCTATTGCATCATGAGCTAAGTGAGTTGCTAGAGCATGTATGGTAGTGCAAGGGCACATGTGGTAGTGTTGGAGTGCATGTAGTGACAATTGAGAACTATATATGTTCTAGAGAATGTTTTGAGATATCACAAGTGATAAGAAGTAATTAAGATTTTGTCTTTGTTATCACAAGCCATAGTTTGATTTTGGTTGCAGCATAGGAAGACATACATGCACAGTTCATGTGTTTTGGTCAACAAATTTTGACTAAGTATGAAGAAAAGTATGACAAACAAGCCAAGTATCCAGTGTACCCTTGTAAGCACTGAAAGTGTTGAATTATCACAATCAATCAATACAAATCAGTTAATTGGCAGTAAAGAAGACATTGAGTATGATGGCACACTTAGTCCCAATGATGAGCATGAGTTGAATGGCCAAGAGGATGAAAGTGACAACTCATTACTATATGAGAACCAAATATATATCAGATTTGTAGCATCAATAGCACTATATTTTAAATGTTAATACAACTGGTTACATTAGAGAGAATGATGATAATACTTTGTTATAGGGAGGTATCGATGACATAGTTCAAATTCAAGATACAACAAAATCATATATATATATAATATTTTAATGATTGTAATTCTATTAATACACATAATGATGACTTTTTTAACTTAGATAGTTCCACATTTAGTGATTGTGAGTGTTCTAAAGAACATAAAGTGAATTAAATTAGACAAAGAACATACCTTAGAATTTGATATTTGAGTTGACCAATCCTTCAAATTTTGGCTTCAAAATCCTCAAATTCTTCTTTTTCACAAGTTTGATTATGAATTCTATATAACTCTAGAATAGGATTAGAGAAATTTATGGAAAAACTCAATCTATATCAATGGTAATTAGCTTTGAAACAATATGAAACATGAAACTTTTAGTTTAAATAATCAAATTTTGTCCAGAAACATGCAAAATTAGTTCTTCTACGTTGAAAAAATAAAAAAGGTGGTGAATTGATAAAAAATGATTCTTAATATGTCAAACAACATGAAAAAGTGTTTTCTTGCCTGATAGCATGCATGAAAAGCAGGGAATAATAGACATGTGGGGTTTGAATCACACATCCCACATAGTTTTTTCCCATTTTTTTGCTTCCCATAATGCAAGCACGTTATAATGCGAGTGCATTTTGGGAAGCATGAAAACATTAAGCTTTCATGCATGCAAACAAGTAAATTTAGTGTTTTCTCTATATGTATAAGTATATATCTATAAGTATATATATGTAAGACATATATCTATGCAAACCTTTATGTATAAGTATATATCTATCTCTCTATCTCCCTCTCTCTCTCTAAACCCCTAAACCCTAAATAATGTCCCTGAACCTTTATCTCCCTATCTCTCCCTCTCTAAACTCCTGACCCCTAAACCATAAACCTGATCAACCCTAAACCCCTATCTCCTTGTCTTTATCATCCCTCTACCTCTCAATCCTCTACCTATGTCTCTGACCATATCCCTCACTCTCTATCTCCCTATCTCTCCCTCTCTAAACTCCTAACCCCTAAACCTGATCAACCCTAAAACCCTATCTCCTTGTCTCTATCATCCCTCTACCTCTTAATCTCTCTACCTATGTATCTGGTCATGTCCCTCACCCTCTATCTCCCTCTCTAAACTCCTAACCCCTAAACCTTAAACCCGATCAACCCTAAACCCCTATCTCCTTGTCTCTATCATCTCTCTACCTCTCAATCTCTCTACCTATGTCTCTGGCCATGTCTCTCACCCTCTATCTCCCTATCTTTCCCTCTCTAAACTCCTAACCCCTAAACCCTAAACCCATATCTCCTTGTCTCTATCATCCCTCTACCTCTCAATCTCTCTGCCTATGTCTCTAGCCATGTCCCTCACCCTATATCTCCATATCTCTCACTCTCTAAACCCTAAACCTGATCAACCCTAAACCCCTATCTCCTTGTCTTTATCATTCCTCTACCTCTCAATCTCTCTTTCTATGTCTCTGGCCATGTCCCTCACCCTCTATCTCCCTATCTCTCCCTCTCTAAACTCCTAACTCCTAAACCCTAAACCTGATCAACCCTAAACTCGATCAGCCCTAAACCCTATCTCCTTATCTATATCATCCCTCTACCTCTCAATCTCTCTGCCTATGTCTCTAGCCATGTCCCTCACCCTCTATCTCCTTATCTCTCCCCTCGGTCTCCTCTATATATCCCTATCGATCCTCTCTCTCTAAACCCTAACCTACACCTCTAAACCTTAACCCCTAAACCATAAACCATAAACCCTAAGTTACCCTAAATAATGCCCCTAAACCATAAACCTTGGAAGCAACCCTAAACCTCTAAACCCTAAATAACTCCCCTAAACCCTAAACTTGAGCAACCTTAAACTCATAAGCCTCAAATAATTCCCCTGACCCCTAAACTCTAAACTCAAGAAACCAAGATAAACCCCTAAACAATAAATAATTCCCCTTTAACCCTAACCCCTAAACCCTAAACTTGAGCAACCCTAAACTCATAAACCCTAAATAATGCCCCTAAACCTGAGCAACTCTCTCTCTCTCCCAAAACCCCAAAACCCTAAATAATGCCCCTAAATCCTAACCCCTAAACCATAAACCCAAGAAACCTTAAACCCTAAATAATTCCCCTAAATGCTAAACTTAAGCAACCCTAAACTCATAAACCTAACCAACCCTCTCTCTCTCCAAAACAAGAAAACTAGGACTCTCTCTCTCTCTCCCTATCACCCTATCTCTCCCCTCTCTCCCCTCCATCTCTATCCCCTCTCCCTCTTCCTCCCTCTCCCTCTCCCTCTCCCTTGTCAACAAAGAACATGGAAACAAGAAAACTAGGACATGCAAAGAGGGATGAGGGTATAAATTGGGATGATGAAATGGAAACAAGATAATTTATGAAATTTCATTAGATAGGAAGAATCATGAGAAGTAGAGAGGGGAGGGAAGTAGAGAGAGAGAGGGTAGGAGATAGAGACGGGAGGGAAGTAGAGAATGAGAAAGGGTAGGAGGTAGATAGGGGTAGGAAGAAGAGAGTGAGAGAGAGGGTAGGAGGTAGAGAGGGGATGGAAGTAGAGAGTGAGAAAGGGTATACGAGGTAGAGAGGGGAGGGAAGTAGAGAGTGGGAGAGAGGGTAGGAGGTATAAAGGTGATGGAAGAAGAGAGTGAGAGAGAGGGTAGGAGGTAGAGAGGGGAGGGAAGTAGAGAGTGAGAGAGAGCGTAGGAGGTAGAGGGGAGGGAAGAAGAGAGTAAGAGAGAGAGGGTAGGAGGTAGAGAGGGGAGGGAAGTAGAGAGTGAGATAGAGGGTAGGAGGTAGAGAGTGGAGGGAAGAGGAGAGTTAGAGAGAGGGTAGAAGGTAGAGAGGGGAGGGAAGTAGAGAGTACGAGAGAGGGTAGGAGGTAGAGAGGGGAGGGAAGAAGATAGTGAGAGAGAGGGTAGGAGGTAAAGTGGGGAGGGAAGTAGAGAGTGAGAGAGGGGAAGGAAGTAGAGAGTGAGAGAGAGGGTAGGAGGTAGAGAGGGGGGTACAAAGAGAGTGAGAGAGAAGGTAGGAGGTAGAGATGTGAGGGAAGCAGAGACTCAGAAAGAGGGTAGGAGGTAGAGAGGGGAGGGAAGTAGAGAGTGTGAGAGAGAGAGAGAGTAGAAGGTAGAGAGGGGAGGGAAGAAGAGAGTGAGAGAGAAGGTAGGAGGTAGAGAGGGGAGGGAAGCAGAGACTCAGAGAGAGGGTAGGAGGTATAGAGGGAAGGGAAGTAGAGAGTGAGAGAGACGATAGGTGGTAGAGAGGGGAGGGAAGTAGAGAGTGAGAAAGAGGGTAGGATGTAGGGAAGGGATGGAAGTAGAGAGTGAGAGAGAGAGGAGGGAAGTAGAGGTGAGAAAGAGAGAGGAGGGGAGGGAGAGAGGAAAGAAGGGAGTCATTTATCTTAGCATAATATGAGCACATTATAACGTGCTTGCATTAATTACCAAGCCTAAGGCTTGGATTTTCCTTGGGCTTCCAACCCAAATGCTTGGACAATGTTTAGGTCATCCAAGGATGTGTTTTTCTAGTTTTTAATAAAATTCAGATAATCTAGAGCATGCTCCCCATCAAGATTGCACTTTTTTCAATGAAAAGTCAAAAAAATACCACCATAATCTTAAGCTCTCTGTTAGCTATCTAACCATATAATTTTTTTCACATTTTGAGCACATTAAGGGTTTCATCTTTAATTTCATTTGTTTCTGTATCCATTTTTTGTCAAAAACTAGTGTCTAGTATTTTTTATTTATTTTTTAACTGTTCATCAAAATTTTAAATAAGTTACATTTTTAGAAACTAGACTCCATTCTACACGTGTTAAAAAACAAATTGATTTTTGATTAGTTTTCAAAAAAATTAGGGGGGAGCATACTCAATTTTCTATTTTTCAGGATGTGTCCACTTTGAAAATTACTAAAAATCAATTATTGATGAAAAAATATTAGAAAAATTAGGGATAAACTACATGGTGTTAGCTAATTTCTCACCAAAGTGACTTTTGAAATACTAAAAAAAAGTTAACATTTTAGGGGGAGCACACCAGACACTATGTTATGTTTTTTTGAGAAAAGCACGACCAATTTGTGTGCTCCCCCTTTTTGAACCCCTTAATCTCAACCATTTTTGAAAAAAATTAGTAGTTTAGGAACTAGATTTGGAGCACTACGACTCTTGTTTTTGTTGTATCTTCAAATTTTGAGTGTAACTATCTTCAATTTCTCATCCAACATCAATATTTCCTGATTTCAAGAAAAAAAAAAGTGGCATCGTAAGACCCCCTTTTGGTCCCTCATATTTGTGCACTTACCCTGCAAGAGGGTAAAATAAGGTGCTGGTGTAGTGTATGACATCAATTCAGATGAAAACAGTAGTGATTGCACCTCCATTAAATTGGATCAATCATCAGTGGATGATGAAGATGAGAAAATCAATGATGATTCCTAGTTGAGTGAAGAGAGTTATGACCTTGCTGCTTGTTGTAGTATTGTGGACCACTTGAAAGGTATGTATGCAAATGAAAAAATTGAGTAACTCAACTCTTGTAGTTGATTATATAGAGCATATATACATTTATGATGCAAATAATGAAGAAGGTAGGAGCATGAGGCACAATGTCCTTTATGAAGAGCATGCAAGTCTATCAGGTAACATAATTCATGATTATCATTGGTGCATGGATAATCCTCTTTTGAAACTAACTTTGAGTTTAGTGAATTTGAGCTGTCATCTTTGGAAGTGGAGAGTCATGTGTTATATGACCCTGCTACCTGTGGACACCAAGTGGATAGGGAGCGATGTGTACAAAATGATCTTGAGGGTGAATAAGAGGCTGATCTCTTGTTTGATGTGTTACCCTTATTTATCCCTGATGATGACATTGAGCCCATTAAAACTTGTTTGCATGAGGATGATGTGGATTATGCTTCAGTTGGACATCATGAAGGCGCTACTACAACTACAAATGATTTTGAGAGTGAGGAGGAAAAAATCATGACTGATTTTCTTAGCAACAAATTTTACGCAACAGAATGTGTCAAGGAATACAAAACAAAGGGGCAACTTGAAGATTGTGAGTCTTTACCTGAAATGCCTCAAATTTCTGATTTGTATGCTAATGGTGCAGATTTAAATTTGAATCAAGCCTTTGGTTCATCCATGGAGGAACACATTAGCATTTGTGGTGCAGTTGGGTCACAAGGACTTGAGCAGTCATGTGACATGGCCCAGCTTGAGGGCACACTTGAGTTGGATACATTTCAGCTTGATATCTTTCTTCATGCTATTATTTATGCAGATCCAGAAATGCATCATGCTAACATGGAACTTGAAGGTAAGTGTTTCTATGTGAGTCAGCATGATGATGAGCCATATTATCTATGGCTACCATATCCTGGTGATGATCATTTCCATCTTCAGCATGATGATATGAATGACTGTAGTTTGTATGTGCATACATGAAAAACAATTTTATTGTTTATGTTGGGTGATCAGTGCAGCAAAGGATTGAGAGAGATCAACTCTTTCAATAGGCTTGTCTTTGACAGAGGCAACTAGCTTCACCAATTTTCTGCAGGGTTGGCCTGCAATGTCTCAAAATTTTGGATACAATCATTTTTTACTGTATGTTTCCCTGTAAATACATTTTCTAGTTTTCCCCTTATTTTTTTTGTGTTTTTGGTCTACCCAGATATATTCTAAATTCTTGTTGTGTCAAAGTTTGTCACATGTCTCCAACCAGAGCCAGTGTTGACACCTAAAAAAATTAGCTCCCAAAATGCATTATTTTTGCCCCAGAAATCCATTAAATTTCCTAGTCTTTTTGCCTTTGTATTTCAAACCCACATATATACCAAATTAGAGAGACCTTCCTTGGGTTTATTTCAAAAATTTCTAAGTAAAGTTCCCCTCTTTTCATTGCTTTCCTCCCTTAGAAAAATTGATTGCTTTATGGCCTTTGTCGGTGAATCAGAAAAATCACAAACCTACGAACTTGGTTCACAAGTTTGAGATTTCCCTAATTCACCAACAAAGTGACCAGGCAGGTGATGATGGAAATTTTCTAAGTAAATAAAGGTTGGCCAAGTGCTTGTCAGGGAAATTGGAGGTTCGCGAACCTCTAGGTTCATTGACGAAAGTTTTTTCTGATGGAGATTTCACCGACAGAGAGAGGGGACTGAGGAAGAAAAGTTTCTAAGGAAAAAGAGGAGCTAAGTCTTTTTTTGGAGAATCATCTAGTTCATGAACTGTCTATTTTGCCGACCAGGTTCACAAGTCTGTATTTTCCCTGATTCATTGACAACAAAGTGAGAAGTAAAAGAAAAGACAAAGTGATGGGTAAAGAAAGGTTTTTCGTTGGAGGATTTCACCGACTGCTAAGAGAGAAGGAAAAGAAAGTTAATTCCAAATCTTTGTGATATAAGAATTTTGTCGATTAGGCAAATTGAAATGTAAAAATGTAAAGCATGAAATATGAATGTGATAGTCTAAAATATTTTAAAGAATTTTCAAATATTTTAAAGTGTTGTAAGAGCTTTGCATACACTTTTGGCGGGATTTATATTTTAAATGCCCATCTACTCTTGGTTGCCATGAATTAAAAATTGAAGAGGATGTACAGGTTGGTGGTCAAGTAGGTGGAATTGGTTGTAGGAATTTATGGGAGTGGGTGAGATTTAATGCTAGTGTAGGTGGGAAGGTAATTAGCACCCATCTACTGCATTGATTTTCTCCCCTATATATGCATGTTTCAAAAATGTTTTAAGGGTTGGTCACTGAACCAATTGTCTAGTCTATAGTGTCTCAAGATAATTGTAGTGTCTCAAGATAATTTTAGGGATTCAAATCAAGCCAGTCAGGGCATTCAAATGGAGGAATGTGTTTGATGCAACGTAGGAATTAATAGTAACGCATATTTCATGCAACTGTATGGTTCCATGACTATTTGCAGTGATTCAAGGGAATGCATAGTCACAGATTTGTATTTTTCCTTCACCACATTTGTCAGTGCGATTGTAATAGAGATTTGATAATGTGTGATAACATTCAATTCAATACATGCTTTGTTTTGAGTCATCTCTTTGTTCCAAATAGGTCATTGTAGTTTGGTTTTGGATAATTAGTATGTTCAATGTATGAAGTATAATCTGAGACATGTATGTGATTACATTTTAGTTTTCTATTGATGCCAGTTCAAACCTTTTCTTCCCTCTTTACTGCTTATGACTTAGTTGCCCAATGGAGTAGGCACCGGTCCATATTGGAGAGGGATCAATCATTATTTAAATCAAACAAATCATTCACCTATGTTTTAAGGGAAAAACCCATCTTTCATATGCATGTACATTCGCACAATTGAATCAGCTATATAGGGGTTTTGTGACAGCCAGTTGTTCTTGGTTTAGTGACAGTCTTTGGGGCCAAGACAACGATTTGAATTTGGTTTTCCAGTTATTTTTAGTTGTTCATATGGTTTTAACTCAATACCTGTTAAGATATACCCCATGGAATATCTCTCCAAAGTCTAAGTTGAGCTCAAAGTTTAGAGGAGTTTACCCACTCCTATCAATTGGCCAAAATCCCCCTTAACCTATTGATAAACCTCTTTCAGTCACCTTGATGACACTCCTGGCCTAGGTGATTTCTGAAATGTTTTAGGGTTTTGAGCTGCAGTCATTTTGGGAACCAACATAAACATCTCTACAAAATGATATAACTCTATTTAGTATGGTGATGAGTCTATATCTAACAAAAGACACCATCTAAGGAAGACAAGAAAAAGGAGGTTGTGATCGAGAAGAGTAATTATGGGGACCCCTGTGACATTTGTTGTATCAATAAAAAGAAGATTGAGCTATTATTGAGAAGGGCATGTTTGATTTGAAGAGAAAGTATGGTAAAATGGAATACACGATCTGCAATATGGTTAATTTGAGTATGGAGAGCCTCAACTGTGCTACGTCCAGCCTCAATCTTCTTAAAGTAAAAGATTAATAGGGGAAATGCTAAAAAAGGTAAAAATACCATTGTGGATCCCAGTGTTGGGTCCAGTTCTATGTCTGCAAAGCTGCATCTTATTTATGAAGAGAGGGATGATGTTTCTAGCCTCCATGGTCTGGGCTGCTCTCATAAGGCCTAATTGGTGTTTTTTTCCTCCCTAATGTTGTTCTATTCTTACTCCTGGCTATTGTTGTTTATGGTGTTGTTTGTCTAGTATTCTCTTTTAGCTTATTGTTTTGATCCCTTCCTTGGGATCTAGCTTCCTTTTACCTTCAGGTTGTTTTGTAAGGGCAGGGACCCTTGTTATCCCCTTTAATCTTACAAAAAAAAGATGCCATCCAAATCATTTTATTCAATGGGCACAAGGAATTATAAGAGAGGTGAAAATGATAACATCGTGAAGAGCATGTAGATATAACATGTAGTGACTATGGTAAATAAGCATCACGTGACAAGTGACTATCAAATTATAATCATGTAAGAATATATATATGGGTGATCACACAATACTATGTCCCACTTTTTGGCCTAAGTGGGACACACAAATCAACATTTTTTTAGCATTTTTCAATTGGTGTCAATTATAGGGAACAAACGGCCAAGGACTTAAGGATGATGTAAACTAATAAGTTGTAGAATTTTATATGTAGATTCAAGCTATAATTTTTTAGATAATTTTAAAGAATTATTTCTATCATTTTTTATTTCTATTTTTTGATCAATTGTTTTTTGGTGTTATTTTTTCTTGAGTGATATTATTTCATATCACATAATTTTCTCTAAAAATACAAAAAATTTGTGATTTCTTGGAATTAGATCATTAACTTGAATTTCTTGTGTATGGAATTTGTTTAGAAGTTTTTATTATATAAATTTATATTGCTTTTTAAATAAAAAGGTGTGAGAAAACCTATACTTATTATTAAATATTTTTTTATTAATTACTTATTATTAATTTTTTAATTTGTACCAACAAAAATTTTGGACTTATATTATTCCTTAACAAATTTCTCTTAGCATATATATGGAAATTATTTTTTTCTCTTTTCATTAAAACAAGGACATCTGTGGAGTGAAGTGCCTTTTCTTGAGGTTTTTCTAAAAATGTTTTCTATTTTCCCTAGTGTCTTGACTCGAGGTCATTATTTTTACGTAATGGACCTACATTCATTGTAAAATTACAAAAAATATAATATTATAGAAAACATAATATATATTACAATCTTTGGAAAGCTAACTCTAAGGGCTACATTCTTACAAAATGACACTTCCAAGCGACTTCATTTGATTCCTCAAAAGGTGAAGCAAAAATTTTTTTGTTAGGATTTTGACAAGTATGGAGGAGACTATTGGGGGTATGATTCTTAATCCTAGGGGTTGTTATATCCAAGGCGATCTTGTTTAAGGGGATTTGATGTAACTCACTTATATGGAACCCTTATAGGCTTACAACATTAATTTTTCTAAAAATTATGTGATTTCACCAAAACATTAGGATGTCCCACACGTCTGACACACTATTGTGTGATCAATTAGATAGGGATGAGATGATGCTCCCAGTGTTTCCCCCAATGGCAAGGTAAAATGCATACCCTATAATAGATCAAGTGCATATGGTGATTTAACGTGATTTAGTTAATAATATGAGATACAATCTGAAGGCAATGTAAAGATATGAAATATAAGATTATGTTTCTAGTTCTCAAATATGTAACTTATTCTTATACAAGTATGAAAAAAGTTGGTTAAATAAAGGATCTAAGAAAATGACATTTCCTTAGTTCTCATAGTAAAGGTTGGAGGGTCAAATTAAGAACTATCAAAGTTCCTTGTACATGATTGACTTGTGGGAATGTGTTATGATTGTGGGTTTGATCAGCAAGTTTGAACTAACACTTGTATTTGAATAAAAAATAAATAAATTAGTGTGATATTATTTGTTACGTTTGTTTATTAATATATTTCTTTTAACCATTATATGTTAACTAATGACAATTTCATGTGGGTTTATGAATACAAAATGAGTTGGAGATTCGAGAGCAACCACACAACTATAGGATTCAACGTTTGGGATAATTATCTCCCTATATATCCTGGCTGAGCCTTATTAGGGAGTGTGAGATTAAGATGTTTAGTTCATTTACCTTCATTGTTCTATGATACTCACATATTTAATTCTCTCACAAATAGTTAGGAATTGCACACCAACACTCTTTGTCTTCCTAGTAGCAAGATTGCACTTACTTTGTGGGCCACGCAGGGCATGGCAGAGATGGTATACCCTATTCAGATATTATGCTTGGAAATGCATAAGAGGTTACATATCATTATTTACATATTAGTACTACTTGATAGTGCAAGTGTTCTGCCATCTCTTAGAGATTAGTTCAGATTTTGGATGAGATAGACGAGCAGTAATAGTTATTTGTCTGGAGTTGGTGTATGTTGCTCCATTTATATGATGATTTCAAAATGCTCATGGATGATGGTGGTATGAGAATTAGGGTAGAGAGTATTGTTCAATCATTTGTGTGTGATCATATATAGATATGATGTTATCTAGGGTCACTAGTTGCTACAAATGTTGATAAACCATTAGCTTTTTGTGGGGACACTAATCATATTAGGAGATGGCATGGAGGGATAACATTATTGTTCTTGGAGCATGCTTTCAATAATTTGACACCTAATGATATTATTGGTGGTCATAATGCAAATGATCAATATCAGCTCCTGTGCATCAGGACCCCATAGTAGTTTATTGGGAAACAAACCACATTAATGGAGATATTTTAGAATAGTGTAAATTACAATAGTTTGGTATCGATTGACCTTGGCCTAGACACTATTTTGTATTACTAACACCAAAGATTTTTTTTGAGTCAAGGAGGTGGCCAAGCCCCCACATATGATAATGAAGCTGATGAAGCCATCGGTTTAGGAGATGGAGATGATGCAGTTGAGTGACGAATGAGTGGATGTCGAGAGACCACCTTAATTCTATCATCTGGATGCCCTTAGAGATGCATCCAAAATAGCACCTTATTGAACCTATAAGGGGAGTAGAGGAGGATCAGGATGGAGGATTCAAAGGAGATGATCAATATTTACTTTTTCTCATAGCTCCCCTATGATATCTATGCTATTAGATGATGAGTGGAAAGAGGGTGACCTAGTCATATTTCATATTAATGTGTGATGTATAGAGTAGTCATGGATGATCATTGTATTAATGTACGAGTAATAATGAACATGTGATATGTAGGTGGTGCAGCAGAGTGGGAAGCTCTCATTTCATGTATGATATCTAGATATCAACTAGATAGTTATCTACAATTCTAGAAAATTGGATCGAGAGAGATCTTGAGCACACTTTCCATTACACATCTTTATTTGATAATGTGAGACATGCTTGAGTAGCATACCTAGGAGCATCAGCATAGTGTACAAAGCTAGAGCAAGAGCAAGGTGCATTGTAGAGGGATTTAGAGCAAAGTTGAGCAAGAGAGTCCATGCCAACTCCGAGTGTACATGCCATGTGTACAAGGGTGCATGTAAGCTAATGGGGGCTAAAAATGACAGTACAGTGGATCTTTATTGTCTAGAAAGTAGATTTTATTGTAGTCCAGTTAATAATTTGAAGCATTTCTAGATACATTATGAACATGAGTAAAAATATAAAATATAGGATTATGTTTCTACTTCCCAAGAACGTAATTTATTCCTATACCAATGTGACAAAACTTGGTTAAATAAAGGATCTGATTAAATGGATTCTTTTTTTTGTTTGTTAAAATTTTGTGTGATCAAGGTTGGAGGGTCCAATTAAGATCTATCAAAACTTGTAGCTAAATGTAACACACAAACACAATTCACAACAAAACAATAGTAAATTCACATAAGGAACTAAACATTTTATTGATTCATGTGTTAGGTTATCGAGAGTGCCATCAAGAAAACATAATGCTATACAAAGAGTTAGTTTGTTTCAATGTTAGGGTTTCAAGAGTGCCATGTTACAATATGCACGCTTTGAATTTGCATAGAATAGTCAAACAAACATATTGAATTTTCTTATGTAGATACACATGAAGTGTGGGGTGCTTTTATCAAGTACTCTCCTCCAAAATAATATTACAGATCTCTTACAAGCCTTTTAGAAGCATTTGCAAATGGATATTAGAAGGTGAAACTATTTCGAGTAACACACATAAAACGATACATGATTCTAAGGATCTTCCATCAAGAAATGGAGCATTGTTTGAAGAGTGATGTTAAGGGAAAGAGAGCATATGTCGTGGGTAATCTTCATAACTTGCTTTCACCATTCTTCCATTAGTATAGGGGAGAATTCTTTAAAAATGCCCACACTTACACTGTTCATGGTGAATTAAATGCTTATTGCATCACAACGAGAAGTGCTTAATATAAGTTTCAAAGTTTTTATAGGGTTGAGACGATAAAAACATACAATCCTCTGTAGTCTATGTACATCCTTCACTATAGAAATTAGGTATTGGGAAGGAAGACAATCCTTCTGGCTAGTTGGATTGTAACAGTAGCAATGTCACTGAAATAGTAGTGGATCCCAATGATATCCACCAACACTACAAGATATAAAATCAAATGCATTTAGATCGACTTCTTGTGAAACATCATGCTCATTGATAAGGGATTCATTTTGTGCAACATAATTGTTAGATGTATCTATTTTATCACAACGATCAAATGGTTTTGGATCTAGAAAATTTACCCTTGTACCAAAGTTTAACACACCGATACAAAGTAGAGATAGATTTCCTGTTGGATGTGAAGTCCGACTGTTCATTTCATCTTCCCTGCTTTGTCTCTTCGTCTTCCTTGAAGACTATTATATATATGAGGGAAAACATTATGTAAATTGTTGTGAATAATAAGAATACTATTGCCCTACTTTCCCGTGGATCTAGCGACATTGGTGAACCACGTTAAATCTTTTGTCTATGTGTGCTACTTTATATGTTGTTTATTTATCTAATTACTCAACAATTGGTATTAGAGCATGTGAAATTTAGGGAGACCAGGTTGGGCGAAGGGTTTTACAAAGAATGAAGGCTCTAAAGAGATGAATGAAATTCCCTAGGAGAGATATGAAGAAAATGAAGGAAAACAACATGGTATGGATGAAACTTATACTGGTTGCAAGGGTTATAGGTGCAACAAGCCCCATAAGAAATGTTGTGGTCTTGATGTTAGTGGTGCTCTATGTCTATTGTCATTGTAGCATCTGGTAGTCCAGGGCTTCTTCCTTCTGTATTGCTTAATAATCCTTTTACATTTGGTTAAGTATTCAAACAACAAGTGATAAGTCATGCCTTTTGGATGGGTGGGTGTAATTTGAAGAGAAGAAAAGAGAAATGGATATTGAGGTAGCGTCAGCGTGAGAAGCAGCTGTGAAGGAGAGTTGTGGAAAAAAGGCTTCATATGCAACAACTTTGGCTTTGGTGTATCAAAGTTTGGGAGTGGTGTACTGGGATTTGAGCACATCACCTTTGTATGTTTTCAAGGGGACTTTCTCTGGAGAATTGATGCTTCGTGAGAGGGAAGATGAGGTTTTGGGAGTTTTTCATTTATCTTGTGGACTTATACACTCATTCCTCTCTGTAAATATGTGTTCTTCATCTTGACTACAGATGATAATGATGAAGGCGAGACTTTTGCTCTATATTCATTACTATGTAGACACGCAAATTTGAGCCTTTTGCCCAATCGGAAGGCTTTAGATGAGCAGGTGTCAACTTATAATGCTGGCAGAGCGCGACAGATTGTCTTGAGTTATTCGATTAAGTCTATTTTGGAAAAATACAACTTTCGTGCGAAGAACTATGTTGTGCGGACTTTTTTTTTCAATTTTCATCAAAATTTTGTTGATTAACTTTTTTTAGTTGAAATTCATCTAATTGATGTTGTTGAAAGCACGAAGTACTGTGGAATGAAAAGGTCAGTAGAAACAGCTGCCATTTTTTACAGGTTGAAATTTTAAAAAAAATAGTCGGCACAACGTGCCAACTGTTTATCGTGGGCAAGTTCTGCGTTGGGCTTTTGTTGGTTGTGCTACTGGGAACATCAAAATTTTGCCAATTAACTGTTTTTAGTCAAAATTCATCTGACTAATGCCGTCGAAAGCACGAAGCACTGTCAAATGAAAAGGTCGGTAAAAACAGTGGCCATTTTTTGCAGGTTAAAATTTTAAAAAAATAGTCGGCACAACGTGCCAACTGTTTACGGTGGGCGAGTTCCGCATTGGGCTTTTGTTGGTTGTGCTTGTAGACACCCAAAAATGACCAAGTCATCACATCACTTGCATTTCGTCTAATTTGTCTAATCACCTGCATTCAACGTTAATTAAATAATCTAATTATTTAATTAATTTAATTAAATTCTTCCAAATCACATAATTTCAACATTAATTGAATAAATTCCCTTTATTTAATTAATTTTTATTAAATCAACCTTATTCTTCCAAAATTAAATATTTTTAATTATTTAATTAAATCAATTATTCTTCTAAATTGAAATAAATCATGCAAATTTATTTAAATTATCTCAATCTTCTAATAAAAAATAAAATCAAGTATTTTATTTATAATATTCATATGCCTCTAATCTTGCACAAACAATTAAATAAATTTATTTATTTAATTTATTTTTTTCTCTAAAAAATAAATCTTTTAAAAATAAAATATAATCACATATTTTATTTATCCTTCATCATGCAAAATAAATTAAATCAATTTATTTGTTTAATTTATTTAAATCTTCATATCTTAGCTATTCTTCAAAATCATGTACAAACAATTAAATAAATCTATTTATTTAATTTTTGTTATCTTCCAATTCCTCTTAAAATATCTTGTTAACTCATATGCACAATCAGTCTTATTTTTAGAACTCTAAAAAAGACAAAATTACAAGTTGAGTTATATATTTAATTAATCTTATTTTCATCATATTTTAATAAAAATATCCTTATGGATTGACACATGTTGTGTGCACATTCATCATGGTTATTTGTTTTATCTCCTTTGTTGATTTTTCTGAATTATCTGGACCATTGATCGATCTCTGGTGAAACCTATATAAACCCCCATCATCTCCTTCACAAATCCTCTTTGATCACTTATTCTCAGGCATCCTTAATAGCGCTTTGAGCATACATCACATCGATTGAGCACTTTACGATCTTTTGACATTGATCTTTGAGCACCTACACTTGCTTGTTGCAAGCATGGTTTCGCAGCATTATTGAGCAATCCACATTTCGATAAAAAGAACAACACAATCCGAGTAAAAGCTTTCTTATTTCATTTGATTTATCAATAATGGCTTTTTATTTAGATAGATCTCTTTATGTTATGGGTTTTTGATTTGATTATTATCATAGTTTGATTTTATCATTTAAACATAATCAATTTTCCTCATAGACATTCTGGCATGCCTGGTGGGATTTTCCTTATTTAGATTAGTTCTCTTTATGTTAATCTGAAGATCCTTGTTCACTAATTTGAGAGAATAGGAGTTGAGCATTCAAACAGTGTAACTTGAGCTCAAAAGATTTTTGGGTTTTGTCAAAAACATCAAAATCATATTTGGGTATCTCTTTTTTTTGCAGGAAGTGTACAGATTTTGAAAAAAATAGATCCCAATCCGTATCCTTATTTTTTGCCTATATTTTTTTAACTTTTTTTTGCCTATTTTTAGCAATTTCATGAAATTAAGCATATCTGTGTAACTTTAGCTCAAAAGATTTCTAGATTTTGTTAAAAACATCAAAATTCTATTTGCGTATCTTTTATTTTTTTTAGGAAGTGCACGGATTTTGAAAAAAAAATTAGATCCCAATCTATATCCCTATTTTTAGCCTATGCTTGCTTTTTTTTTTACCTATTTTTAGCAATTTCACGAAATCAGGCATACCTTTTGCATACGGAGTCAGCTTTTCGCAAAACTAGTGGCATTGGAAATTTGGTTCTCCCAACTTTTCTATGGTGAAAGAATTTTGAGGAAATTTTATCAGATTTATTAGGTACACTCAGTCAAAGTCAACCCTTCTTTGCAAACTTCAAATGGTCATAACTTGTGTAAAATTTATTCAATTTTCACAAACTTTTTTTAAAATTGCATAGAATTTCATATAGAATCTTATCATAATATTCAATCTACTATACCTAATCATTATTATTATATTTTTTTCATATTGCTCATTTTTTCACCTAACAAGTTAAGCACTTTTGGTCAATTAATTTATTTTTGGCTAACTATTTGAGTTTTGGTGGAACTAATCAAATAGAGAAAATGGGTATCTCTAATATGTTCATGCAGGATGAGCTTTGAAGAGATTGACAAATCTATTGCATTGAATCTTAGAAAACATATTGCTTTCTTAAGGGACAATTGAACAAATCATCTTTGCAAACTATGTCTGAGGAACATATTGCTTCTTAAGGGACAAAACATCTTTTTTGAAAATCTAAAGTCTTAGGAACATATTGCTTTCTTAAGGGACAAATGACATGAATGCAAAAACACTGCAATTTTCTAAAGGACAATGGACATGAATGCTAAACACTTCAATTTCATAAGGGACAATTGACAACTACAATCGTGTGTGTGCCTAATCTAGTTGCACCTTATTTTTCTTATAATGGGACAATTGAACCTTTGTTTGACGTACTTGCTCTTACATTTCAATTATTTCTTTAGAAGGGCCTATTTTTGGATTGCGCTTCATCCAAAAGGGATGACCCTAAGTGGAGTTTTCCTTTGAACCGCTATATAAGAGGGATAAGGCAAAAGCCAAGTCCTAACTGACGTCAGCCTTACCTTGTGGTGCCAAACTGAAAAGAGGTGTACTAGCTCTTTGTGGAAACAATTTTTACATCGAGCGAAGTGTTTGATACTCTTAGTAGGATTGGTTAAATCTTTTAGTAGCTTGTCACATTGCTCATAAGGTGTTGGTCCCTCAAAGTTAATAAGAACCATTCTAGATAGTGACTACCTGATCTACCTCTGAATGTTGCGATAATCATCAGTGCAAGGGGAATCGATTTAAGACCTCAAGATACTCACCATTGGCTCCCTTGAGAAGAGATAGTATTCCTCCAGCCATAAATCTCTTGTGAACTACTTGAGCTTTCTAAGGGGGAGGGTGAGATATCCCTACCTATCGTCTCTCGCAAAGATACAAATGTCTGACACCTTTATGGAATGACATTTGGTCAACAGAGTATTAAGCTGTGAGCTGATCTACTGCAATGAAACCTTGTCTCTAGGGATAAAAAGTGCTTGATATTGCTTGCAATTGTCTTATACCCATGGAAACATTGGGCTTTTTTTTGGCCTCAAACATACACTATCTATTGTGTCATACCACTTTGTTTGCTATGTTTTCTCTTGCCAAAGCAAATCCAATAAAAAACAAATCCAAATCTTTCAAAATTTGCCTTATAAACATCACTGACACTACTTCAGCGCCTCTGGTAAAACAACAGCTCGCCTTTGGTATTATAGTAGCTCGCCTTGGGTATAATAGTACCTCGCCTCTAGCAAACCTACTTCAGCGCCCTTGGTATAACAGTAGCTCACTTTTGGTCTAACAGTAGCTCCCCTTTGGTATAGTAGTACCTCACCTTTGGCAACTCAATCCATCACCTTTGGGTTTACAGTAGCTTGCTTTTGGTGGCACAGTCTTGCGCCTTTAGTCAAACAGTAAAATGCCTTTTGTCTAGTAAACTGTGCATCAAAATTTGTCTTTTCCAAAACACAAGAAGAAATCCCAGCATATTGTCCTAGTGTATTCCATGGTAACCACTAGACTCCAGCAAACTATGAAGTCCAAGCAAGTTGTCCCTAGGAAGCGCAAATCACCTCCTCACACACCTCAATTAGGCTAATCCAACATTACTCCCAAGGTTACTCCCAAGACACCAGCGGAAAGATCGTTCAACTCTCCAAACATGCCATAGCTTGACCAACCAAACAATCCTCAAGAAGGTAGGGCCCCTTTGGTAAGTACACCTCACTATACCACCGGCATGCCTTCGAAGTTTGTTCCACAAGGTTATGCTGTCGATCAAGTCCCATCTCAGGAAGGTAGGACCCCTTTGGTAAGCACACCTCACTATACCATCGGCATGCCCATGGATCTTGCTCCACAAGGTTATACCACAGATCAAGTCCCATCTCAAGAAGAGCGACACTTTGAAATAGGTCAATCCTCTCAAGAAGATGGACAAGATCTTGATGAATTCATACAAGATCCTAGAGCAATATCTGCCTTTGACAAAATCCTTAGCGAGAACCAAGATCATTTCTTTCATTTTCTAGCAGAGCAAGGAGCCAAAGTACCCAAAGGTTTTAATCTATCCAATCTTAGCAAGCCTAACAACACCCAAGATGCCATACATGCGGTCCAAACCATGTCAACAGTGACCACGCCCTTACACGAACAAAGCTCACAAGGGAAAACGATTGCACAATATGAGAATCCCCTTTATCAAAACCTAATAGGAAAGAGATCCATATTACCGCTTCTGACTCCTATGGAGATCTACAAAAACCAACAAGAGACTCTCCAACGTTAAGCAGAGCTAGCCAAACAAGCCACCATATCTCGATCAAGCATACAACAAACTCCTAGAATGCCCACACCAATCGTAAGTGGAAACTTGGCTAACCCATCATGAGAAGGTTTCCCACCAAATTAAAATCTGGGGAACAACTATGTAGCCATGCAACAAGGGTCTCAACAAGCACCACCCCCAACATCATCAAACCTTCGTATCCCTCAACCATCCAGGGTCATGCAACCCCAACCACAACATTCTTCTATGCTCATCCTCAATCAACCTTCACCATCGCAAAACACATCTACCTATGTTCCCCCACCATAACGATCATCAGCGCTAAACTTTTTCAACACATTACCTATCCACCCTCAACATTCCCAAAACCAAACTTCCCAAAGCTATGTTCCACAACTACAACCTAACCCAACGAACTTTAGCTTTCTGCCACCGAACTCTTTTCTTCAACCATCACAAAGCCTACATTCTTACCTAGCGCTGCTCCCACCTCCTCCAAATCAAAGCACCCAATTCCATCCCAATCTAAACCCAACATACAACACATATGACCCCAACCAATTGTACAACCCTTATAACACCAATGCCCATGGCTTACACTACAATCTTCTGTATGGGCATCAACAACCACTTCTAGGACAACAGGAGATGTTTCCAACCCCTCCCATGACTATGGAGCTAAAACTTGGGGAGGTTCAACAACAACTATCTGATCTTATGTTTTGCCACACAAAGAAGGCCTCTTTAGAAGAAGTGTGTCCTTATCCTTTTGATTGGTCATTACCCATGATCCCTTTTCCTCACAATTTCACTATTCCCAAGTATGATAAATACAAAGGAAAAGGTGACCCAAAAGACCATCTTAGGGAATTCTATATTGCTTTCTTTGAGGTCTCACATAACGACAGATATCTTATGCGTCTCTTTCCTCGCAGTCTTAGAGGTCAAGCTATAGAATGGTTCTCACACTTACCCACAGGTATCAAATCTTTTAATGAACTTGCAGAGAAATTTTCCACCCATTTCTCCTACAACATAGAGCATGAGATCTCCATGACTGATCTATGCAACAACAAACAAAAAAATGGTGAAACTTTCATTTCTTTCCTTCAATGATGGAGACAAATGGCCAACAAATTCCCATTCAAGATACCTGAAAAACTTGTTAGCATATTTGTGCAGAACCTCAACCAAGAATTGGGTTTTCATTTGCAAATTCTTAGTGCTACCACCTTCGATTAAATTACGTACAAGGGAATCAACATTGAAAAGGCCCTCATTGCTAAAGGTGTGGTTAAAATCTTCAAAGAAACTAGAGACAATGCTCCTCAACAACAAACAAACGATAAACCAAAGTTTTGGAACAAAAATAAAAACGTGGTCAACGATGGGGTGGTTGATTTGAAACATGTCCAAACATTGCAAACACCACTTCAGCTTTCCAAACCGATTCAAACTCCACCTCAATAGTAGCAACAACAAAGGCAACCATATCAAAACTAACAACAAGGACAACAAGAGTGACCTCAACAAGATTACCCTCTGTGGCGTCAATTCACTCCATTGGGAGAGCCCATAGAGTCGGTCCTACAAAAGCTTTTACACAAAGGGCTCCTCACCTTACTAGATGCTCCCCCATATGGTGAACCTATTTACAAAATTGCACGGTATAAAGAAAATGAATACTGTGAATTCCATAGGAGCAAAGGGCACAGAACTGCGTCATGCATGAAACTCAAGCACCTAATCCAAAATCTCATCGAGGGTAACCAAATCTCTTTTGAAAATGAGCCACCAGCTCAACACACGAACAAAGACCTCAACATGTACAAGGAACCATTCCCTCACCATGGTCTGCCTCCTCCTTCGAATAAAGGTAAAGGTGTCAATCATGCTTCCACTTCCTATGACTCCATTGTGGGTCATTTTGAAGAGAGTCAGGTGTCTACCCTCACAATCAAAGGCAAATCTATAGATTGCGCTGTTACAACTTGTCGTGGTTGTGTCACCATTCATGGTCCTACACCTAGTCTCCCACCTCAATCTGATTATAATCTCGTCAAACATCTAGGGAAAATGCTAGCATAGATCTCTATCTTGGACCTTCTACGGTCATCACCCGCACATAAAGTGGTGCTAGAAAAATCCCTCCAAGAGTCTTCGCTTCCTAACAACATAGCAGTCGCAAGTTTTTGAGCTATAGTAGGTAACATTGCTTTGCCCTATAATGTGGTCTTCTCTAAGAAAGACCTCCCATCCCATGATTTGTGTCACAATGATGCCCTTCATATTAAGGTTCTCATTCATAAATGCAAAATCAAACGCATACTCATAGATGGTGGTCCTAGTCTCAACATCTGTTCTCTACAGTTACTTCAGCAATTGGAATAATCTGAGGATCATGTCAACATTGATCAAAGTATTACAATCAAGGGGTATGATGATGCTGAACACCGTTCAGAAGGTGTTATCCATTTGCCTATACAAGTAGGCCCTATCATGCTTGAAACTCGGTGCCAAGTCCTTGACATTGAGCTACCTTATAACATTATCCTAGGATGCCCATGGATCCATGCCATGAATGTTGTTCCCTCAACGTACCATCAGTCTCTCAAGTTCCCATTCAATGGTATGGAGATCACTATCCCAGGAGACCCCAATCCTTTTGAATTTTGTCGTGTCTTACAAGGTAGTTATAAGAATTGAAACCAAGTGCCCAATAATGACAAAGCCCTTAAATCCCCACTATATGTCCATCCTGAAAATCTGACACAAGCCTCTACAAGTGTACCTAATCCTCTTCCTAAAATCAAAGCTCACATCCGTGATATCAGCTTTGGAACCTATGATATCTCAAAATCTTGTTGTGTAGGGCAGATGCCTCTATCCCCTAAATCTTATGGCCAACTCCCCATTGCCAAAGTAACTAAAAAAATGGCTATTCCTCCCCAGCATCTTTAACCCAATTCCAATAGGGAAATTTTTTGGAAGAGGAAACTATTGAAGATATTTATTCTTAGCTCTACAAGGAGATAGAACCAGTCACAATACCAGTCAAACAATATGGCAATAGCTTAAGGATGGTCAAAAACATGGGCTATAAAGGCAAAGGTGGCCTTGGGAAATAGAATCAAGGAACAATGGCTACCATCATTTGTTAGATTTAGGGCAGACAACTGAGAGGGGGGGTGAATCAATTGTACAAAACTTTCTTCCAATTTAAACACTTAACTCCACATTGTTATTTAGCAGCATAATAGTAAATCAATCATGAAAGCACAATGCAACAAATCAAGAGCAGAAAAACATCAACACATGAGACACCAAGATTTTGACGTGGAAAACCTAGTTAAGGGAAAAACCACGGGGTGATTAACCCAAGATTGTATTCTCTGTTAGAAGAATAGAAAGAACAAAATGGCACATGCCAATTAGGGCTCACTACCCGAGCACACTGCTCATAAGAGGCTCACTACCTATAAGAGACACACTGTCTACAAAGAAATAAGTATCACCTACTTAAACTAAAAAATAACATCTTCACCATGCTTGAATCAGTTCCATTTAAGCCTAATACTTCTGCTCTGCTTTTTGCTCTCCTCCTTGCTACCACACACTCATCTCCACCAGGACTCCCTAGAAATAACTTCTCAATCCCTTATTTATACAAGACATCAACTTAGGAATGATCATCTAAGTCGGAAAACATCAACAAGAACATCCGCAAGATGTGTAAAACATCCAGTCGGCCAATCTCAGGAAGAACACCATCAACTGGAAGTTAGTTCTTCAATTGTGAGCTCCAACTTCAATGCGGACCACCAATACAAACTAAACACGATCCAAAGATCTCCACAAGCTTGCCTGAATTACCAAGAACATCCACAATTCATCTGTTTACTGAAATCCTTCTCTCCTTCATCTGGAACCTCAAGAACATAGTCTGTCATTACTGTCACAAAGGAATAGATGCTTGCGGACCTTAAACCATGAACCAATCAAGTTGACACTTCACAAGGACTTCCTCAATACTCCCTCAAATCCACAGAATAGGATAATGCATTTCCGGATCTCACCGGACCTATCTATATCACTCTGTCACCTCTGAACACCTACCGGAACTAGTTTTACTTGAGTGGCCACAACTTCTTCATATCTTCATGCAGACCTCTGAAATCTCTACTGGACCACCTTAAGACACATATCTGCAAACCCTTTAAACCGCACCCTCTGATCCTCATCCTATCTTGGACTTTTACCTTATTGTCATCACTGTTCTTCACTATTCCAGATTGAGACTAATTTTCTCAATATCCTCAGCACACAGCGCATCCAATCCCTATCATTAGTGCAATAGGAGTATGTTGACATCAATGACAACACCAGTTAGGCCTATACTTACAACAATCTCCCCCTTTGTCATTGATGGCAACATATGATGTGAAAAACTATTTTGACCATCAAGACAAGAACTTTTTCTTACTGTCACAACTTCCCCTATCAGCAACAACCATTCACATGTCTTCTTTCCCTTTACTACTCCCCTTTTTATCAACAACCACTTGTTTTTCACATGTCTTCTCTCCCTCTTTGATATCAATGGCAAAGGGCACATACTTGCACTTCCACCACTTCAGAATCATACCTGCTGCTCCCCCTGAATAGCAGCTCCCCATCATCAATCCAGACCACAAGATGTGACTATGATATCCACCGGACTGATGCACATCAGTGCACCTTAGTTCATCACTGGAGGGGCAATAACCCCTAACTTCTCCCTGAGATACTCAAAAGAGTCCTTAGGTAGAGGTTTAGTAAAGATGTCTGCAATCAGATCCTTAGAAGGCACAAACTCCAATCCGACTTCGTTCTTGTTCACTTGCTCTCTCAAAAAGTGAAACTTGATGGATATGTGTTTAGTCTTTGAATGCAACACCAGATTCTTAGATATATTTATTGCACCTAAATTATCATAGAAGATTGTGATAGGTTCCTCATACTCCACTTTGATATCTCTTAGCATTTGCTTCATCCACAAAACTTGAGTGCAACTACCTACTGCTGTAATATATTCTACTTCAGTTGCAGACATAGATATTACCTCTTGTTTCTTGCTTAGCCAAGAAACCAATCTCTTCCCCAAAAAGAATGCTCCACCATTGGTACTTTTCCGGTCATCCACATCTCCTGCCCAATCTGCATCTGTATATGCATGAAGAGAAAAATCATGATCTCTAGGATACCACAAACCATACTCAGCTGTCCCTTTTAGATATCTAAAAATCCTCTTGATTGCCATGACATGAGATTTTCTAGGATCAGCCTAGAATCTAGCAACAAGACCAACAGCCTGCATAATGTTAGGTCTAGTTTGAGTGAGGTACAACAGTCCTCCAATCATTGACCTATACTTTGTCTGATCAACCTTAGGAGAATCATCATCTTTTCTTAATTTACATCCGGTTGCCATGGGAGTATTCATTGGTTTTGAATCTTCCATCCCAAATTTCTTCAACAATTCTTTCACATATTTGGTCTGAGAAATGAAGATTCCTTTCTTTGTTTGAGTGATTTACAGACCCAAGAAGAAATTCATTTCACTAAGCATGGACATCTCAACTCACTTTTCATTTGATTTGCAAAAGTTTTACACGTACTATCTCTTCCTCCAAAAATGATATCATCAACAAATACTTCAACAATCAAGATGTTTTCATGATATATTTTGAAGTATAAATTATTATCAGCAGTACCTTTGTTGAAACCAATCTTCAAAAGATGCTTATCCAGTCTTTCATACTAGGCTCTTAGGGCTTGTTTCAGTCCATACAGCGCTTTCTTCAACTTGCAGACCATATCACCATTATCAGACAATTGAAATCCATCCGGTTGCTCTTTGTACACTTCTTCCAAGTCACCATTCAGGAAGGTAGACTTGACATCCATCTGATATACCTTGAAATCCTTGAAGGTAGCAAAAGCAAGAAACAATCTGACTACTTCAATTCTTTCCACCAGAGCAAAAGTTTCTTCAAAATCAACTGCTTCTATTTGAGAGTAACCCTTGCAAACTAATCTAGCTTTATTTCTGATTACTTCACCAACTTCATTCAGTTTGTTCCGGAAGACCCATTTGGTTCCAATCACATTCTTGTTTCTAGGTCTAAGAACAAGATCCCAAGTGTGATTTTTCTCAATTTGCATAAGCTCTTCCTCCATTGCTTTAGTCCAGTTTTCATCATTGCAAGCTTCATTCACTGTCTTAGGCTTAATCTTTGAAATCAGACAATACTCTTCTGAATCTTGAGCAATTCTCCTTCTTGTTTGTACTCCTTTGCTTTTATCACCTATGATCTGATCTTCAGAGTGGTGTTGCTAGTATGAGGTAAACCAGTGTTGTCATTGATGTCAACATACTCATATTGCTTTGACAAGAAGGATTCAATGAGCAGTGTGCTGAGGATATTGAGAAAATTAGCCTCAGTCAGGAACAGTAAAGAACAGTGATGAGAAGAAGGCAAATGTACTGTATAGGATGCGAACCGGAGGATGCGGATTAAAGGGTTTGTAGATATGAGTCTTGAGATGCTTCAGTAAAGATTTCAGAGGTCCGCATGAAGATCTGAAGGAGTTGTGGCTGTCGGTGTAGAACCGGTTCTGGCAAGTACTCAGAGGTGACAGAGGATCACAGAAAGGTCCGGTGAGGTCTGGAATTGTATAATCCTAATCTGCGGATTGGAAAGAGTGTTTGGAATGTCCTTGTGATGTGTCATCTCGAGTTGTGTATGATTTTGAGGTCCAGAAGTACCTTTTGCGTTGTGACAGTGGCGATAGACTGTGTTCTTGAAGTTCCGAATGAGGAAGAGAAGAGATTCCAGTAAGTAAAGAAAGTGCGGATGTACCTGATCATTCAGGCAGGTTTGTGAAGGTTCTTGGATCATGTTGAGGTTGTGTTGTTGGTCCGCATTGATGGTAGAGCCCGGAATTGAAGATATTCTTCCGGATGAAGTTCTTGTTCCGACTAGCCGACCGGATGAGTTGTTCATCCTGCGAATGTTCTTGTGGTGGCCGACCGGATGTGTTATTCATCTTGCGGATACTCTTATGGTTGTTTGCCGACTTAGATGTTTGTTCCTAAGTCGATGTCTTGTATAAATAACGGTTTGTGAGTTCATTTCGAAGTGTGGATTGTGTGGATGAGTGTGGCATAGCGAAGAGAAGTGCGAAAGGCAGAGCAGAGGTTTTTGGGCTTAAATGGAACTGATCTGGACATGGTAGAGATGTCATTCTCCAGTTCAAGATTGTGATTCTTATCACTTTGTAGACAGTGTGTCTCCTTGTAGGCAGTGGGCCTCTTTGTGAGCAGTGTGCTCGGGTAGTGAGCCCTAATTGGCAAGTGCCATTCTTTTTCTTATTCTTCTAACAGAGAATAATCCTTGGGTTAATCACCCCGTGGTTTTTCCCTTAACCGGGTTTTCCACGTCAAAATCTTGGTGTTCAATGTGTTGATGTTTATCTGCTCTTGTGTTTATGTATTATGCTTTCATGGATGATTAATTGATATGCTATTAACTAACAACGAAGAATCAAGTGTTTGAAAGAACAAGAAGTTTTATACAACTGATTCACCCCCCCCCTCTCAGTTGTATGCTTTAAATCCAACAATTGGTATCAGAGCCAAGTTCCTCTGAAAGAAGCTTAACCGCTTGAGGAGATCTAGGATGTCGTCATACAAAAAGGATAGTCCGAAGTTCGATGGAACCAATTTTACTCTCTGGAAGGGTCGCATGAAATGTCACCTGGAATGTATGGGAAAAGCATACTTGGCCATGGTTTCAAAACCATATGTACCTCCACAAGGTGGTCCAACAACTCTGAATGAAATCACAGAAGCTGAAAACAATCTGCGGACCAAGGAAGCTCTTCTAAGCGCATTGAATGACTCAGATCTCTCAAATGTTATTGACCTACCAACTGCATATGAGATCCTGACTAAACTGGAACTTCTGTATGAAGGAGATGAGTTTGTCAAAAGTGCAAGGTTGCAAAGTCTGAAAGGGAAATTCAAAAGATTGAAGATGAGAGATGATGAAAACATCACTACTTTTATGCCAAGAGTGAATGAACTAGTGTGTGGAATTAGAAATGCTGGTGGAACTCTGGATGAAAATGAGATCGTTTGCAAAATCCTTAGATCCCTTCTTGCTGCCTACAAAATCAAGGTTGCTGCAATTGATGAATTCAGAGCCCACACAACCATCACAAGAGAACAATTGGCTGGCAAGCTAGCTGCATTTGAAATGACCAAGTTTGGAGATGATCTTCCTAAGACTGAATCTACTTTCAAAGCCAGTACCTATGTGAAAGGCAAATAGAGAATTGATCCGGGAGAAAACTCTTCAAGGAAGATGACATGGTATGATCAAGCAAGAAGAGACATGGAAGAAGAAGAAGCAGAAACAGCTCAACTTGAAGCCCTCATTGCAAAAGGACTACCAAGAGGATCTGGTAAGTATGAAGGAAAACTACCCTTTAAGTGCTTCAACTGCAATAAGATTGGTCATTTTGCTTCAAGATGTCCGGAAAGATCTGCAAGGTCTAATACTAACAGACAAAGGTTTCAAAAGAATTGCTATTATGTTCATGAAGAAGATGACAATGAAGGAGTAACAGGTGATGAATCAGAACTAGGAAGCAAATCCAGAAATGAGTGGGTGTTTATTGCCATCAAGGAAGAAGATTCAATACTCTCTGAAGCTGTCAATCACAAAGTTGTTGAAAAAGCTTTGGCTGCTCAAGTGGAAGAAAAGGATGATTGGGTTATTGACAGTGGATGTTCTCACCATATGTCTGGTGACAAGAATAAGTTCTTGAATTTGGAAAGGTATGAAGGAGGAATGGTAAAGTTTGGTGACAATTCTGCTGGCAGAATCAGAGGCAGGGGAACTATTTCCTTTGATGGAAAGAGCAAAACAGGTAATGTACTATATGTTGAAGGATTGAAGCACAATCTTCTCAGTGTTGGTCAGTTAGTAGACAAAGGCTATGATCTTCGGTTTAAGAATGGAAAATGCAGAATCTTTACAAGCTCCGGAACTGAAATTGCATCCGGTACTCAGACAAAAGGTAATATCTTTCATCTGGTTGGTTCAAATAAAAGTTGTTTGTTTGTTCAAATTGATCAGAGTTGGTTATGGCATAGAAGAATGTGTCATGTAAATTTTGATAACATCATCAAGATAAGCAATACTCAGGTTGTAAGAGATCTTCCAAAATTGATGAAACCTACAAATAGTTTGTGCAAAGAATGTCAGCTAGGTAAACAAAGCAGAGTCTCTTTCAAAAGCAAAGATCAGTCTTCTACCAGATTGTTGGAATTAGTACATACTGATCTCTGTGGTCTGACAAGAATCAAGAGTCTGTAAGGTGATAGATATTTCATGTTGTTAATTGATGATCATTCCCGGATGATGTGGGTTACCTTTCTAAAAGAAAAATCAGAAGCATTTGAGAAGTTCAAAATCTTCAAAGCTTTGGTAGAGAATCAAACCGGATTGAAACTAAAGTGTCTAAGGTCTGATAGAGGTGGTGAATTTACCTCTGGAGAGTTCATTGACTATTGTGAGAAGCAGGGTATAAGGAGATAATTGTCTGCTCCTAGGACTCCACAGCAGAATGGAGTAGTTGAAAGAAAGAACCGGACCATCCAGGAAGCTGCCAGGACAATGATGTTGGAAGCAAATGTTCCTCAGATGTTCTGGAAAGAAGCTATCAGCACTGCAGTCTACACTCTAAATCGAGTTCAAATCAGAAACAATACCGGTAAGACCCCCTACGAACTCTGGTTTGGCATCACTCCCACTGTGAAATATTTCAGAGTATTTGGTAGCAAGTGTTATATCAAAAGAGATGAAGATCTAGGAAAGTTTGATGCTAGAAGTGATGAAGGAATTTTCTTGGGCTACTCCACTCAAAGCAAAGCATACCGGTGTTACAATAAGAGACTGAGGAAGATGATAGAAAGCACTAATGTGAAAGTTGATGAAGGAATTGAGAAGCCCTCAAGATTTTATGAATCTGATGAAGATGACCAAGACAATGTTCAAGGAACTCAATCCTCTCCGGTAAGACAGAGTCAGCCTGATCCGGTAAATCAGGAAGAAGAGATAGGTTTGAATGAGCCTGATCAAGAAGCAGCAGTGCAGGATACTCCCAAAATTCCAAGGTATGTGACACTAAACCACTCTGAAGATCAGATCATAGGTGACAGAAGCAAAGGTGTGCAAACTAGAAGGAATGTTGCTCAAAATCAGGATGAATGTTGTCTGATTTCAAAGATTGAACCTAAAACAGTAAATGAAGCCTGCAATGATGAAAACTGGACTAAAGCAATGAAAGATGAATTAATGCAAATTGAGAAAAATCATACTTGGGATCTTGTTCCCAGACCTAGAGACAGGAATGTGATTGGAACCAAATGGGTCTTCCGGAACAAATTAAATGAAGCTGGTAAAGTAATCAGAAACAAAGCTAGATTGGTCTGCAAAGGCTACTCCCAAATAGAAGGAATTGATTATGAAGAGACCTTTGCTCCTGTGGCAAGAATTGAAGCAGTCAGATTATCTCTTGCATTTGCTGCCTTCAAAGACTTCAAGGTATATCAGATGGATGTCAAGTCTGCCTTCCTAAATGGTGATCTGGAAGAAGTTTACATTGAACAACCGGATGGATTTCAATTATCTGACAATGATGATATGGTTTGTAAGTTAAAGAAAGCATTGTATGGATTAAAACAAGCTCCAAGAGCATGGTATGAAAGGTTGGATAAGCATCTTGTGCAGATTGGATTCAGCAAAGGTACTGCTGACAGTAACTTATATTTCAAAATTGATCATGAAAACATTTTGATTGTTGAAGTGTTTGTAGATGATATCATTTTTGGAGGATTAGATAGTATGTGCAAAACTTTTGCAAATCAGATGAAATGTGAGTTTGAAATGTCTATGCTTGGTGAAATGAATTTCTTCTTGGGTCTGCAAATTACTCAAACAAAGAAAGGAATCTTCATTTCTCAGACCAAATATGTGAAAGAATTGTTAAGGAAATTTGGTATGGAAGATTCAAAACCAATGAACACTCCCATGGCAACCGGATGTAAGTTGAGCAAAGATGATGACTCCCCAAAGGCAGATCAGACAATGTATAGATCAATGATTGGTGGACTGTTGTATCTCACTCAGACCAGACCAGATATAATGCAGGTTGTTGGTCTTGTGGCAAGATTCCAGGCTGACCCTAGAGAATCTCATGTTATGGCAATCAAAAGAATTTTTAGGTATTTGAAAGGAACAGTTGAGTATGGTCTATGGTACCCTAGAGATCCAGACTTCTCTCTTCATGCTTACACAGATGCAGATTGGGCAGGAGTTGTAGATGATCGAAAGAGCACCAGTGGTGGAGCATTCTTTTTGGGGAAAAGATTGGTTTCTTGGCTAAGCAAGAAACAAGATGCAATATCTCTGTCTACAATTGAAGCAGAATACATTGCAGCAGCAAGTAGTTGTACTCAAATCCTATGGATGAAGCAGATGCTAAGAGATCTTAAAATTGAATATGCGGAGCCTATCACAATTTTCTGTGATAATTCAAGTGCAATTAATATTTCCAAGAATCCGATATTACACTCTAAGACTAAGCACATATCTATCAAGTTTCACTTCTTGAGAGAATAAGTGAACAAGGAAGAAGTCAGGTTGGAGTATGTTCCCTCCAAGGATTAGATTGCAGATATCTTTACTAAACCTCTTCCCAAGGACTCTTTTGAATATCTCCGGGAGAAGTTAGGGGTCATGGCCCCTCCGGTGATGAACTAGGATGCACTGATGTGCATCAGTCCGGTGGATATCACAGTCATATCTTGTGATCCGGATTGATGATGGGGAGCTGCTACTAAGGGGGAGCAGCTGGTATGATTCTGATGTGTTAAAATTGCAAGTATGAGCCCTTTGCCATTGATGTCAAAGGGGGAGAGAAGACATGTGAAAAACAAGTAGCTGATGATCAAAAGGGGAGCAGCAAATGAGGAGAAGACATGTTGCTGATAGGGGGAGAAGTGACAAAAAGGAGAAGTTTCCTGTCTTGATGGTTTTTCACATCATATGTTGCCATCAATGACAAAGGGGGAGATTGTTGCAAGTATGAGGTAAACCAGTGTTGTCATTGATGTCAACATACTCATATTGCTTTGACAAGAAGGATTCAATGAGCAGTGTGCTGAGGATATTGAGAAAATTAGCCTCAGTCAGGAACAGTAAAGAACAGTGATGAGAAGAAGGCAAATGTACTGTATAGGATGCGAACCAGAGGATGCGGATTAAAGGGTTTGTAGATATGAGTCTTGAGATGCTTCAGTTAAGATTTCAGAGGTCCGCATGAAGATCTGAAGGAGTTGTGGCTGTCGGTGTAGAACCGGTTCCGGCAAGTACTCAGAGGTGACAGAGGATCACAGAAAGGTCCGGTGAGGTCCGGAATTGTATAATCCTAATCTGCAGATTGGAAAGAGTGTTTGGAATGTCCTTGTGATGTGTCATCTCGAGTTGTGTATGATTTTGAGGTCCGGAAGTACCTTTTGCGTTGTGACAGTGGCGACAGACTATGTTCTTGAAGTTCTGAATGAGGAAGAGAAGAGATTCCAGTAAGTAAAGAAAGTGCGGATGTACCTGATCATTCAGGCAGGTTTGTGAAGGTTCTTGGATCATGTTGAGGTTGTGTTGTTGGTCCGCATTGATGGTAGAGCCCGGAATTGAAGATATTCTTCCGGATGAAGTTCTTGTTCCGACTAGCCGACCGGATGAGTTGTTCATCCTGCGAATGTTCTTGTGGTGGCCGACCGGATGTGTTATTCAACTTGCGGATACTCTTATGGTTGTTTGCCGACTTAGATGTTTGTTCCTAAGTCGATGTCTTGTATAAATAACGGTTTGTGAGTTCATTTCGAAGTGTGGATTGTGTGGATGAGTGTGGCATAGCGAAGAGAAGTGCGAAAGGCAGAGCAGAGGTTTTTGGGCTTAAATGGAACTGATCCGGACATGGTAGAGATGTCATTCTCCAGTTCAAGATTGTGATTCTTATCACTTTGTAGACAGTGTGTCTCCTTGTAGGCAGTGGGCCTCTTTGTGAGCAGTGTGCTCGGGCAGTGAGCCCTAATTGGCAAGTGCCATTCTTTTTCTTATTCTTCTAACAGAGAATAATCCTTGGGTTAATCACCCCGTGGTTTTTCCCTTAACCGGGTTTTCCACGTCAAAATCTTGGTGTTCAATGTGTTGATGTTTATCTGCTCTTGTGTTTATGTATTATGCTTTCATGGATGATTAATTGATATGCTGTTAACTAACAACGAAGAATCAAGTGTTTGAAAGAACAAGAAGTTTTATACAACTGATTCACCCCCCCCCTCTCAGTTGTATGCCTTAAATCCAACAAGTGGTTCAGTCTTACATACCTGGGAACTTTGGGAATTTCTTGTACTTCTGATTCTTGATCAGGCTCATTGAAACTCATATCTTCTTCTTGATTTACCAGATTAGTTTGAATCTGACTTACAGATGAAGCTTGGGCTCCTTGAGTCAGAACACCATTCTGATCATCTTCATCATATTCATAAAACCTTGAGGGTTTCTCAATTCCCTCATCAACCTTCACATTTGTACTTTCTATAATCTTTCTTAGTCTCTTGTTATAACACCGATATGCTTTGCTTTGAGTAGAGTAACCCAAGAATATTCCTTCATCACTTCTAGCATCAAACTTTCCTAGATCTTCATCTCTTTTAATGTAACATTTGCTACCAAAAACTCTGAAATACCTCATAGTAGGAGTGATGCCAAACCAAAGTTCATAAGGAGTCTTATCAGTATTGCTTTTGATTTGAACTCGATTGAGAGTATAGGCTGCAGTGCTGATAGCTTCTCTCCAATAGATCTGAGGAACATTTGCTTCCATCATCATGGTCCTAGATGCTTCTTGGATGGTCTAGTTCTTTCTTTCCACTACTCCATTCTACTGTGGAGTCATAGGAGCAGACAACTATCTCTTTATTCCATGTTTCTCACAGAACTCTATGAACTCACCGGATGTGAATTCTCCACCTCTATCAGACCTTAGACATTTCAATTTTAATCCAATTTCATTCTCTACCATAGCCTTAAAAATTTTGAATTTCTCAAGAGCCTCTGATTTTTCTTTTAGAAAGGTTACCCACATCATCCAGGAGTAGTCATCAATTAGCAACATAAAGTATCTATCACCTTGCATACTTCTAATTCTTGCCGGACCACAAAGATCAATATGAACTAAGTCCAATAATCTGGTAGAAGATAGTTCCTTACTTTTGAATGTGACTCTGCTCAGCTTACCCAAATGACATTCTTTGCACAAGCTATTAGTAGGTTTCACCAATTTTGGAAGATCTCTTACAGCCTGAGTATTGCTTATCTTGATGATATTATCAAAATTGACATGACACATCCTCCTATGCCATAACCAACTCTGATAAACTTGAACAAATAAGCAACTTTTACCAGTACCAACCAAGTGGAAGATATTACCTTTAGTTTGAGTACCGGATGCAATCTCTATTCTGAAACTTTCAAAGATCTTGCATTTTCCATTCTTGAATCGAAGATCATAGCCTTTGTCCACCAACTGTCCAACACTGAGAAGATTGTACTTCAATCCTTCAACATATAGTACATTATTGGTTTTGTTCCTTCCATCAAAAGAAATAGTTCCCCTTCCTCTGATTCTACCAGCAGAATGATCACCAAACTTTACCACTCCTCCTTCATACCTTTCCAGATCTATGAATTTGTTTTTATCACCTGTCATATGGTGAGAGCATCCACTGTCAATGACTTAGTCATCCTTTTCTTCAACTTGAGCAGCTAGAGCTCTTTCTACAACTTTATGATTGACAGATACAGAGGATATTGGTTTTTCTTCCTTGATGGCAATAAACACCCATTCACTTCCAGATTTATTTCCTGTCTCTGATTCATCATCTATTACTCCTTCATTATCATCTTCTTCATGAACATAGTAACAATTCTTTTGGAACCTTGATCTGTTAGGATTTGGCCTTGAAAATCTTTCCAGACACCTTGAGGCAAAATGACCAATCTTATTGCAGTTAAAACACTTAAAAGATAATTTTCCTTCATACTTACCAGATCCTCTTGACAGCCTCTTTGCAATAAGGGCTTCAAGTTGAGCAGTTTCTGCTTCTTCTTCTAGGTCTTTTCTTATTTTTTCATACCATGACAATTTCCTTGATGAGTTCTCTCCCAGATCAAACCTTTGTTTACCTTTTACAGAGGCACTAGCTTTGAATGTAGATTCAGTTTTAGGGGGGTCATCTCCAAATTCGGTCATTTCAAATGCAGCCAATTGATCTCTTGTGACAGTTGTATGAGCTTTGAATTCTTCAATGGCAACAACCTTGATTTTGTAAGAAGCAGGTAGGGATCTGAAAATTTTGCCAACAATCTCATTTTCATCCAGGACTCCACCAGCATTTCTAATCCCACAAACAATCTCATTTACTCTTGGCATAAAAGTAGTAATATTTTCATCATCTCTCATCTTCAGATTTTTAAATTTCCCTTTTAGACTCTGTAACCTTGCACATTTAACATACTTGCCTCCATGCAAAAGTTCCAATTTTTTCCAAATCTCAAAAGTAGTTGGTAGGTCAATAACATTTGAGAGCTCTTAATCAGATAATGCACTTAGAAGAGCCTCTATAGTCGCAGATAGTTTTCAGCATCTGTGATTTCATTTTGGGTTTTCGGACCACCTTGTGGAGGTGTATACTGTGTTGTAGCCATGGTCCAGTACACCATTCCCATACATTACAAGTGACATTTCATGCGACCTTTCCAAAGATTAAAGTTGGTTCCATCAAACTTCGAACTATCCTTCTTGTAAGACGACATCTGGGATCTCCTCAAGCGGTTAAGCTCCTTTTAGAGGAACTTGGCTCTGATACCAATTTTTAGATTTAGGGAAGACAACTGAGAGGGGGGGTGAATCAGTTGTACAAAACTTTCTTCCTATTTAAACACTTAACTCCACATTGTTATTTAGCAGCATAATAGTAAATCAATCATGAAAGCACAATGCAACAAATCAAGAGCAGAAAAACATCAACACATGAGACACCAAGATTTTGACGTGGAAAACCCGGTTAAGGGAAAAACCATGGGGTGATTAACCCAAGATTGTATTCTTTGTTAGAAGAATAGAAAGAACAAAATGGCACATGCCAATTAGGGCTCATTGCCTGAGCACATTGCTCACAAGAGGCTCACTGCCTACAAGAGACACACTGTCTACAAAGAAATAAGTATCACCTACTTGAATTGAAAAATAGCTTCTTCACCATGCTTGAATCAGTTCCATTTAAGCCCAATACTTCTGCTCTGCTTTTTACTCTCCTCCTTACTACCACACACTCATCTCCACCAGGACTCCCTAGAAATGACTTCGCAATCTGTTATTTATACAAGACATCAACTTAGGAATGATCATCTAAGTCAGAAAACATGAACAAGAACATCCGCAAGATGTGTAACACATCCGGTCGACCAATCTCAGGAAGAACACCATCAACCAGAAGTTAGTTCTTCAATTGCAAGCTCCAACTTCAATGTGGACCACCAATATGAACTGAACATGATCCAAAGATCTCCACAAGCTTTCCTGAATTACCAAGAACATCCACACTTCATATGCTTATTGAAATCCTTCTCTCCTTCATCTAGAACCTCAAGAACACAGTCTGTCATTACTGTCACAAAGGAATAGATTCTTGTGGACCTTAAAACCATGAACCAATTGAGTTGACAGTTCACAAGGACTTCCTCAATACTCCCTCAAATCTACGAAATAGGATAATGCATTTCTGGATCTCACCGGACCTGTCTGTATCACTCTGTCACCTCTGAACAGCTATCGAAACTGGTTTTACTTGAGCGGCCACAACTTCTTCATATCTTCATGTGAACCTCTAAAATCTCTACTGGACCACCTTAAAACACATATCTGCAAACCCTTTAAACTGCATCCTCTGATCCTCATCCTATCTTAGAATTTTACCTTATTGTCATCACTGTTCCAGATTGAGACTAATTTTCTCAATATCCTCAGCACACAGCTCATCCAATCACTATCATTAGTGTAACAGGAGTATGTTGACATCAATGACAACATCAGTTAGGCCCATACTTGCAACATCATTGTGACAAAGAAACTAAACAAGAAGGGGTTAGGATTTGGTAGAAAGGTACCACACACCTTAGACATTGAGGGTATCCTCAACAAGGTGGCTAAAACTTCTCTCGCAGTTTCAATGTCTAATGAGGATATCATTGATGACTCTTCCCTCTATATGACAAACCTATTTACAGAATCCTCTGTTTTCATACTATCATCTGTATCCTTAACATCCACCACAAACACCCAGAAAGTAACACTTGTCTACCCTAAACTTATTGATTGGGACCAACAAGGGTCCCCCGTTATAGATGTATTTCAGAATGACGAAGCTATAGCTGAGTTCATGGGACTCCGGGAGAGTATCCCTCTTGGCAATCATAAAGCAGGTTTTGTAATGGAATTGGAACCAACTGCTTATTTTGGTGAGAATGCCAAATCCTCCAGTTGCAAAAGTAAAAATAAAGAAAGATCTCTAGGTGAAAACCACACTGTGGCACCTCCTGATCACAAAATAGTAAAAAAAAAGAATGTATCCAATGGTGAAAACCCAATTGTGGCACCTGAGGATGGAGGATTTGACCTACCCCTACCATCTAAGTATCAAGTTAGCTCTCCTAGTGGAAGATTCTATAGAGATAAACCTTGGCACAAAGCAAAATCCAAAGACCACATTCCTGGTAGCATCATTATAAAAAATAGAGCACAAGAATCTTAACAAATTCTTCTTACAGAGAACCATCAACTTTGCATGGACCTATGCAAATATGCCAGGGTTAGATCCTAAGCTAGTGGTTCACTATCTCACAGTTGATCCAACAGTTAATCCAGTCAAGCAAAAGCTGAGGAAGATGCACCCACAGATAGCTCTCTCGGCAAAAGTGGAAATACAGAAGTTGTTAGATGCAAAGTTCATCTGACCTATGGACTATTTAGATTGGGTCTCAAACATTGTACCAGTGTCTAAACCCAATGGGTGCATCTGCATGTGTAATGATTTTAGAGATCTTAACAAAGCATGTCCCAAAGATGACTTTCCCTTACCAAACATTGACCTCATAGTAGACTTGACTGCAGATCATGAAATGCTTTCTCTCATGGATGGATTCTCTGGCTACAATCAGATAAGGATAGTAGAGAAAGATCAACATAAAACAATGTTTACTTGTCCGTGGGGTAATTATTGTTGGTGTGTCATGTCGTTTGGTCTAAAGAATGCCGAGGCAACTTATCAAAGAGCAATGACAGTGATATTCCATGATCTCTTTCATCATATCATGGAGGACTATGTGGATGACATACTAGATAAATCTTCTAGGGTAGATCACATACAAGTTCTAGGACAGATCTTTGACAGGCTCGAGAAATATCAAGTAAGACTCAATCCAAAGAAGTGTGTCTTCGATGTAACATCAGGGAAGCTGTTGGGATACATTGTATCTCGTAGAGGCATCGAAGTAGACCCTGCAAAAGTCAAGGCTATAGTGGAGATGCCTCCACCAAAGAACCTCAAAGCATTAAGGAGTCTTCAAGGAAGGTTGCAATCCATTAGGCATTTCATCTCATAGCTAGCAGATAAATGTCAACCATTTCAACACTTGCTCTGAAAATATGTCTCATTTCGATGGGATGATAAGTGTCAAGCAACATTTGATCAGCTCAAAGAGTATCTAGCTACACCTCCTGTATTGGTTCCACTAGTTGCCGATAAACCTTTGATATTATACATCTCAACTACAACTTCAGTCCTCGGGGCTCTTCTAGCACAAAATGATGAGTCAGGAAAAGAGCATGCAATTTATTATATCAGTCAAACCTTGGTGGGATATGAACTCAATTATTCACCGATGGAAAGAGCTTGTTTAGCAGTAATGTTCGCTTCCCAAAAGTTATGGCATTACATACTAAACCAACACACAAATCTTATAACCAAAATTGATCCATTGAAGTATCTACTAGCAAAAGTAGGTCTCACAGGCAGATTAGCTAAATGGGTCATGATCCTTAGTGAGTTTGACATTGAGTATATGGATCGTAAAGCAATCAAGGGACAAACCCTAGGAGATCAACTAGCAAAAGCACCCATGAAAGATACACACCCTATGGTAGCAGACTTCTTGGATGAGAATCTCTTCACTCTTTCCAACTCAATAATGTGGAAGTTGTACTTTGATGGTTGCTACACACAACATGGATTAGGGGCCGACATCTTATTTATCACACCTCAAAATGACTATATTCCAAAGTCATATCGGCTTGCATTCCCTTGCACCAACAACATTTTCGAGTATGAAGCACTCCTCATAGGTCTCAATACAACAATTTAATGGGACATCATAGAATTATAGGTATATGGAGACTCACAACTAGTCATTCGACAAGTCACAGATGAGTACTAAATAAAAGATGAAAAGTTGATCCCCTACAAGCAACTAGTGGATGCCTACAAACCACACTTTTCTAGCATCACATTTGAGCAAATTCTGAGAGAGCATAACAAGGCTGCAGATTCTATGGCTTCTATAGGGTCGCTTATCGACATGCCTGCAAATACACAGAAATGTGAATTCTTGATTGAGCAGTTGTTGATACCAGCGGTCGATGTTCCAATTACTGAAATCATCTACGAACTTGTTGGTTCCAATTCCCCATGGTACGAAGATATCTATGAATACCTTAAAAAAAGTACCTTTCCCTCTGAACTATTATCAACTCAACGCAAAACCTTTATCTGTCAATCCTGCTGTTACACCATTCTGGGTGATACACTATATCACCAGAGTCTCGATGGTATCCTCTTACGATATCTTAATGCGGAAGAAGCTAAAGCTACCTTACGAGACATACACGAAGGTGTCTGTGGTGCACATTCTACCAGTCCTAATCTCACTAAGAAGATAATCAGAATAGGTTATTACTGGCCTATAATAAAACAAGATGCTGCATAGTTCGCTAAGAAATGTCTATAATGCTAGCAGCATGGAGATTTAATTCACGCACCAGCTCATGAACTACAACTTGTGATGACTCCATGGCTTTGTTTCTCAATGGGGTCTCGACCTTGTAGGACAAATCCACCCATCCTCATCCAATGGCCATAAATTTATTATTACCGCCACTGAGTACTTTACGAAGTGGGTTGAAGCCATTCCCATGACCTATATCACCGGTAAGCAAATAGCCAAATTTATCCTTAACTACCTCATTTACTGGTATGGTATTCCCCAAGCCATTGTCAATGATAATGGGAGACCATTCAAGAACCAAGATGTCTGTGCCTTGTGCACACAATACAATATCCAACATCGCTTTTCAACTCCCTACTGTCTATAGAGTAATGGCCAAGCTGAGGCTTCCAATAAAACCATTCTCAAGATCCTCAAGAAAACAATCAATGAAGCGGGTCGTGATTGGCATTTGCAACTCAATCCTGCCCTATGGGCCTACCGCACTAGTATCAGAACACCAACTAGTGCCACACCATATGCCTTGGTCTATGGCTCTAAAGCCATCCTACCCATAAAAGTCAAGATCCCATCCCTCAGAGTATCCATGCAGAACTTGATCGGGGGAGAGGGGTATCGCACTTCCAGATTAGCTGAGTTAGAACTACTAGATGAAAGATGCCTTGTCACGCTTAATCATCTCCATCTCTATCAAAACTGCCTTCGGCATAATTATAACAAAAATATCAAAGAAAGACAGTTTCAAGTTGGTGATCTTGTACTCAAAGAGAATCAGAGAAATCAAGCAAACTGAGAAAAGAAGGGCAAGTTTGAGCCTAACTAGTTAGGTCCCTTTATTGTGATAGCAGCATATGGATCAGGAGCTTATACTTTAGCTACACTTGACGGCATTCCTCTAGATGAGCCACTTAACAGTGTTCATCTCAAGAAGTTCTATGCCTGATCCTCAGAGTTTCAAAAAAAAATCCATCCTCTGGTGAAAACATGGCAAACAGGCGCTATGTGTAGAGTCAACATCCATCATCTATCGAGTCCTGTTCATTCCATGTCCATTTCACAACAAGCTTCATCCATCCATCCATAATAAAACCATTGACCTTGTTTGCATTTCCATCTCCCTATCTAGTATCACTTGAAAATTTTTCAATGTCCATCATCGTCATCCCACGTCTTGATTTGTGTCAACACTTAGCACTGTCTTGTCCTAGGTCAAACTTTCTATGTCTTCTTCATCAGTCATCCATGCGAATTCCTCTACCAGAATGGGGGCAATTCCTTTCTTAAACTAGGTCTAGGAGTGGTTCCTTATTCGTGGTTCACAAACACTTCAATCTTTCTCCTTTCCATAGATAACACCCTTTAACAGACACATCGCTCCTACGATAAGGTTGTTATCTTCCCAACACTTTTCCTACATCATCGAACCAACCAGAACTACATATTATCTCATTTAAATCTTAAGGTATCTTGATCCCATGGATATGGGTATGTAGGTAGTCTGGAATACGAAGCAAGTATCCAGTACTCAGGTACATAAGATCTCCTCCTCACCATCTTGACCTGCTCATCACTCTATCCAGAACTACATATTATCATTTTTCATCTTTCCTCGTAATGTGTCTTGATCCCATGGATAGAGGGTATGTAGGCAGTCTAGAATACGAAGGATGTATCCAGTACTTAGGCACATACGATTCATCATTCTTCACCCATCTCAATCCATTAGCATGTCATCTTTCTAGTTTTCCATTTATCAAAATCCATTCGCCTCGAATTGACTAACTCAAGCAGCAAAACAACAAGCTAGCACATCCTTTCAAAGCAAAAGTTCTTAGCAAACCTGAAGCAAAGCAGCTTGCTTCCAGAGTCATCTACTGCCCTGTTTTGATTGCCAACATTAGCTAGGTCCATCTTAACCAAAGCACCAAGTCAACAAGCTTGTCTTCTGCAGAGTGTTCCATTGTCAAGACCAACACACGCATCTCATATGACATGTAGCATTTCCTACAGCATGACATTGTCTTTTTAGGTAGATAGCCCCCTTTAACGGACACATCGCTCCTATGATAAGGCTGTTATCTTTCCTATCCAATCTATCATGAGCAACCTCTTTGGCAAGAGAATATGTTGGTTGTATGTTTACTTTGTAAGTCAGTCAATTTGCTTTTTGGTTTATCTTTTGTCCCTTTTTCCAATACCTATTCAAGACTACCTTGATTTATCTATATCTTGGTATGTTGCGATACAGTACGGATTGGGGGCATAGTTATTGCTTTTATGTGTTGTGTTTGAGGAATGATCTTTGGCATCTTTCTTAACATCATATTTATCTTGTGTGTGTTATGACCTAGCATCTTACATATTAATATTCTTCTTGCATTTACATGTATTGAAGTTTATTTTATGTTCAAGACTATGGCTCATTCACATGTACCAACAAGGTCATATTATGTATAAGGGATCTAAGTTCAAACCGCTTGCTTGCAGAGTCAACGTTCACACACTCGGATATTACAGTACCTTGGTCTTTTATACCTTGGTGGTGAACTATCCACATGCTACATAAAAAATAAGGATTGCTCTTTATATACAATTGTGAAACCAATGCAACAAGCTCATCATTTACCCATCCATTTACCCATGGCCTTATATCATTTTTAAAGCAATGATCGATCAACAATCTTTCTCTCATGTTCTCTCCTATCTCTTTTCTTCTATCTATCATCAACCTAGCCTCGTCTGTCTCCAACAAATCTTCTAGCTGAGAGTCAACCTAGTCTTCTACCGCTTCCCTATCTTTCCTCTCGAGGGGGCATCCTATGCCAGCTACACTGGGGCAACTAGCTACACTGGGGCATCAAAAATTGTATCATGTCTTCAACAATCATTTTCTTTGACGCAACGCTGTAAACTACATTGCATTAAAGAGGGGCAAAATGTAGACACCCAAAAATAACCAAATCATCACATCACTTGCATTTTGTCTAATCTGTCTAATCACCTACATTCAACGTTAATTAAATAATCTAATTATTTAATTAATTTCATTGAATTCTTCCAAATCACATAATTTCGACATTAATTGAATAAATTCCCTTTATTTAATTAATTTTCATTAAATCAACCTTATTCTTCCAAAATTAAATAATTTTAATTATTTAATCAAATCATTATCCTCTTTCAAATTTCAAGTCTCCATTAATTAAATAAATCCAATTATTTAATTAATTCATCACAAATTTTCTCTTATCTACAATTAAATAATTTACATTATTTAATTAAATCAATTATTCTTCTAAATTTAAATAAATCATGCAAATTTATTTAAATTATCTCAATCTTCTAAAAATAAATAAAATCAAGTATTTTATTTATAATACTCATAAGCCTCTAATCTTGCACAAACAATTAAATAAATATACTTATTTAATTTGTTTTTTCTCTAAAAAATAAATCTTCTAAAATAAAATATAATCACATATTTTATTTATCCTTCATCATGCAAAATAAATTAAATCAATTTATTTGTTTAATTTATTTAAATCTTCATATCTTACCTATTCTTCAAAATCATGCACAAACAATTAAATAAATTTATTTATTTAATTTTTGTTATCTTCCAATTCCTCTTAAAATATCTTGTTAACTCATTTGCACAATCAGTCTTATTTTTATAACTCTAAAAAAGGCAAAATTACAAGTTGAGTTATTTATTCAATCAATCTTGTTTTCATGATATCTTAATAAAAATATCCTTATGGATTGACACATGTTGTGTGCACATTTTGTTGCAAGTATGAGGATAACTAGTGTTGTCATGGATGTCAACATACTCATATTGCATTAATGAGAAGGATTGGATGAGCTGTGTGCTAAGGATATTGAGAAAATTAGCCTCAATCAGGAACAGTGAAGAATAGTGATGACATTAAGGTAAAAGTCCAAGATAAGATGAAGATCAGAGGATACGGTTTAAAGGGTTTTCAGATATGAGTCTTGAGATGCTCCAGTAAAGATTTCAGAGGTCCGCATGAAGATATGAAGAAGTTATTGTCGCTCTAGTAGAACTGGTTCCGGCAGATGTTTAGTGGTGATAGAGTGTCACAGATTGGTCCAGTGAGATCCATAATTGCATTATCTCATTCTGCGGATTGGAGGGAGTGTTGCAGAAAGCAGTGTGAAGTGACAACTAGATTTGTTCATGGTTTGGAGGTCCGGAAGCACCTTTTTTAGTATGCCAGTGGCAATAGACTATGTTCTTGAAGTTCCAGATGAAGAAGAGAAGAATCCTAGTAAGCTGATAAAGTGCAGATGTTCTTGGTGACTCAGGAAAGGTTTTGGTGATCTTTGGATCATGTACAATTCTTATTGGTGGTCCGCATTAAAGTTGGAATTTGCATTTGAAGAATTACCACCGGGTATTGGTGTTCTTATTGAGACTGGCCGACCGGATGTATTACACGTCTTGTGAATGATCTTGTAGGTGTTTGCCGACTTAGATGATTGTTCCTAAGTCGATGCCTTATATAAATAAAGGTTTGTGAATTTATTTTGAAGTGTGTCTTGAAGCGGATGAGTGTGGTGTAGCGAAAAGAAGTGCGAAAGGCAGAGCAGGAGTTTCTGGGCTTAAATGGAACTAATCCAGGCATGGTAAAGATGTCAATCTCTAGTTCAAGTTTGTAATACTTGTTACTTTGTAGACAATGTGTCTCTTGTAGGCAGTGTACCTCTTGTGAGCAGTGTGCTTGGGCAGTGAGCCCTAATTGGCATGTGCCATCTATTTTTTCTTATTCTTCTAACAGAGAATAATCCTTGGGTTAATCACCCCATGGTTTTTCCCTTAACCAGGTTTTCCACGTCAAAATCTTGGTGTCTCATGTGTTGATGTGTATCTGCTCTGGTGTTTATGCTTTATGCTTTCATGAATAATTAATTGATATGCTATTACATAACAAAGAGGATTTAAGTGTTTAAATTAGAAGCGAGTTTTAGACAACTGATTCACCCCCCCTCTCAGTTGTCTGTCTGAAATCCAACAATTGGTATCAGAGCCAAGTTCCTCTAAAAGGAGCTTAACCGCTTGAGGAGATCCAGGATGTCATGATACAAGAAGGATAGTCCGAAGTTTGATGGAACCAACTTCTCTCTTTGGAAAGGTCGCATGAAATGTCACTTGGAGTGTATGGGAAAGGTGTACTTATCCATGGTCACAAAAGCATATATACCTCCACAGGGTGGTCCAACAACTCTAAATGAAATCACAGATGCTGAAAATAATCTGTGGACCAAAGAGGCTCTTCTAAGCGCATTGACTAACTCAGAACTCTCAAATGTTATTGACCTACCAACTGCCTATGATATTTGGGTTAAACTGGAACTTTTGCATGAAGGAGATGAGTATGTTAAGAGTGCAAGGCTGCAGAGTCTCAAAGGAAAATTTGAAAGACTGAAGATGAGAGATGATGAAAATATTACTACATTTATGCCAAGAGTAAATGAGCTGGTGTGTGGAATTAGGAATGCTGGTGGAGTTTTGGATGAAAATGAGATTGTTGGCAAAATTCTTAGATCCCTTCCTGCTGTCTACAAAATCAAGGTTGCTACCATTGATGAATTCAGAGCCCATACAACTGTCACAAGAGACCAATTGGCTGGCAAACTGGCTGCATTTGAAATGACCGAGTTTGGAGATGATCCCCCCAAGACTAAATCTGCATTTAAAGCCAGTGCCTCTGTGAAAGGCAAACAAAGATTTGATCCGGGAGAAAACTCTTCAATGAAGCTATCATGGTATGATCAAGCAAGAAGAGACATGGAAGAGCAAGAAGCAGAAACAACTCAACTTGAAGCTCTCATTGCAAAGAGCCTGCCAAGAGGATCCGGTAAGTATGAAGGAAAATTACCCTTTAAGTGCTTCAACTGCAATAAGATTGGTCATTTTGCTTCAAGATGTCTGGAAATATCTGCAAGGTCAAATTCTAACAGATAAAGGTTCCAAAAGAATTGTTATTATGTTCATGAAGAAGATGATAATGAAGGAGTAACAGATGATGAATCAGAAATAGGAAACAAATTTGGAAATGAATGGGTGTTTATTGCCATCAAGGAAGAAGATCTAGTATCCTCTGAATCTGTCAATCATAAGGTTGTAGAAAGAGCTTTGGCTTCCCAAGTTGAAGAAAAAGATGATTGGGTTATTGATAGTGGATGCTCTCACCATATGACAGGTGACAAAAACAAGTTCCTAGACTTGGAAAGGTATGAAGGAGGAATGGTAAAGTTTGGTGATAATTCTACTGGTAGAATCAGAGGTAGGGGAACTATTTCTTTTGATGGAAAGAGAAAAATTGGTAATGTACTATATGTTGAAGGATTGAAGCACAATCTTCTCAGTGTTGGATAGTTGGTAGACAAAGGTTATGATCTCCGGTTCAAAAATGGAAGATGCAGTATCTTTGAAAGCTCCGGAACTGAGATTGCATCTGGTACTCAAACAAAAGGTAATATCTTCCATCTAGTTGGTTCTAATAAAAGTTGTTTGTTTGTTCAAGTTGATCAGAGTTGGTTATGGCATAGAAGGATGTGTCATGTAAATTTTGATAACATCATCAAGATAAGCAATACTCAGGCTGTAAGAGATCTTCCAAAATTGGTGAAACCTACAAATTGCTTGTGCAAAGAATGTCAGATGGGTAAACAGAGCAGAGTCTCATTCAAAACCAAGGATCAGTCCTCTACCAGATTATTGGAATTAATTCATACTGATCTATGTGGTCTAACAAGAATCAAGAGTATGCAAGGTGATAGATATTTCATGTTACTGATTGATGACCATTCTCGGATGATGTGGGTTACCTTTCTGAAAGAGAAATCAGAAGCTTTTGAGAAGTTCAAAATCTTCAAGGCTATGGTAGAAAATCAAACTGGACTGAAACTGAAATGTCTGAGGTTTGATAGAGGTCGTGAATTCACATCCGGTGAATTCATTGATTTTTGTGAGAGCATGGTATAAAGAGATAGTTATCTGCTCCTAGGACTCCACAGTAGAATGGAGTAGTAGAGAGAAAGAACCGGACCATCCAGGAAGCATCCAAGACAATGATGATGGAAGCAAATGTTCCCCAGATGTTTTGGAGAGAAGCTGTCAGCACTGTAGTCTATACTCTCAATCGAGTTCAAATCAGAAGCAATACCAGTAAGACTCCTTATGAACTTTGGTTTGGTATCACTCCTACTATGAGATATTTCAGAGTATTTGGTAGCAAATGTTACATTAAAAGAGATGAAGATCTAGGAAGGTTTGATGCTAGAAGTGATGAAGGAATTTTCTTGGGTTACTCCACTCAAAGCAAAGCATACTGGTGTTACAATAAGAGACTAAGAAAGATAATAGAAAGTACAAATGTGAAGGTTGATGAAGGAATTGAGAAGCCCTCAAGGTTTTATGAATATGACAAAGATGATCAGAATGGTTCTCTGGTTCAAGGAGCTCAATCCTCCTCTGAAAGTCAGATTCAGACTGATCTGGTAAATCAGGAAGAAGAGGTTTGTCTGAATGAGCCTGATCAAGAAACAATAGTGCAAGAAACTCCCAAAGTTCTAAGGTATGTAAATCTAAACCACTCTGAAGATCAGATCATAGGTGAAAAAAGCAAAGGGGTACAAACAAGGAGGAGAATTGCTCAAAATTCAAATAAATACTGTCAGATTTCAAAGGTTGAACCTAAGACAATAAATGAAGCCTGCAATGATGAAAACTGGACCAAAGCAATGAAGGAAGAGTTGATGCAAATTGAGAAAAATCACACTTGGGATCTTGTTCCCAGACCTAGAAACAAGAATGTGATTGGAACCAAATGGGTCTTCCAGAACAAACTAAATGAAGTTGGTGAAGTAATCAGAAACAAAGCCAGATTGGTCTGCAAAGGCTACTCTCAAATAGAAGGAATTGATTTTGAAGAAACCTTTGCTCTGGTGGCAAGAATTGAAGCAGTCAGATTATTTCTTATATTTACTGCCTTCAAAGACTTCAAGGTATATCAGATGGATGTCAAGTCTGCCTTCCTAAATGGTGATTTGGAAGAAGAAGTATACATTGAGCAACTGGATGGATTTCAATTGTCTGATCATAGTGATATGGTCTGCAAGTTGAAGAAAGCACTGTATGGATTGAAGCAAGCCCCAAGGGCTTGGTATGAAAGGTTGGATAAGCATCTTGTGTAGATTGGTTTCAACAAAGGTACTGCTGACAGTAACTTATATTTTAAAATTGATCATGAAAACATCTTGATTGTTGAAGTATTTGTTGATGATATCATCTTTGGAGGAAAAGATAGCATGTGTAAAACTTTTTCAAATCAAATGAAAATTGAGTTTAAGATGTCCATGCTTGGTGAAATGAATTTCTTCTTAGGTCTACAAATTACTCAAACAAAGAAAGGGATCTTCATTTCTTAGACCAAATATGTGAAAGAATTGTTGAGGAAATTTGGGATGGAAGACTCAAAGCCAATGAATACTCCCATGGCAACCGGATGCAAGTTGAGCAAAGATGATGACTCTCCCAAGGTGGATCAGACAAAATATAGGTCAATGATTGGAAGACTATTGTATCTCACTCAAACTAGACTAGATATTATGCAGGCTGTTGGTCTTGTTGCTAGATTCCAAGCTGATCCTAGAGAATCTCATGTTATGGAAATCAAAAGGATTTTTAGATATCTAAAGGGGACAGTTGAGTATGGTCTATGGTACCCTAGAGATCATGATTTCTCTCTTCATGCATATACAGATGTAGATTGGGCAGGAGATGTGGATGACTGGAAGAGCACTAGTGGTGGAGCTTTCTTTTTGAGAAAAAGATTGGTTTCTTGGTTAAGCAAGAAACAAGAGGCAATATCTCTGTCTACAACTGAAGCATAATACATTGCAGCAGCAGGTAGTTGCACTCAAATCTTATGGATGAAGCAGATGCTAAGAGACATTAAAGTAGAATATGATGACCCTATCACAATTTCTGTGATAATTCAAGTGCAATAAATATTTCTAAGAATCCAGTGTTGCATTCTAAGACCAAGCACATATCTATCAAGTTTCACTTTCTGAGAGAGCAAGTGAACAAGGATGAAGTCAGATTGGAGTATGTGCCCTCCAAGGATCAAATTGCAGATATTTTTACTAAACCTCTTCCCAAGGACTCTTTTGAGTATCTCAGGGAGAAGTTAGGGGTCATTGCCCCTCCGGTGATGAACTAGGATGCACTGATGTGCATCAGTCTGGTGGATATCACAATCATATCTTGTGATCTGGATTGGTGATGGGGAGCTGCTACTCAGGGGGAGCAGCTGGTATGATTCTGATGTGTTAAAGTTGCAAGTATGAGCCCTTTGCCATTGATGTCAAAGGGGGAGAGAAGACGTGAAAAACAAGTGGTTGATCAAAGGGGAGCAGTAAAGAAAGAGAAGACATGTGAAGAGTTGTTGCTGATAGGGGGAGCTATGACAGAAAGGAGAAGTTCTTGTCTTGATAGTTTTTCACATCATATGTTGCCATCAATGACAAAGGGGGAGATTGTTGCAAGTATGAGGATAACCAGTGTTTTCATTGATGCCAACATACTCATATTGTATTAATGAGAAGGATTGGATGAGCTGTGTGCTGAGGATATTGAGAAAATTAGCCTCAATCAGGAACAGTGAAGAACAGTGATGACATTAAGGTAAAAGTCCAAGATAAGATGAAGATCAGAGGATGTGGTTTAAAGGGTTTTTAGATATGAGTCTTGAGATGCTCCAGTAAAGATTTTAGAGGTCTGCATGAAGATATGAAGAAGTTATTGTCACTCTAGTAGAACCAGTTCTGACAGATGTTCAGTGGTGACAGAGTGTCACAGATTGGTCCGGTGAGATCTGGAATTGCATTATCTCATTCTGCGGATTGGAGGGAGTGTTGCAGAAAGTAGTGTGAAGTGACAACTAGATTTGTTCATGGTTTGGACGTCCGGAAGCACCTTTTTTAGTATGCCAGTGGTGATAGACTGTGTTCTTGAAGTTTCAGATGAAGAAGAGAAGAAACCCAGTAAGCTGATAAAGTGCAGATGTTCTTGGTGACTTAGAAAAGGTTTTGGTGATCTTTGGATCATGTACAATTCTTATTGGCGGTCCGCATTAAAGTTGGAATTTGCATTTGAAGAATTACCACCGGGTATTGGTGTTCTTCTTGAGACTAGCTGACCGGATGTATTACACGTCTTACGAATGATCTTGTATGTGTTTGCCAACTTAGATGATTGTTCCTAAGTCAATGCCTTGTATAAATAAAGGTTTGTGAATTTATTTTGAAGTGTGTCTTGGAGCGGATGAGTGTGGTGTAGCGAAAAGAAGTGCGAAAGGCAGAGCAGGAGTTTCTGGGCTTAAATGGAACTAATCTAGGCATGGTAAAGATGTCAATCTCCAGTTCAAGTTTGTAATACTTGTTACTTTGTAGACAATGTGTCTCTTGTAGGCAGTGTGCCTCGTGTGAGTAGTGTGCTTGGGTAGTGAGCCCTAATTGGCATGTGCCATCTATTTTTTCTTATTCTTCTAACAGAGAATAATCCTTGGGTTAATCACCCCGTGGTTTTTCCCTTGACCAGGTTTTCCATGTCAAAATCTTGGTGTCTCATGTGTTGATGTGTATCTGCTCTGGTGTTTATGCTTTATGCTTTCATGAATGATTAATTGATATGCTATTACATAACAAAGAGGATTTAAGTGTTTAAATTAGAAGTGAGTTTTAGACAACTGATTCACCCCCCTCTCAGTTGTCTGTCTGAAATCCAACACCTTCATCATGGTTATTTGTTTTATCTCCTCTATTGATTCTTCTGAATTATCTGGACCGTTGATCGATCTCTGTTGAAACCTATATAAACCCCCCTCATCTCCTTCACAAATCCTCTTCGATCACTTATTCTTAGGCATCCTTAATAGCGCTTTGAGTATACATCACATCGATTGAGCACTTTACGATCTTTTGACATTGATCTTTGAGCACCTACACTTGCTTGTTGCAAACATGGTTCCGTAGCATTATTGAGCAATCCACATTTCGACAAAGAGAGCAACACAATCTAGGTAAAAGCTTTCTTATTTCATTTGATTTATCAATAATGGCTTTTTATTTAGATAGATTTCTTTATGTTATGGGTTTTTTAGTTGATTATTATCATAGTTTGATTTTATCATTTAAACATAATCGATTTTCCTAATACACAGTGCTAATTGGCAATGGTGTGCTCGCACCTGCAATTTCTATTCTTTTGGTCGTCCAAGCAAACAGAGTGAAGGTTATGAATCTCCAAGAGAGGTACGTTGTGATAATTGCATGTGTGATATTGGTGGCTCTCTTTGCACTCCAACACTTTGGGACACAGAATGTTGCCTTTCTATTTGCACCCATTGTGATAGCTTGGCTCATGTACAACAACAACATTTGTGTTTACAACATAATTCATTGGAACCCTAAAGTGTTCAGGGCCATTTCACTAGTTTACATGTATAATTTCCTAAAGAAGACCAAAAAAGAAAAAAAAAGTTGGCTAGGAGTCCCTTGGAGGCATAGTCTTTTGCATTACAGGTGTTGAGGCCATGTTTGCAAATTTGGGACACTTCTCACAATTGTTTATCAAGATAGCTTTTCACAGGATTTGTCTATCCTTGTTTGGTTCTTTCCTACATGGGCATTTGCCATAGTCCATATGGGGTTCTGACATCATCTTCTGAAGCACTGCTAGGGCAGATAGAAATACTTAATGGATCAATCTCCTCTACAGAAACACAATTCCCTAAAGATAGAAACACAAGGGCAGAGGGGGTTGATCTAATGAATGTAGAAGCAGAAAATTTTAGAAGGAATCAAGATCAAATGGAGGTCCAAATTAACACAGAAGATGTTGCAGTTATAAGAGACAACATTTTGGACCATGTACAAGTTATAGAGAGAGTGCCAGTAGAAGCACAAAAAGGCACCCATTCATTTAAGGATAATATTTTTAAAATTGTACCAAATCAGAAGTCAATGTTAGATGGGTCGGATGAACCTGGAGCTGATAATAGTGTTCATGATTCATTGGGGTTTGTCTTGTCTTCACCTGGATTAGAAATAGGTAGTGAGTAAGCTTCTTGTTCTTCTACAAAATGGGAAGCAACTGGTGTGGGAGGGTGCTTTGAAAGCTTTAGCATCTGTTGTTGATTCTTCTCAAGAGAAATTTTAGAAGTATTATTAAGCAGTTATGGCTGTGGAGTTGGTCATTGGTAAATGTAAATTTTTTGTTCAAAATCTATGTTGTGGGTTTGCATGTATTCTTTATGCATGGTTTGAGGAGGCATTTTGCAGCCTTCTCAATGTGGAGTTGTTGGTATCTTTTTATAGCATTTTCTTATGGTATCATTTTACAGAATTTTTTTATGAGGTCCATACGATACTCGTTGTAGATTGGCAAATCAAATTGGAGGTGGATCTAGTGTTTGATTCTTTAAGTCTATAGATTATCCTCTTTGATATCCCAGTTTGCATGCTTCTTTTTGGGATCTTTGAGTTATGTAGTTAATGCGTATGTGCAACCAATTGATTGCAATGGGATGACTCGGATGGGGACTGTCTATATCCATGAGATCATTCACTATTGATACAGTTTTTTGGTTTGCTTCCTTGAGATAAGAGGATGTATGATTAGAGTGACTGGTTGGACTTGTAGCATGCTTATCATGATACCATGGATAGATCGGTATCAGGTTTCAATGGGAGCTCTTGGTAGTGAGAGTTATGTTGTCAGGAGATGGTTATCTTCATGTGATTGAAGATGATGGTCCTTGTTTACAGGATGTTTGTTATTGTGCCATGGTGGACTCTTGATTATAGATTAGAGTGTTTGGCATGATACAAGTTCTCTTCATACAAAGTATGCTCTTTGAATCATGTGGTCTTCCTTTTTGGAGATCTTAGATCACAGTGTCATATGGTGTTCCCAGGTTATGCAAATGTGCAGTGGGAGTTTTTGACAATGGTCTTGTTGGTGCTCTTGGTATTGAGTACTTTGTTCATTTTATTGGAGAGTTTTATGATGGTACAGTGTTGTTTTTTGAGCTTATCATGGATTGATCATGGAGATACTTTTGGATACTTGGAGACCTTGGGTGAGGTTGGAGTTCTCTTGGGATTAAAGAACATTTGTTGAGACGATTACTCTTTGGAGGTTTCAACAAGAAGACCGAGTAGCCTACACCTAGGTATGGACGTGATTTCATTATGAACCTAGAGGAGATTGTTCTTGGAGAGAGCCATTGTGACTTGGTGTATCCTAGAGGAGCATTCTCATTCCCCACTCTTTGTCTACTCGGTGGGTTATCTTCAAATAGGTATTGCCCATCCTATTTTTAGATGTATTTATCTTTATGCTTTGTCTTCTCATGGTTATGGACCTTGAGCTATGGTTATTGGTTCTAGAGGGTTCATTTGAGGGATGTTGACATGGTTATATCCTTGTGTATATGAGTTTAGGAGGTGTTGATTGGGCTGGTTTCTAGTTTTGGAGTGATTTGAGTTTGATCTTCCTTGGTTAGAGAGGCTTATATCCATGTTGGTTGGGTGTTGTTAATGCTTTTTATTTGGGGTGGTAAAGGAGATCATACTTGGCACAACTTAGCACTTGGTGATGTTGGTAGAAGGATGTGATATGGTTTGCAACTTCTCTTATGGTGATATGCTTCTTCATAGAGTCTCTTATTCATCTAGTATGATCATTGGTTTGTGGTCATCTACTGCTGTTGTACTTTATTTTTTTTAACAGTAGTATGTGGTCCTTTTTAATGTATATCATTTGAGATGTGGAGGACTTGGGAGAAGTGAGATCAACGGTGAGAGAAGTGAGAAAAAAAATTGTTTGTGGAAGTATGCTCTATTTTGCAGTAGGTTGGTTTCAGTTTGCAGATCATTATGGTTGTTCTTGATGTTACATGATTTGATTATTTGCCACACTTTTTTATGCAAGTGTTGATTGGTAGACTTGGGTTGTTTTGGTTGACATTGCTCATGCAACATGAGTTCTAGGAAATATGTGCGTTTTTCATTAGACTGTAGTATAAGGGTCTTTAGATTTTTTGCACATCAATGGTTTTTGGTGTGTTTTGTTATCCTAGAAGATGGTAATTTTTTGTGTAGAACAATGGATTATACAGTGATAAGAGTTGTTGTATGGGTTGGATATGTTGTTGTCATGAGTTTACTAATGTTGTATGGTTAGTTGGATGTGATTAGCAACTAGATGTGGTTGTTATTCCAGCTATGGTGATTGATTCTTGTTCACTATAGAGGCCTATTTATTACCATTGGATTTGGTGATTGTGTTTGGATATTGGTTGATGCATGATTCTTACTTTTATGAGACAATAGGCTATGGAAAGCAGACTTCAAGTAGGAGAATGTTTAGATGTGAAGTCACAACATGGATTGGACTTCAAGTGGGAGATTGTTGGATGCGAAGTCCAACTGTTCATTTCATCTTCCCTGCTTTGTTTCTTTGTCTTCCTTGAAGACTATTGTATATATATGAGGGAAAACTTTATGTAAATTGATGCGAATAATAAGAATATTATTGCCTTGCTTACCAGTGGATGTAGCCACATTGGCGAACCATGTTAAATCTTTTGTCTATGTGTGCTACTTTATATGTTGTTTATTTATCTAATTATTCAACATTTCCTTGGCAATGTCTATCCATCCTTCTGGATGCACATTTAAGTGTATTTATTAAAAACTTATAATTTGAATTTCAATTTAATTAAAAGATGGTCAAACATGCATCCAGAATGAATGTTGGACATACAATACGGAATTTCCATACAAAATTACAAACAAATACTTGGGCAGATTTATTTCTCAAAATAACACTGTTATGTCATATCAATAAAAAAGTAACGACACAAGCCACACTTCAAAACCTACCCGAAAGGTGCAAATGTGACCAGAGAAGAGGCTCAAACAAAATTCTAAGACCCACGTTGAAAATGAAAACTTGACTCGTTGAGAGAAAGAAATAATGACTAGTCTAATAGGCAGACAATGCCTTGTCACATACAGACCATGTACGTCTGAGACAGAAAAAACGTGAAATAGATCTTGAATTCAAGCATCCACCCATTTTCACAAAAAATTAATTCAAACGAATCAAATTCTTTTGTTGTCTGCTAAATTGAGAATCCTAATCAAACAACGATTAGATTTACTTGTAGAAAAATTGCACAGTTACAACATATAAGAAAAATTGAGAATCATATATTGAATAGTAAGCTGGGAAAGTATTTTGACACATGAATTGAATCAAACTCTTGGTGATTGGTGATATGTTGAAGATAAAAAGGATATATATGGCCTCAAGGTTATAAACATTAACATTAGCAAGAGTTCATCTATCTTCCCACTGTGTTTAGCGTTTGAATATCTTTCAGATTTCAAGAAATTTATAAATGGCCATTCCCGCGATTGACGTAAAGAAAATTGATGGAGCAGATAGGAAGGTCATTATGGCTAAAATCACAGAGGCTTGTGAGACTCCTGGATTCTTTCAAGTGCATATGGTGATTTAACGAAGTTAATTTTTATCATTTTATAGTTGATGATTAGTAGTTCACAAGAATTTTGTAATACTTTGTTTCAACTTTTAGCAATAGTCTATTTAATATTTGTTATTTACATTATTGAAACATGGGAATACCTGGAGGTCACCCATCCCAATAGTACTCTGTATTTTTTCAACGTTTTTAATTATAGAGTAGTTTTCCCCCAATCAAGCCCTCTTAACTTGTTGCCTCATGTATTTCACCTTCAATAATATTGTGCCTTATAATTCATTCATTACAAACTTATAATCTCCTCAATAACATAGATGAAATTGAAGTCAAGTGTTTTTAAACTTTTGAGCTCATAAACCATGGCATTGACCATGGTCTTTTGGACCGCGTGAAGGAGGTGTGTTCACAACGATATAAGATTAATAGAGAGGAAAACTTTAATTTTACCAGTAAGGACGCTTAACAAAACCATTGAGGCTGAAGTGAAGGAAAACAATGTTGAAAAGATTAAGAATATGGATTGGGAGGATGTTTTTCAAGTGCACCAGATGTGGGACACAAATTCTTGGCCTTCAAAACCCAAAGATTTCAAGTATGTACAATATTCAATCAATACTAATCTATACCGTTGTGCATCATTTTATTTGGTCTTTCTACTCAAACTCCAAATCTATTTTGAATTGTCATTTGTACGAAAGCAAATAGTTTCTTTGTAGGGCCAAGACGTTTAAAACATATTTGACTCAAGTCAATGTAAAATGTCAAACACATTAATTCGTGTATTGTATGTAGGGAGGTGACCGAGGAGTTCCGCAGCCAGATATTTTTACTCACAGAAAAATTGTTGGAAATAATAAGTGAAAATTTGGGGCTAGAGAAAGGATACGTGAAAAGGGCATTTATAGGGGGAGAGAAGCCATTCTTTGGTACCAAGGTGAGATAGTATCCTCCCTGCCTTAGACTGGACCTCATAAGGGGCATTCGTGCTCATACAGATGTAGGCAGCCTCATTCTTTTGTACCAAGATGATGAGGTTCCCGGCCTTCAAGTGTTCAACAATGGTAGTTGGGTTGACATATAGCCGGTATGTTACTCAATAGTTGTCAACATGGTTAATCAATTGGAAGCAGTGAGCAATGGCAAGTATAAGAGTGCATGGCATTGAATTCTTTCAACAAAGGATGGAAACCAATTATCAGTGGCATCCTTCTATAATTCCTCATATAATGTGGTGGTGAGCCGTACACCTCAACTCACTGCTCACACAATGGTAGCAACACTCAGGAATTATCCACTTATACAAAGTATCTATTTGGAGACTATATGAAGGTTTACACGGAGAAGAAATATTCATAAGAAAAAGAGCCACGCTTCAAAGCAATGGAAAGGCTAAATGAACAAGTTTCTTGCTAGAAAAGAGGCCCACAATTTTCTTTTTAACAAGTTGTTTGGTGATAACCATATTTATAGGGGAGTGATACGTGTGATTCAAACCTGTTTCAATGATATCTTAGTTTAGTACAGATCCCATAGCTATTACACTAGTAGAAGATGGGGACCCATTGTAGGATTAAAAGATTGATTAAAGTTGTAGTTGAGGATGATGCAGGGTCACAAATGTATAGAGATTATTGGTAGAAGATGTTTCCCCACTATTATATCCATTAGATGTAGGTAGAGGAGTGGGTTCAAGAGGATCAAAAGGAAAAGGAGGACTAGAAGATGTGTCCCCACTATTATATGTGCTTGATCATGTTATGATTTTTGTTATGTTGATGACATTTGGTATTGGACACTATGAGATGCATGGTTGGTCTTCATATTTATTGGTTTATGGCATGGGCATCTATATGATCTATATTGTTTTATGGAATTTTAGTTTCCTTGTATGTTTATGTGTTTTTTATATGTTGATGTGTGTATGTAAATGATATAGCATCAATTTATCAATACACATAGTTATCTTGGCGATCGATGAACATTGTATGTCATAATGAAATCCTCATAAGATGAATCAATCAATGCACTAAAATGGATCACATAATCAAATTAGTTTCAAATCAATTGCAAAATCTGTATGAATATTTAAATGAATAATTGATGTGTTAGTAAAGCTCAAATCTATATTATGAATAATGGATAATACATGTTTCTTTCTTTCTTTCTCATTTTCATTCTTTTAACCATTATTTCATATGATCAAACATGTAACAAAGACCATGATTCTCTATTTTATTATTTATCTAAAAGACTATAATCAAATATTTAAGTTTTCTAAATTATCAATTAAAGTACAATTCAATCGAATTACTGCACCTTTTGTTGGCATTCAGAAAGTCGTTCTGCGAATGATGGTCCCTTGGGTCGATCAAGAGTTTGACTAAAAACTATTGGAAAAGATGCCACATCATTCATATTTTTGATTGACTATAAAAGTAAAATAACATCAAGATATAAATTAATATATAATTACTCACAAAGAATTAAATGCATACAATAAAAAAAGTTGATGTGTAGAAAAAATTATACCGGTCCAACACCTTGTCACTAGCATGTTTTGCCCTAGGTACCCGTATCATTCACCTACTTAGTTAAATAAATCTTATTTATTTAACTAATTTTCATTTATTCCCTTTCTATCTATTTATCCTATCTTCTATAATTAAATAAATTTTAATTATTTATTTAATTATTCATGACCATTAATCCTCTCTAGTTAAATAATTATTTTAATTAGTCACTTATCTATTTATCCTATAATTAAATAAATTTTATTTATTTAATTATCCACATCATCTCTCACCACAATCCAAATTAATTAAATAAATTAAATATTTATTTAATTAATAAAATCCTAAAAACATCTTCTTGCTTTCTTTCCAAATTTAAACTCATGTGTATCTAATTAATTTATTTAATTAGATAAATCATCCAATATCCTCCCATCTTTTTTAAAGATTTATTTCCTTTTTGAGGATTTAAAACTAAAAGCAAGTCTTTTATCTTTTTCCTATCTTATCTTGTTTTATTTCCTCTTTTATCAAAAAGTCAAATCTTATCAAATCTTCTTCCCTCCACATCAAAAATCTCATTTCTTCCCCACCTCCATAATTAATTAAATAAATTCTATTTATTTAATTAATTTCCTTATTTCTTCTATTTTCCATCAATAATTAAATAATTTTAAATTATTTAATTATCCCATCTTTCTTCTAAAAATAAATAAAATTAAATATTTTATTTATTTATTCATTGTGCACATAAATTAAATAAAATTTATTTATTTAATTTATATTTCATCCACTCTTATCTTTATCATTTTCTTCTAAACATGTGCAAGTGGGCCCCTTTGTCCATAAAATAGCAAAAAATCAAAATGGAAGATTTAATAAATTATAAAAATCAACTATCCTCGTCACTTAAATCTCAAAATAGGAAAAAAACATTCTATCTTGGAAAGGAATCTTATTTTTATCAACAACCCCACCTAATCTTTCTAAATAAGATGCCTTTTTAGGGACACTTGGCATGCGCACGTTCATCCATGTCTCTCGCATATCCTCAACCATTGATTTCTTCTTTTATCCTCCACCATTGATCATCCATCTTGAAAGTATATAAATATGGTCTCTCATAAGCCATTCATATGGACTGAGTTTGATATCCTTACGCTATCGAAATCTACTTCCAATCTTCTTCTAATCCTCTATCTATTTTCTTTCATCTATTTTCATCTATCATTTTCTATGATTCATCAATCCAATCAACGTTATGCTACAGAATCAAGCAATCGACATTCATCTTTTTGGGTAAAGCTAGAATGTTTTGGGTGCAGCACTCTCCACCTTATCGACGGATTGTGGATCAATGTGAAGGTATTGCATGATTTGTTTGCATTTTATTGTATTTTCCTTCATGTTAGATTTCCATGATTTCATTTGGCACGCCCGATGGGACTCCCAGGTCCTGATTCTACTAACTTTTGCTAGTTTTTGCATGAGTTTTTCGTGAAAATCCTCTATTACAGAAACTTCAAACTGGCATAACTTGGTCATACAGTATCAGATTTTTACAAATCAATACTCATTGGAAAGAGAATTTAGAGAGCTTCACAGCGGTGGAAAAATTTTCAGGTGATTGTATCATTTTCTAGCACTTTTTCGCGTCAAAGTCAAACATACTTTCAAAACTTTAAACAAGCATATCTTTTGCAAAACTTATCATTTTTTGGCGAATTTTTTTTAAAATTGCATAGAATTTCATGAACTTTATAATTTTGTAATTTATTTTGCTATATCAAATCACTATTTGTAGGTTTTTATCAGACCATATCTTTTGAACTAATCCTCTTTGCCAGCTAACATCCATCTGTTCAGCTTGACTAAAATCGCTTGTCAAAGAATGGAACAAACAAACTTCTGACATATTTTCTGCAGGTCCAGGCGGTCAAAGAGCAATCATTTATCACTAAAGTAGGCACACTTCGATTTGGTGCTCTAAAATTAACACTGTCTACTTTGTGCTTTCTTTTCTCTTCTTGAGCTTGCTTGTCTAGTCTGATTGTAACCCAAGGTAGCAACACAAGTATCCTCTCCCCCTACCTAACCAATAGATCTAGGGTGTAAGAGAACATGTTGCTAACTTTTAGGTGGTTTTGCCTTCCCACTGTGAGAAGGGGATGACCTGGGCAGAAACAGGTCAAAGCCAGACCATTCCAATCCACTTGATAAATAACACATTTGTGCCGAAAGTCACAAACGACGGGAGTTGTTCTGCTATACCAATAGCCAACCTCCCCCAAAACCCCATAGAGCGTAACCTCTTTGGGCTGGGAGACTCCATAACTGAGAGTAGCGTTGCCGCACGTATAGCCATCCGAACGGAAATCCAAACTAAAAACCATGTTTTAGTGGCCAAAAAACCCATATTTGTTGGCACAGAAGGTGGGACCTTCAAAGCTACCCCGATTCATGTGGTTCTTAGCCAAGGTAGTAGGGATAATCCTAAGGTTTGGTGGGCGGACAAGCCTTGGGAAACCTAGATCTTGGTATGCGTGAGAAGTGAGTGCTGTGGAGGAGAGCCGGTGCTACCAAGATCCTAGAGCTACCCACTTTGAATAAGCACAGCTAGGGGATCCAACAAATATAGCCTTTACCTGGCCTTAGGATGTAATGATTGAGTATGGCTTGTGTATGAGTGTCTTCCATCTTGTTTTCTTGCCATAAAATTGCCAAAGAAAGTTGTCTAAACTAATATCTCTATCGCAAAACAATCTCATCCTAACACATATCCTAAGCCAAATCATCTGCATCCTCTAATCCTAATCATCATATTCAGTCATCATTCTAATTTCAGCCTAATCACTTCATCCTAGTCATTACCCAATCACCTTCATCCTTTTCTTATCCAAATCACATCGTATTCATCCCACATCCATACTCATTCCAAATCATCTCCACATCATCATCAACCTAGTCCTAGTCAACACTTGTCAAGATGGTTGTAATCATTCAAGGGGGCTATCCCTCTAATCATGAGACAAATCCCAAGCCCAAGGTGACAATTCAAGGGGGTTATCCCTATAATCATAAGACAAGACCTAAGCCTATAATCACAATTCAAGGAGGCTACCCCTCTAATTCAAACAATGAAATAAAACCAAAGCCCAAGGTTACAATCAAAGGAGCCTCTCCCACACATCAAATCAATTCCACATCAACCTATCCCACATCATCCTATCAATCTAATCCACCCACATATCAAATCCATGCCACATCAAAATCACTTCAAACTCCACCATCACCCAATGCAACACCCACACTTGATCAAGAGGTTATCAATTTCATGCAAGTTACCGACCATATGGATCTAATGTATAGAGTCCTTAAATAGGATCCTACTAGGTTTATGGATCATCTCATTCAACTTGGGGCCACTCCCACAAACACTAACGCCACCACATCCATACCACAAATCACCTTCACTATTCCTAACAACACCACAAACAAAAGTGATTCCATAAGCATACCATCCAATGATCTTAACTCCATTGCCTTCATATCACAATTACTTTCTCAACAAACTTCCAACATCAACCAATGTTCACAACAATCCACCTCACAAAACCTTTCACGTACAAATCCTATCATGCCACCTCATCATCAAACCCATCTACAAGCTAACCAAGTGTCCTCACAAGAAGCACCCTTGATAGACCTAAATCCACCTATGCAAGACCTAATGACCTTTGACAAGGGAAACACCAATCTAGAGCAAGCATCTTATGAGAATTCTCCATCATCGTCCACTCAAGTACCACTTCATGAGCCTACTTGTCCTATCTTAACCCCACCATGCGATCCAACATCCACTCATAACCCTATCAATGAACCTCCCAACACCTTGTCTAGTCATCCAAATCCATCATGTGATCTACAAGCCATCAAGCTTATTAAGGAATCTTCAACTCCAAGTCTAAGTCAAGAACCATCATGCCCTCATGTCAATGACTCTCAAGAACATGTCAAGCCTATCCATGAGCCTATCAAGCTTATTGAAGAGTCTCCTTTCATAAGTCCACATCAAGAACCATCATGTCCTAACATTGTTGACCAAGAGCCCATCCAAGAGTCATCCCCTTCCATTCAAGTAACCCAAGAGCTATGTCAAGAGCATAACCCAACACATGTGGAAACATCAAGCCCTCAACTAAGTCAAGATCAAAGCATCTCCAAGATCAACCAATCCATGACTTTCACATTTTCTATGATCAAGATGTTATTTATGATCATGACCCTATTCATGAGCAAATGTATCCCATTCATATCCAAATTAATCTTTTTTATGCTCACATTTATGATCAAGATTCTATATATGATCATGAAAACCATGGTGACCATCTTAGCTAAGCTCATGAAAACTATGATGAGCCTCCTAGCCAAACTTTCCACAATTCATGATCAAGAGCTTATCACTCCATCCCTCCATCCTCCATCTAGCCTTAATGTGCAAACATCCACTTGTCGTGATGAGATATGTGCCTCCCAAGAAAGCATAGAAGATCAAACCAATAATGATCCTTCCACATCCACCATCAACCCTATTTTGAACTCACCATCATATCCTATTGGTCTTATCACCTTCATTCATGAGTGTTCCTCCTTAGAACACCAACAACCTTTGTCCTCCAATTCACCTTCTCCATCCAATAAGGAACTTGTGTCTAGTTTTCCACTTGCACCAAGTCCTATTGTTAATCGCATGCTCCAAACAATGAACTATCAATGTAAAGGCTTAGGCCCTCTTGAACAATGAATTTTGGAGCTTATCCATGTCAAAGTCCCTCAATGCTCACATGGCCTTGGATACACACCTCAAAGTCAAAAGTTTCAATGTTTATCACGGTGTGTGCAACCATTGGTCATGGTTCCCTTCCATCCTACAAGATTCCCACATACCTCCATCTCCCCACCTTTCATCCATTATCCCACATATCTTCCTCATCACTTCCCTATGGTCCATACTTTTGCATAAGCTTTCCATCCATCTTCCATGCATAAATCCACGTCATAATCCGCATCATAATCCACTATCGCACCTTTCATAATCCACTATCCTTCCATCCATAATCTATATCATAATCCACCATCTACCTAATTCATCTCACTTTCATGCAATCCCCTACCAACATCTATGAGCACACTTGACATGGTCCATGCGATGACATCCTTCTAGCAGGACTATTACATTTCTTGGAATAGACACTTGAGTCCCTCCCATCCATATCCATATTCTCTCATCCAAATGTTTCAAAAAAATTTTTTAAAAAGTAAAGAGAAATCCTTTCGTCCAATGGTGAAAACCTAGCAAACAGGTGCATTGGATAAGTACCATAATGAAAACCTGGCAAACAAGCGTCATATGTAAGTTGATCTTCTAAGTCACCTACACTTGGGGGCACATTGTCTCATCCACCATATCATTTTCATATCCTATCTTGTCATACCATTTCCTACCATCCTTATCCATTACATATACATATCATATTGAGTCCATTCATCCTTCCTTCCTCATCTTGATCTTGATAAAGATATGGGGCCAAAAATGTTGAAACATGTCTTGGATATCTCTTGATATACCTCATCCTTTCTGTCCAATCCTATTATTATCCTATCGTCCCAAGCCTTGTCATGAAAAATCCTAAGTACTCTACCTACAATGGGGCATGTTATTCCTATACAACATAGCCTTTGGAGATCACATCCTTTCTCTCTTACACATACATCTATTCCATTCCATAGCCTATCCTTTTATCCTATCCATTTAACATGATCCTTTCATCCATCCATTATCGTCCATCCTTTTGTCCAATCCCATTCACTCCCTTGCACCTAGATTTGGTTCCCCTTGTCATTGGTATCTAGCACAAAGGCTACCCAAATTGTAAATCCATTGACATCTCAAAACATTCAAAAACACACAAAAAAATCAAATATTCTCAAAAGTTCAAAAAAATCAAATATTCCAAAAAATATAAAAAAAAAAAATCAAAACATTTCAAAAAACTAAAAATAAATAAATATCCATCAAAAATCCAAAGCAATAAGATCAATCATCATCAAAATCAATCCATCCAATCAATCCAAATCATCAATCTAGTCATCAATCAAATCATCAATCCAAATCAAAATCCAATCATCAATCAAATCATCAAATCAAATAAAATCAAATCACATCATCAACTCAAATCATTTATCAAATCCATCAAAACAAATCCAATCCAATCACCAAACAAACTCTCAATCAATCTCAATCAATCCATAACTCAATCAATCTATCCACCATCATCATCAATCAAACAAAATTATAACTACATATCATCTCTCTCGTTAAGTGCCTTGATCTCATGGAAATGGGTATGTAGGCAGTCTGGAGTACGAAGAAGGTACCCAAATTTAGGCACAAGATGATAACCTTTCTCTATCTTTCATCTTTCCTCTGATCTTCTTCCTCACCATTCTTCACTTTCTTCTTCCATCATCCATCTCCCACATCATCAATAAACACCCAGAACTACATATTCATCATGTCTCATCATCATCGTGTGGTGCTTTGGTCCCATAGATACGGGTATGTAGGTAGTCTGGAATACAAAGGAAATATCTAGTACGCAAGTACCAGTGATTCATTCTTCCATCCCCCTACCATCTTCTCTTTCTTCCATCATCTATCCTCATCAATCCATCACTTCTTCCAATCAATCTCAATCCAAGCAATAGATCCAAATGCAAGTCACCCTTTATCCATACCAATCAAGTCAATCAATCTTGCCAACTTATCCAATCACAATCAATGGTCTTGATCTTAATCTTGTCGTAAACCAAATCAATCAATTAATCATCATCATCAATGGGATATATCATTCCCGCATCCTTGTGTTGATCTAGGGATATATCGTTCCCTGCCATGACAACACTCTTAATCATCATCAATCAATCATCAGTTTACAGCTTGACAGGGGCAATACCTTGTTTGTTTTTGTATCATTTGTGCATGCTTGCTTGCTTGCTTGTGTGTGTTATCTTTTTATCTTGCATTTGTATCACATTTGTATCATTCCAGCTAATATTCATATCTTGTGTATGTTGGAATAGCTTTTTGCATTATCCTTTGCATCTAAGGTCACATCATACCTTTTGTGTGTTAGGACTTTGATGCTCTAAGTGTTCTTCCTCATACGTTAGACAAGGTTGTATTATGCTGGGGCACGAGACACATCGTCACCTTGGTTCTCATACCCTAGTGCATAACATCTAGTGCTATATTAAACATCATGATTACTCACTTTCATTGCAGCATAACGCATCATCCTTTCTTCTATCCCTTCCCTAATCTTTTTTGACCAATCCATTTCATGTCGAGAGCCTACCTGTGTTTGTATAACTTGCCTATCCTCTCGAGGGGGCATCCTCATCCTATCTTTCCATTACCATCTTTTCTTCTATCCATACCTTACCTTCTTTGAAATACCTAAAAATGTCCAACACCTTGTCACTAGCACGTTTGCCCTAGGTACCCCTATCATTCACCTAATTAGTTAAATAAATCTTATTTATTTAACTAATTTTCATTTATTCCCTTTCTATCCATTTATCCTATCTTCTATAATTAAATAAATTTTATTTATTTAATTATCCACATCATCTCTCACCACAATCCAAATTAATTAAATAAATTAAATATTTATTTAATTAATAAACTCCTAAAAATATCTTCTTGCTTTCTTTCCAAATTTAAACTCATGTGTATCTAATTAATTTATTTAATTAGATAATTCATCCAATATCCTCCCATCCTTTTTGAAGATTTATTTCCTTTTTGAGAATTTAAAACTAGAAGCAAGTCTTTTATCTTTTTCCTATCTTATCTTGTTTTATTTCCTCTTTTATCAAAAAATTAAATCTTATCAAATCTTCTTCCCTTCACATCAAAAATCTCATTTCTTCCCCATCTCCATAATTAATTAAATAAATTCTATTTATTTAATTAATTTCCTTATTTCTTCTATTTTCCACCAATAATTAAATAATTTTAAATTATTTAATTATCCCATCCTTCTTCTAAAAATAAATAAAATTAAATATTTTATTTATTTATTCATTGTGCACATAAATTAAATAAAATTTATTTATTTAATTTATATTTCATCCACTCTTATCTTTATCATTTTCTTCTAAACATGTGCAAGTGGGCCCCTTTGTCCATAAAATAGCAAAAAATCAAAATGGAAGATTTAATAAATTATAAAAATCAACTATCCTCATAACTTAAATCTTAAAATAGAAAAAAATATTCTATCTTGGAAAGGAATCTTATCTTTATCAACAACCCACCCAATCTTTCTAAATAAGATGCCTTTTTAGGGACACCTGGCATGCGCACTTTCATCCATGTCTCTCGCATATCCTCAACCATTAATTTCTTCTTTTATCCTCCACCGTTGATCATCCATCTTGAAATTCTATAAATATGGCCTCTCATAAGCCATTTGTATGGACCGAGTTTTATATCCTTACGCTGTCGAAATCTACTTCCAATTTTCTTCTAATCCTCTATCTATTTTCTTTCATCCATTTTCATCTATCATTTTCTATCATTCATCAATCCAAACAACGTTATGCTGCAAAATCAAGCAATCAACATTCATCTCTTTGGGTAAAGCTAGAGTGTTTTGGGTGCAACACTCTCCACCTTATCGACGGATTGTGGATCAATGTGAAGGTATTGCATGATTTGTTTGCATTTTCTTGTGTTTTCCTTCATGTTAGATTTCCATGATTTCAGCTAGCAAGTCCAAGCCAAATTGGATGGCAAAAAGAGTTCCATGATGAACTTCTGTCAACTCCTCCTCTGTCATCAAATGTTATCCCCCTTAGATACATTAGTACTAATCTTTGTTTATATTATTCAAATGGAATACACCATGAAATTTAACTTTAAATTTTACCTCTATAAAAGATTGGCCATGCTCCTCTCCTTCTATACCCACTAATGCCTGTGCTTCTACTCTTGTCCCCGATCCCTCAACTTGAGTTTTGGACCCCACTGCCTCATCTCATGAAGGTGATGTGTGAGGGGCATTGTATTCTAAAGTGTTCAATGGTGGATCACTACTCTCCGTAAGAGGACCTAAGCACAACTGATTGTAAAAAATGCATTGATGAGGCACACAAACATGTGTAGATGAGGAGGGTCTAGTAATATCAGGTGATCCAATATGACCGCCAACATCATGTGGTTGTGCAAACTGAGAGGTCTATGTAATCAAGTGCTCAATCAAAGAGTGTATGGCAATAAGGCCCTGTTGTGTTGCATTTGAAACAACATCTGGGTGTTGAATTAGAGGTGGAGAAGGGATAGCAGGAGGGAGAATAAAAAGACCTTGCACTTGACTCATTTCCCCAGGTCTATCTTGAGGCATTCCCTTACCTACTCCCTAGAACTCTCTAAATCAAAACAATTCACATGGTGACCCATTACAAACTCTGCATATAGTTTACAAAGGAAATACAAAGGTACATCGAAATTGTTGTTGGGTGGTTTATCAAAAACCATTACCAACGATCCCAAAAATTCTAACTAATACCCTCATGTTTACACCATTTGATTGAATGCTTAGGATTACGAACATCAAAATGCAATCTAGTTTTAGGATTGACAAAATATTGGGCTAACATAGCTTTGGTAATGTCTAACTCTTTCACTCGATCGTATGATAAACCATTAGCATATTCCACCTTCTTGGTTTCTTGCCATTGCCTAAATGATTCATGTTGGCTTGTGAGGGTTCAAACATGAGTAATAATCCCCTCTAAATTGGATGGGTCATTAAAGACAATCAAGGGTGACAATGATAAATTTTTACAATCCTACTTATTTTATTAATATTTATTTCAATTTTCTCTTCGATTGTTGGAGGGGGAGGGTTTGGTGGGAGAGGGTTTTGGTTTTCATGTTCTTCATCCATTTTATTTATTTAAAATATAAAACATACCCATTTAGGATTAAAAAAACAAAAAAAATTACTTGAATTTACAAAACAAAAAACAAAAAAAAAAACAAGAATCACAATTACCTCAAATCGGGTATCCATTCTTCACAGTTCTAATATCTATTTTTTAGAGTCTGCATTTTGCAAGCCATGGGTTTACAAACCGTAGCCCCTTTTTTCACTTTTTATGGTGTCCAAAATGGATATCCGTTTTGGAAAATGGATATCTGTTTTGGAAAATGGATATCCGTTTTGGAAAATGGATATCCATTTTGGAACAAATATCTGTTCCCAACGGATATCCATTCCACATGGATATCCATGCCAAAAAAGTCAAACTTTCCCTTTTCGCGATTTTGGATAAGTAAAGATGTGTTTTTTTCCTATTGCCACTATTTGGCCTGAGATGATCTTGCACTCACCCATCTCCTCTAGTTATCCTTCATGATACTAATATAGATATGTAATATTAATCTAGTGATATGTCCAAATCTTTTAGTAACTCCACTTCATATGCATTTCCTAAATCAAATCTTTTGACAATTTTGTAAGGACCAAACTTCTTCATCTCTGACTTGTTATATGTCCCAAATAGAAATCTTTCTCTCCTATGATATACCATCACTTCATATCCAACTATAAACTCCTTATGTCTTCTTTTCTCATCAACTTTGTCCTTATATCTACCATTCATCCTTTCCAAGCATGGCTTCTTAATTCTGTATGCACTTCCTTCATATGTTCTGCAAACTCCTCTACTTCTACACTTAGGTCTTCTCTTCATTACTGATATCTCTCAATTCTATTACATTATGTGGACTACTTCCATATGCAACCACAAATGGTGTTTTCCCTATACTCTTGTTTACTAAATTGTTGTATGCAAACTCTACCTACACTAAAATCATATCCTAATTTCTTGTCTTATCTCTAACCGAACACCTCAATAAATTACCCAAACTCTTCTTCATAACCTATGTCCCTCACTCTATGTGTGATATATTGAATTGAACTTCAAATATATTTTTATCTTCTTCCACAATGTCTTCCAAAAGTAATCAACAAACTTAGTATCCCTATCTAAAACAATACTCCTTGGTAATCCATGCAACCTCATTACTTCTATAAACAAAATAGATTAGCTATGTGTACCACATCATTTGTCTTCTTACATGGAATGAAATGTTCCATTTTATAAAATCTAGCCACAGCCACAAATATTGAATCATGTCCTCTCTATGTTCTAGGTGATCCCAATATAAAACCCATACTTCTATCCTCCCAAGGTTTCTCCAAAATTGGTAATGGCTGATATAACCCAACATTCTAACTAATCCCCTTTGCAACTTAACAATTTGAAAACTTTGAATAAATTTCCTCACATCCTTACATATTTATGACTAAGAATAGTTCTCACTCACCAATGCTATGGTCTTATCTACCACAAAATGACCTTATAGACCACTGCTATGCTTCTCTTTGATCAAATTCTCTCTCATTGTTCTTCTTGGAATGCACAACTAATTACCCCTAAACAACATTTCAATTTGAATTAAATAATCAATCCACTTACTTTTGTCCACACTTATCAATTTTTTACATGCTTTCACAAAATATGGATCAGCTTCATACAAATGTTTCAACTCTTCAAATCCAACTACTCTTATTTTTTTCAGTAAATTATGTCTCCTAAATGCATCAACAACCTTGTTTGACTTCCTACTCCTATGTTATGAACTCTACTCATATCAGATGTCTTTGGTTCAACTTAATTTGAGTATCCAAATACTACAATGCTTGATGATCAATGTACAACATAAATTATATTGGCAACACGTTATGTCTCCACTTCTTCAATGCTTGAATTATGGCATAAAATTATTGATCATAGACTAAGTACCTCTCCTTTGCATCATTCAACTTATCACTAAAATATACTATTGATCTTCTTCCTTGGCTCAACACTACACCTATTGTACTTTCACTTGCATCATAATCAACTTGAAATACCTTATTAAAATCAAGCAATGCTAACATTGTCTATTTTGTCACCTTATTTTTCAACAACTCAAAACTTCTATATGCTTCTAGTGTCCACTTAAACTCTTTCTTGTCTCCCCTCATAGTCTCAGTTAATGGTGCATAAATGCCATTGAAATTTCTAATGAACTTCCTATAGAAACTTGCCAAACCATGGAATGATCTTACCTCCCCAGCATTTACTAGTGTAGGCCAATAAGCAATTGAACATGTAACTTTTTCTAGATCCATCTTTAATCCTTTAGTTGAGATTACAAATCCCAAATATACCAACTCTATCTTCATGACACTACACTTCTTTTATTTGATCAACAACTTCTCTTCCCTTAATCTTGGCCATACTAGCTTGATATTCTCTAAGTGTTCCTCCTTAGTCTTACTAAAATTAAAATATCATCCAAGTAAATAATCACAAATTTATCCAAAAAATTACTTCAAAAATTTATTCATCAACCTCATAAATGTACTCGGTGTGTTATTCAATCCAAAAGGCATATCCAACCACTCATATAGTCTTTCATTTGTCTTAAATTCTATCTTCCACTTATCTCCTTCTCTAATTTTGATATGATGATAAAAGCTCTTTAAACCAAGCTTGGTAAAATATTTCACTCCACTTAAATAATCCATTATATCATCCATCATTGTCAAAGGGAATCTATACTTGGTCATGATCTTATTAATTGCTCTGAGTCTAGAGTCTATACATGTCCTCCACTCACCATCCTTCTTGGGTGCTATTACCATGGATATTGCACATGGGCTCAAACTCTCTCTGATCAATCCTGTATGTAATAGTTCCTACACTTGTCGGTTCAATTCTTTATTTTCTATTGGTGTCATCCTATGCACTGTTTTATTTGGTAAACTTGTCCCTAGAATTAGATCCATGTGATGACTAATACTCCTTACCGATGGTAATCCATCTAGCATGTTGTTTGATATGATATCCTTATACTCTATCAATAATTCTAAAATTTATTCTTGTAGTATCTTATTTTCATTCTACGGTGGTGTCCATTGTTCTTCAAGTGCCACATACCTTTAGAATCAATGCAAAACACATATTTTCATGTCTCAAACCATCTAGGAACTTTCTCCTATTCACTAAATAAATTCTAGTGCTACTGCAAACTTGTCCCTCTATGTCTTTCATTGGACTCAACTTGTGTTTCCTACCATTCTTTGTTATAGTATAAGTACATATGCTCTCCCATCACATGTATAGAACTCCTATCAAGCAGCATGGTCTCCCTAACAACAAATGACATGCATCCATTGACATTATATCACATGATGTATCTATTTTGAATTTGACCAATGTTTATTATTCTTTCACCAACACCTTATGTTCCTTTTGTAACCAATCAATCCTATATGGTCTAGGGTGTTCTAACCTTCTCAACTTCAGTTTATCAACCATCTCTTCAAATATTAAATTATCAGTACTACCACTATCAATGAAAACCTTACAACACTTACCTCCTGATTTGCATACAATCTTGAACAAATTCTTCCTCAATATTGGTTCTTCTTCTTCATCCTACTTCAATAAATCTCTTCTCATGGCAAGTGACTTGCATTCTTTACTTCATCCTCTAAATTAGGTGATCTTTTTGGTTCTTCATCTACATATGTAGTTCTTGTGCTACCTTCTAATCTCTTGTTTGTGCTTCCTTGGAATTGGTAACATTCAAATGCTTGATGTCCTTCTCCTCCATAATTGAACTAGGTTCCTCTAAAAGATCTTCCATCAATTCTACTATATCTTCCTCTACCTCTTTGATATCCATTAGTGCTATCATTTTGGTATATATTATTGTCATTGCAATATGTATTAGCACTCTTTTTTACTTCCACATCCTCCTTGTAGGGTCTTCTGTCCTCGTTTTAAGATTTGCTTCTTTGGAATCTTCCTCCTCTTCTTCTCTATCGGTTCTATCTATTCTTAAATAGTTTGTTTAGCTTCTCTTCTACCTTTATTACAAATTGAAATATTTCTTCTATTATTGTCAATCTTACCAAGCTTAGTTCCTTCTGAATACTTCCTCTCAATCTATTGATATATCTTGCAACATTTTCCTTGCTTGGTTCACTATGTCCAGTCCTAATGATTATCTTGTAGAATTATTTAGTATATTCCTTCATTGTCTTATCTTTTTTCTTTAGATTTTGTAACTTCTTCAACAATTCTAACTCATAATCAATAGGTATAAACTAACTTTTTAACTTTACTACCATCCTATCCCATTTTTTTAATCTTTTTCTCCCTCTTATATTTCTTTCTAATTGCACAACATGTCCTTTCAATTTAGTTTTAGAAAATCTAACCCTTTTAGAATCTACAAATTCTTCATACTTAAAATATTCTTCTAGATCACTTATCTAATCAATCAACTCCTCAAGATTCAATCATCTAAATAATTATAAATTTCAATTCTAGGTCTCTTACTAGTTTTGGAAATAGCCTTCAATATCTTCACCTAATTTGTTTTTCCTCTTCTAGGTTTTCTTCATCTTTATCGACAACTTGAGTATTTTCTCCTCTTTTACTTTCATGCTTATCACTCTCATCACAATTTCTAGGGTTTAGACCTCTTTTCCTATCCTCTTCCATAGAATCCAATTGGACCTTCATTGCCCTCATCATTGCAAACATCTTTGCATCTCCCAACCGTATTAGCAAAACCTTGAAATATTCATAGAGGCATCTATCCATAGGATCTAATGAAAACTACTTCAAGTTGATGCTCTATCCATAATCACCCTTGTGACTTCCTCTCAAACAATAATTTATTGTCAAGATTCTTGTAGACTACCTTAAATTAGTGATCTTTTCACAAGAAAAACCTTCAAGATACCAAACCTTATGCTCTAATACCACTTTTTGTAGTCATGGGTGGAGGATCCAATGAAGGATTATCCAACCATGCAACCAAATGAAACAAAACACATTGAAAACTCAATGAAAAAAATAATAATAATATGTTCTTTATTCATTCACAGTCACAATGGAATTACAGTCTACCACAATGGGCTTCCAACATGCTAGGCCTTAGTCATTTGTTTACAAATGAGCACACTATGTGCAAATTATAACATTTGAATGATATTGCAATACAATGCCAATGACAAACTAACAACAAAACTCTATATTATTGACTTCCTTCCAAATGATCATGAGAATGATATATAATAGCTTCTAACATTAGGAGTTAACTTAGTCAATCGCAAGGAGGCTTAAAGCTCAATGCCTAGTTAAACGTGTAGTCAACCAAATGTGTGAAGAATCTTTTGGAATGAATACATTGATTATGGATTAATGAAACTTGATGTAGTTCATATCATAAGCTCTCCTAGGTCCAATACATTTGGAAACATGTTTCTTTATTGTTGCATGCTTTAACAAGGTGCCACAAATCTTGAATAGTGAAACTAGATGTTATTTTTTTATGCATGGTGATAAGTCAGAAATTTAATTATGCCTTTGTGGTGATTAAGATCTTTTGGAAATTGAATATGATGTTGTAGGATCACTATATAACATACATTTACAATAGCAAGGTGAAATGTGGTAGGATCTATAATGATTGGATAATGTCTGGAATGTTATTATAAACCTACAAACAAACAAAGTAAAAAAATTATGTTTGTGTGATGCAATATTTCTTCTACAGCCTAGGATGCTCCTACATTGACAATGATGATGATCATGTGCACAACTAATGATGGGAACTATGGAGTAAGTCATCCCACCAAGTTGGGTTCATGCCAATATCCTCTTGTAGTGATATTGCCATGACCAACTCTAGAGATAAGGAAAGTAATATAAGATTATTCCATCCAAGGGATGTTAAGAGAACTGAGGAATGTATAGATTAGGTAAGCTATGAGAGGATATCTCACTTTTCTTCCCACTTTAAATTGGATTTATATCATATCAAGAGCCAATCTAGGTTCATAACATAGAAGTAATGAGTGGAGGAGGTGGTGGTTACTCAATAAAGTTTGTTCCACAAGGGGAAAGTGGGTATCTTCTTGATCATACTCTGGATTATAATCAAGTATATAACCACCAAATACATTAAGGGTACAAGAAATTATAGTGGCAATAATGGTCCAAACTAAAGGAAGCACATCATCAAGACTCCTCTCCTAAGTTCTCCTCACCAACCAAAGAATATTAGAAGAAAAGAAAAGGAGAAAGAGTATACACCTAGTGAATATTGTCATGTCCCTTTTTCATTTTTTTTCTAAAAATAGCAACATGCTAAAAATAGTAAGTCGACAATCCCAAAATAGCAAATTAGGATCAATTAACAGCTTGGGAAATAATAATAATTTGATGACTTGGTTGAGATTAGAATATTATTTAAACACCAAATATATTTATATTTAATTATTTTTCCTACTTGGGCGTGGGATCCTCAAATAGCATGTTTTTTGCATTTAATGGCTATGACAAGCTAGAACAAGTGGCACAATGCATTGGGAATGGAATAAATTAGTGGGCACTTGGCATCAAAGGTTACATGCACTTCATGCAAGAGAATATTTCCCCTTGGGTCATGAATTTTTGAGTTGGCACTTTAATCTCATGTCAGTGCCTTGAAAAATGTATTTTGAGTTGTCAAAAGATGTCTTTTAAGTGGTACAATATGAAAGGCTAATTTTAGAGATGTTATAATGCATTTTATGACTTTTGTAAGTGCCTAAATTTGGGGAAGAATATTTGGACGTGAATCTAGTGTTTGGTAGAAGTTTTCAAATGATCAAGAGTCTATAAATATTGGTCATTTTTCACACAGAAGGATCTTTATGCCATTTTATCTCTCAATAAATGCATTGTATGAGCACTTGTGCTTCTACATTTTCTTTAGTGAATGAAAACCCATTGGAGTTGGAGGCTTGTGGATGAAAAACCATGAGTTTCAGATGATCAGAGGATGAAACCCATTTTCTCATAGTGAGCAATCTCATCCAGAGTTTGCATTTGTGCTGAAGGAGTTAGAATATTTGGCAGTGTTTGTAGTTAGTGTGCAAGATTATTCAGTGTTGCAGTTTTAGTGTTTGCAGGGTTGTTTCCAGTGTTTCTATTGTTATGTTTTCATGTGTTCTATTGTAGGTTGTTGTTGTGCATCCATTCCAAGTGCTAGGATCTGATCTTGCAAGCTTGGGAGGTGTTGGTTGTGATTTGGCTTTGTATTGTTGAAATACACAGCTTGTATTCAACATAGTTTGTTGCACGGGTTTTGGTAATTTGTATTGCATTTTTATGTACTATGGTAATCAGTGTTTCAGACCTGATTATCTGTTATTTCCATCAGAAAATTCAATAAAATCAGTTTGGTGGTGTTTTCAGTAAATTTGGACTTCATTTGATGTTGGTAGTTTTTGTGGGTTTTCACTAGATTTTCAAAAACACCATCTAGGTGAGGTTAAAATTGAAAATTTACTTTCAAAGTGTTGTATGTTTTCAAATTATATTAATTTGGCCCATTACAGTGGTATCAGAGCCTAGATCTTGCTAGCCTAGAGGGTACTGAGTTATTGATCATGGGAGGGTTCTTCAAATCCTTTTTGAGGAGTTTGGAAAATGACATTCTAGTCTCCAAAATATTAGTATGGTTTGATGAATATTTTATGAAATGTATAATTTAAAAGGAAGCCCTCACTTTTTATGAATATGCAAAACTCACCGGGAAAGATTTGCCTAAAGAAGGAGTGGTTTTCAAAACTTTTGAAGAGTACCTTTCAAAGGAAAATTTTGAAGTATCATTTGAAGATTATTTCATGAGAAGAAGAAAGGAAGGAGTTAAGATGGAGAGGCTGAAAATACCAAAAATCAAGAAGAACAAATGAAATTTGATATTCAGGATAGCTTTGAGTCAAATAAGGAGGAAGAAAAGAAGATTGTATCCTTCCAATTGAAAATAAAGTTGAGGAAAACAATTTGCAAGAAAAGATGAAACATGGAGATGAATAGATTGTCCTTTCAAAAGTTTCAATAGAAGAGCTTTATGATTCTAGAAATGAAGATAGAATTATTGCTTTGAACAACCCTAAGCTAGAAGCTTGAAGTCACACAAATGAAAAGGTTGAGATTATCTCAACAATATCTCTCATGGAAAAGAGGGATGTGTACATTGATTTTAGCACCAGAGTAGCACAATGGAAGCATGGTAATGATGAAGAGGATGTTTTCTCAATTGATAACTTAAGGTATGTTGAACAATCACAAATTTCAAATTTAGTGTCTCTTCCTATTCCTTTGCAAAAAAATTGTTATCAAGGAGAGCATGCAAAAATGGGTGACAAAATATAGGACACAATGTGCAAAAGTCATTCTTTGTTTCAATTTTCAAAGTGTTCTTATACATGGGATCTAGGTGATGTTTTGAAGATCAAGATAGAAAGAGCCAACATTGATAGTATTGAAATTACCATCCATTGCATTCGGTATCACATGGAGTCCTTAATGCATACTAACCACTTTTTGAAGGATCAGTGTACACAACTTATAGAACATTCATGGGATCCAGGCATTACTATTGAAGACAAAATTATAGGAGATAGCCAGAAGGAGGTGACCAACTTGAGTTGCCTTAAGCAAGGTCTTGGTAAGCAAAGTTGGAATCTTATTTAATTTCAAGATTTTGTGACTAAATGTCCTTTGGTATTTTGGATTTCAAGTTACTCTCAAAATGGAGGATTCATGAATAGGGAGTTACTTCAAATTTATAGCATCCTAAAGGGAAGGATATTGTTTATCCTTTGGAATGAACACGAGTTTGGTAAAAAATTCTATATCATGGGTCTAGGAGCTGAAATTTTTTTGAGTTTGAAAGATCTTTGGGTGATAGACCTTTCATACTTAACAAGGATCCATATTCTTTACATGCATTGGAATGCAATACTTGTGGCATTTGATAGTTTTGTGGAGGTAATCAACTCATGTTTTGTTGTTTACATTTCTAATTTCTCACATCCATTTGTAGAAAAGTATGGTAATATAGGAGAAGTTAAGTGGGCAATAAATTGTTTGTTTATTAAGAGTATGCAAGTTCTAATTTTCCTTGATGGACATCATAGATCTCTATTTACCAATTCACTAATTCCAAATCAACAAAGGGGAGTTTCCAAATATATGCTTCTAGGTTCATTTTTGGAGTGGAGAATCCAACATGCCATTGGTTGCAAACACTCTAAATTTTTCATATATTTTGATTTGGTAATATGGCACTCTCGGTCATCCATTTGTAGGAAGCAAATGAAGTACAAGTTCTAATGCAGGAGCATCCAAGGTGTATGGGCAATCCTGTGTCACCCAAAAAAAATATTTTAATTTTCAGTTGTTTGGTTTTTCAATAATGTTGGAGCTTTGAGAAAATCATATTTTTATTTGCAACAAATATATTTTCATGGACCACTTTGTAATTGTACTATTGGAGAAAATTACTCCAATAATTTGTAATTTCCACCATTTGTGGGGGAGAATCTTTCCTAGGTGCCCATTTGGAGATATGCATTAATTTCTGTTTGGTGGGCTGATTTGGTGGGTGAGATGTCATCATAAAGTGGGTTACCGACTCCTAATTTTAGCAAGTACTTATTTTGTAACTGACATAATGTAAGGAATCTTGTAAGTGGTCTTTATGGCTAGGTTGGTGGACCTAACTCCAATAATTTTATTTTATTAATTTCAAAATTTGTAACTCCAAAATGGGGAGGTCGTAATTATGAGACCTAGCCTCGGTAAAATAGGCAGAACTTTCTCATTTTAGATCAAAATTGAAAATTTTAAAATGTTCTGGAAAGTTGGGAAGGAGAGGCACGAAACTTATAACCCATTTTAGAAAATCCCAAAAATTAAGGGAGAAGTGATAGGTTGGAAGTGACGGGTTTTCTTGTGGATTTGTGGAGGTTGTTTTGAAAAACCAAAAATGGTTTCTTCTCACGCAATTTTCTACATATTGAGGCTTGCTCATTTGGGAGAGGAGAGCTTGGGATGGAGATATTTGCATAGTGAGATGCTGCTGGTGTGAGTCTAGAGGGTTGAAGACACAAATTTTGTTGCAAGTGTGGATTGTAATCTTCTCAGAAGCCCATAGCTTCATGATTTTGTAATAATTTTCATATTCAATAAAAGTGTTGGTACAAATTTCTCTTCTTGTATTTGTTGTTCTATTTTATTTGCAGCCTTCTTTCAGAGGCTTCTAAAGTGTTGTGTTACATATTTTCAAGGGAGTGGATCCCTATTGTCATCAGTGGTATCAGAGCAGGTTGTTCCTGAGTCTGCAGGCAGAGCATCGAACGTGAGGCAGCTTGTAGCAAGACCTGTGTGTTGTGGGTGAAGATCTACATGCCTCCTAGACTTGCCATGCGTGGTGGAGGAAGAGATCCACCTAGAGAAGAGATTAGAGCTCTTCAAAGACAATTGGATATCTTGCGAACAAATATGCATAGAAGAAATTTGCATAGAGAAGAACAAGATAGTGAAGAAGAAATTGAAGAGGAAATTGAAGAAGTAGAAGAAGAATTAGATCTTGGAGAAACCAGATTATTGAAAGCCATTTCACAGATAGTGAAAAAGCCAAAGGTAAAAGTTTCAATTTCAATGGAAACCTAAACCCAGAAGAACTGGATTAATGACATGGAAGAATTTTTCAAGTTTGAGGAGATTGAAGACCCTCACAAAGTGAGATTTGCTAGAACAAAATTAAAAGGACATGTCAGTATTTGGTGGAGAGAAATTCAGCTTGAAAGAGGAAGAAGAGGAAAAGTTCCAATTACCAGATGGGATAGAATAGTGGAAAAGATGAAAAGACAATTTATGCTAGTGGACTATGAGTTGGAGTTGTTGAAAAAGATGCAAAGCCTAAAACAAGGAACCAGAACAGTGATAGAGTATACAGAGGAATTCCACAAGGTCCTAATCCAAGTGGGACATTCTGAAGCAAACAAGGAGAAGGTAGCCCGTTACATAAATGGGTTAAGTCCAAGCATACAAGATGAATTAGCATTGGTGAGGATGAACACCATTGAGGGTGCTTATCAATTTTCATTGAAAGTTGAAGAAAGATTGAATAAGAAGTTTGAGAGCAAATGAAGAGGAAGAGATCATGGTGAGAGAGCTGGAGAAAGATCTTATGAGGAACAAGACAATAATCTAAAAAATCAAAAATTTGAAGACCAGGGCAGCAACAACAAAAATCAGAAATCAGAAAATTATTATCGTCTGAGAGATCAAAATGCAAGACGTCGAGGAAGATTGGGTAGAGGATTCGGAAGAGGCAACTTTTTGGGAACCTGTTATCGATGTGGAGAAGAAGGACATAGATCATATGAATGTCTAGAAAGAAACAATAGAGGACCTAATCATCATGCTAGGACAACAAATGTGAATGAAGAAGATGCAAGATCATCACACTCTGAAGAAGCCGAAGAAGGAGAAATCTTGGTAGTTAAAAGAGCCTTGGTGAGTGAAGACAAAGAACCGGATCAAAGGAAGACATTGTTTTGAACAAGATGTAAGTGTGAAGGTAAAGCATGTAATGTGATTATTGATGGTGGTAGTACTGACAATCTTGTTTCTGAGGAGATGGTAGAAAAATTGCAGCTGGAGAGAAGAAAACATTTGCATCCTTATAGGATAGCTTGGCTACAAGATGATAGGAAACTTTTGATTAGAGAACAAAGTTTGGTAAATTTTAAGATAGGAGATTACCATGATGATATTTTGTGTGATATAATTCCTATGGATGCTTGTCACATATTATTAGGGAGACCATCGCAATTTGATAGGAAGGTCACACATGATGGGTATGCTAACACATACTTACTAATGAAGGATGGAGTTCGACATAAGTTGAAGCCACTCAAAGAAGAAGGTATGACATGTAAAAACAATGGTAATTGTTTGACTTATGGGATTAAAGAGTCAGTGAAAGAGAGTGAGGATGATAAATCTGAGTTGCTAATGCAAGTTGCAGCCGTGTTGATTGAATTCAAGAGTGGAATGGAAGTTTTGGTGGAGAGAAAAGAAGAAGAGGTAAAATCTGATTTTTGTGAAAATTTTGTTAATTCTGATTTATTTGAGGAGGATAAGATCAGCAAAGGGAAGGAAATTGCAGCAATGGACACATTAGGAAATGAAGGTACAAGTGAGAAAGAAGATGAGCAGTTGAAGGCTGGATTATTTGATGATCTCTTGGTTGATGAAGAGATTGTGAAAGATGAAAATCTTAAGACTAATAGCTTGTTGTTGCAGGATGAGAAATCTGAATTCTTTGATTATTTTACTAACATTAATGTGAATGTAGAGGAGAAAGAGTTTACAGCTGAACCTTATCTCTCAGGAGGCATAGTGAAAGAGGAACACAATGTTGAAGAGAAATATGATGGACAAATTGTTACAACAGTTGCAAGGAAGGAGATCAGGTATAAATTTGATTATTTTATTGAAGAAGATGACATTGAAGATTGTGATTTTCCAAAGTTTCCTAGTGTACATTGGTGGGAGTTGAGTTATGTGAAAAAATAGAGAAAGAGAGGAAAAATGAAAGAAGGAAGAGACATCAAATTTCAGAGAAAGCCAGTGAAGCACATTCAGGTAGATAAAAGCAAGAAGTGGATTCAGAACAAGTACAAAATTTACAAATGTTTATGAGTTCCACTCATGAAACATTTTTCTTCTACCCTGGGTGTCTGATGCAAGAGCATCCAAGGTGTATGGACAATCTTGTGTCACCAAAAAGAAATATTTTAATTTTAAGTTGTTTGGTTTTTCAATAATGTTGGAGCTTTGAGAAAATCATATTTTTATTTGCAACAAATATATTTTCATGGATCACTTTGTAATTGTAATATTGGAGAAAATTACTCCAATAATTTGTAATTTCCACCATTTTTGGGGGAGAATCTTTCCTAGGTGCCCATTTGGAGATATGCATTAATTTATGTTTGGTGGGTTGATTTAGTGTGTGAGATGTCATCATAAAGTGGGTTACCAACTCCTAATTTTAGCAAGCACTTATTTTGTAACCGACATCATGTACGGAATCTTGTAAGTGGTCTTTATGGCCAAGTTGGTGGACCTAACTCCATGAATTTTATTTTATTAATTTCAAATTTTGTAATCCAAAATGGGGGGGGAGGTCGTAATTATGAGACCCAACCTCGGTAAAATGGGAAGAACTTTCTCATTTTAGATCAAAATTGAAAATTTTAAAATGTTCTGGAAAGCTGGGAAGGATAGGCATGAAACCCAGAACCCATTTTAGAAAACCCAAAAATTGAGGGAGCAGTGATAGGTTGGAAGTGACGGGTTTTCTTGTCGATTTGTGGAGGTTGTTTTGAAAAACCAATAATGGTTTCTTCTCACGCAATTTTCTACATATTGAGGTTTGCTCACTTGGGAGAGGAGAGCTTGGGATGGAGATATTTGCATAGAAAGATGTTGCTAGTGTGAGTCCAGAGGGTTGAAGACACAAATTTTGTTGCAAGTGTAGATTGTAATCTTCTCAAAAGCTCATAGCTTCATGATTTTGTAATAATTTTCAGATTCAATAAAAGTGTTGGTGCAAATTTCTCTTCTTGTATTTGCTGTTCTATTTTATTTGCAGCCTTCTTTCAGAGGCTTGTGAAGTGTTGTGTTACAGATTTTCAAGGGAGAGGATCCCTATTGTCATCAAGTTCTTACCCAACAGTTTGGTTTTTTGATTCAAGGAGAATCGGGTGAGAAATTTTGGTTTCTTTGTTGTTGGTAATATTTTGATTTCTAAAAGGGTTTGGAAAGATGCCTTGGAAAATTTGGAAAGAGCTATTGTTGTATTTCAACAACAGGAGTCCTTTAATAAGGCACATTTTTGGGATTTTGGCATCACACTCTTGACTCAAGCTTTGGGAGCTCAAAGCATGCTCAAAGAAATTTCACAAGAAGAATTGGAAGAAGTTGAAAAGGTAACTAATTCTCTACATGAAGCTAATATTCCATATTTCTCACATGGATCTACTATAGTTTGTGGTGCTACAAGAAAGAGAATTATTTAGTTTTCATTACAAAGATTGGAAATCAAGAAACTTGGCAACATGAAGTTTAGATTTTCAGATGAAAGCCTTGCAAGGTGTGATAAGATGTTTAAAATCAATCTTTCTTTGAAAATATTCAAACTTAAATTTTCTCATGATAGCCATGTGATGGATTACATTGAATGGAGAATCTATTGGGTTTGGTACTATGGGAGTTTGGGGCCACAGAGATGGGCATTTCAAGTGATGTGGGTAGATAATCTTTTTAGAATGTTTACTTCTTGGTATCTCCTTACCATCCATGAAGGTCAAATTTTTTCCCTCATGTTATATTTTGTTGATGATGCATTTGTCTTTAACATTTTAAATGGGTTTGTGAAGAAATTCAAGTATATGTCAATGAATGATTCTAGGGAATACAACATCTTCAAACAGAATAAGTTGTTGATTTTCTTCGTGGAATTCAAAGTGCCATGGAATGAATGTTGCTACTGTATGATCACTCCATTACTGTATTTTGGATCATATAGACCAATTCAACAGGCTGAAATGACTACCCACAGGATGAGGTAATGAATGGGTCTATTGTTATGCATTTCCATGATATGTATCTCAGTGTTGAAGGGGTGAATGGAAGATATTTTTCCAAAAGATGTAATGGATTTGGTAGAGTATGTAATGGCTGTTATAAAAGTCCTAATAGTAGAAAAAATTAGACCCATAACATCACCAAATATATCAGAAGTCTCAAGTACAAGTTGCCAAATGACAGTGCTTTCCTAGCTAGAGATCCAAGATACTATTTGACTTGTTGTGGGAGATTGTCTTGTAATTTTTTCAAGGTGGAAACTATCGAGCACATAAATAAGTCACCTAATATAGTAGAGGATGCAATAAACTTATTTTCTACTTTCATTATGAAATTACCTTTGGGTGATCAATTTGTGCTAGTTGGACTCAGGAAGTGCATAGATTGCCACTAGAAGGGCTTGTGGTTTCCAAAATCAACATCCAAAGTTTGGTGGAGTTTGGTATGCTGTTATATGATAGCATTTCCTATTCTTCATATGTTCCATTACTGTTCCAAATCAGATCCTGAAGTTGCATCAAGCATCTTTCAAACAGAGGCAAAATTTGTGGCAGTTTGTGATATATCCTGCAAGGAGTGTCTCCACAAATTCAAGGTAAAGAAGGTATTGGTTTTCAAGATTGGTATCTATAGACACCTAAAATTGACCAAGTTATCACATTACTGGTATTTTATCTAATCACCTGCATTTCAACATTAATTAAATAATCTAATTATTTAATTAATTTCATCAAAATCATCAATTCTTCCAAAACTCCTGCATTTTAACATTAATTAAATAAATCCTCTTTATTTAATTAATTTCAGCAAAACCAACCTAATTCTTCCAAAATTAAATAATTTTAATTATTTAATTAAATCATTATCCTCTTTCAAATTTCAAGTCCACATTAATTAAATAAATCCAATTATTTAATTAATTCATCACAAAATTCTCTCTTATCTACAATTAAATAATTTACATCATTTAATTAAATCAAATTGTTCTTCCAAATTTAAATAATCATGCAAATTTATTTAAATTATCTCTATTCTCTAAAAATAAATAAAATCAAGTATTTATTTATAATCTTCATGTCTTCAAATCTTGCACAAACAATTAAATAAATTTATTTATTTAATTTGCTTTTTCCTCTAAAATAAATCTTCTAAAAATAAAATATAATCAAATATTTTATTTATCATTCATCATGCAAAATAAATTAAATCAATTTATTTGTTTGATTTATTTAAATATTCAAATCTATTCTATGTCCTCTAATCTTGCACAAACAATTAAATAAATTTATTTATTTAATTTACTTTTTCCTCTAAAAATAAATCTTCTAAAATAAAATATAATCACGTATTTTATTTATCTTTCATCATTTAAAATAAATTAAATCAATTTATTTGTTTAATTTATTTAAATCTTCAAATCTTAACTATTCTTCAAAATCATATACAATCAATTAAATAAATTTATTTATTTAATTTCAATTTTCTTTCCAATTCCTCTAAAAATATCATGTTAACTCATGTGCACAATCAGTCTTATTTTTAGAACTCTAAAAAAAGCAAATCTAAAGTTGAGTTAATGGACTTTAATTTATCTTATTTTCATCAACTCATAAATTAGAAGAAAAAGCATTCTAATTTATGAAATCAAATATATCTTTATCAAAAAAGTAATTATCTTAATAAAAATACCTTCTTGGAGTGACACATGTCATGTGCACATTCAGCATGAGTTATTTGATTTATCTCAACCATCCATTTTATGGATTTATTTCATCCATTGATCGATCATGTTTGAAACCTATATAAACCCCCCTCATCTCCTTCACAAATCCTCTTCGATCACTTGTTCTCAGGCATCCTTTACAGCCCTTTGAGCATACATCGCATCGTTGAGTAACCTACAATCTTTTGACATTGATCTTCTTGAGCACTTTGAGCACATACAATCTCTTGTTGCAAACATGGTTTCGCAACATTATTGAGCAATCCACATATCGACAAAGAGAACAATACAATCTAGGTAAAAGCTTTCTTGTTTTATTTGATTTGTTCATTGATCATGGCTTTTTATTTAGATAGATTTCTTTATGTTATGGGTTATTGATTTGTTCTTATCGTAGTTTGATTTTATCATTAGACATCTCGATTTTCCTCATACACATTCTGGCACACCAAGTGGGACCCTCTAATCCCTCTTTTTCTTTGAGAAATTGATTTTTTTAAGTACAGTACAAAACAGTGCACACAACACAGAAAAGCACCTCTGGCAGTACGGTGAAGCACTTTTGGCAGAACAGTACAGTGCCTTCGGGCAATACTGTAGCGCCTCTAGTGGCACAGTAGCGCGCTTTTGGTAATACAATGTGGCACTGTAGGCATAACAGTAAAGCACTATTGGCATATTAGGGTTTATGATCTTGTTTTGTGATTTGCAAGATTTTTACTCACCATATCTATCATTGATTGACTGGCAAGCTAATTTATTTGTCTTTCAATTATCTTCTATACTTCCTAAGCTGACGTATTTAGGAGTATTTTCACTTTTGAGTTAACCTTTTTTTTTGCGGCATCATTGAGTTGTTCTTGATCCCAGGTTATAAATCCTATCAACCATACATCCCAGATCTACAAATCAAACATGAAATCATTTCTTGACCTAGGTTTTTTAACATAATATAACTTTTTTTTAGATCTGGGACAGTAAAGCACTTTTGGTAGCACTGTATCACACTTTTGGTAGCACAGTACAACGCTTCTGGTAGCAAAGTAAATCGCCTTTGGTCCTGCAGCAACTCACCTCTGGTAACACAGTACAGCACTTTTAGTAATACAGTATGTCGCCTTTGGTAATACAGTCAAGCGCTTTTGGTCAAATTGATTTATTTTTGCTAAAATTTTTAGTTTGTGTGGAACTAATTAACTTGTTGTAGCTTCTTATCACTCAAATAGAGAAAATGGGTCTTCCTAACATATTCACGCAGGATGAGCATTGAAGAAATCTCAATCTATCGCACTAAGTCTTAGAAATATATTACCTTCTGTAGACACCTAAAATTGGCTCAGGTTGAATTAAGTAAATATTCTAATATTTATCTTAATTCATATTTTCTTCTGTCAATTAAATAAATATTATTTTCTTCCCTTGTCATCTTGAGGAATCGAAGCAAGGAAGCAAGCTCCCTGAGGGCCAACCTTCATCATTCAAGATCAAGAAAGATAGGCAAGCAATGGAAACCGTAGGGTAACAGGTTTTGTAAGTTTGTGCTTTCATTTGTTTATTCTTGTTATTCGCATATTCCATTGGTGTTTGGGTTTTTGTTTTCATTAATTGATCAATCTCATTTTCCCATTAACACCTTCTTAAGGGACAATTGAACAAATCACTTTGGTAATCTAAGTCTTAGGAACATATTGCTTTCTTAAGGGATAATGGACATGAATGCAAAAATACTTCAATTTTCTAAGGGACAATGGACATGAATGCCAAACACTTCAATTTCATAAGGGACAATTGACAACTACAATCGTGTGTGTGCCTAATCTAGTTGCACCTTATTTTTCTTATAATGGGACAATTGAACCTTTGTTTGACGTGCTTGGTCTTACATTTTAGTTATTCCTTTAGAAGGGCCTACTTTTGGATTGCACTTCATCCAAAAGAGACGACCCTAAGTGGAGTTTTCCTTTGAACCGCTATATAAGAGGGATAAGGCAAAAGCCAAGTCCTAACCGACGTCAGCCTTACCTTGTGGTGCCAAATTGAAAAGAGGTGTACTAGCTCTTTGTGGAAATGATTTTCACATTAAGCGAAGTGTTTGATACTCTTTGTAGGATTGGTTAAAGATTTTAGTAGCTTGTCACATTGCTCGTAAGGCGTTGGTCCCTCAAAGTTACTAAGAACCAATCTAGATAGTGACTACCTGATCCACCTTTGAATGTTGCGGTAATCATCAGTGCAAGGGAAATTGATTTAAGCCCTCAAGATACTCACCATTGGCTCCCTTGAGAAGAGATAGTATTCCCTCAGTCATAAAGCTCTTGTGACCTACTTGAGCTTTCTAAGGGGAGAGTGAGATATCGCTACCTATCGTCTCTCACAAAGATACAAATGTCCGACACCTTTATGGAATGCCATTTGGTGGACGGAGTATTAAGTTGTGAGCTGATCTACTGCAATGAAACCTTGTCTCTAGGGATAAAAAGTGCTTGATATTGTTTGCAATTGTCTTATACCTGTGGAAACATTGGGCTTTTTGTGAGCCTCAAACATACACTATCTATTTTGTCAGTCCTTTTTGTAACTTTGTTTGATGTGTTTTCTCTTGCCAAATCAAAACCAAAGCTATCAAAATTTGCCTTATAAAACATCACAGACACTACTTCAGTGCCTTTGGTATAACAGGAGCCCGCCTTTGGTATTACAGTAGCTCGCCTTTGGTATAACAGTACCTCGCCTCTGGCAAACCTACTTCAGCACTCTTGGTATAACAGTAGCTCACTTTTGGTCTAACAGTAGTTCACCTTTGGTATAATAGCACCTCACTTTTGGCAGCTTAGTCCAACACCTTTGGTAACATAGTAGCTCTCTTTTGGTAACACAGTCCTGCACCTTTGGTCAAACAGTACAGCGCCTTTGGTCCAGTAAACTGTTCATCAAAATTATCTTTTCCAAAACACAAGCAGAATCCCAGCAAGCATCTCAAACAAAGCATATTGTCCTAGTGTATCCCATGGTAACCACTAGACTCTAGCAAACTATGAAGGCTAAGAAAGTCATGTTGCAAGGTGTGACCCTTGGTCTTCTTGTTCTACGCTGCGCTGCGGTGGTTTATGAAAAGGGCTTAACCGCCTCTTGTGCTTGTTAAGTCAAGTGGTTGTATCGAGCATTAATAGGTCGATCTTTTGGTGCAACGGCAACTAACAGTTGGTATCAGAGCTGAGGTCACGGGTTCAAACCTGGTGCTTGCGCTGGGGGCGATTGTTGCAAGGTGTGACCCTTGGTCTTCTTGTTCAGCGCTGCGCTATGGTGGTTTGTGACAAGGGCTTAACCACCTCCTGTGCTTGTTAAGTCAAGTGGTTGTATCAGGCATTAATAGGTCGATCTTTTGGTGCAACGGCAACTAACAAGTCACCCCAAGGAAGCGCAAATCGCCTCCTCATACGCCTCAACCAAGCCAATCCAACATGACTCCCAAGGGTACTCCAAAGACACCAATGGAAATATCAACCAACTCTCAAAACATCACAACATGACCAACCAAACAATCCTCAAGAAGGTAATGTTCCTTCGGTAAATGCACCTCAATATACAACCAGCATGCCGCCAGATTTTGTTCCACAAGGTTATACCATAGGTCAAGTCCCATCTCAAGAAGAGCGACACTTTGAAATAGGTCAATCCTCTCAAGAAGATAGACAAGACCTTGATGAAATCATACAAGATCCTAGAGCCATGGCCGCCTTTGACAAAATCCTTAGCGAGAACCAAGATCATTTCTTCCATTTACTAGCTGAACAAGGAGCCAAATTACCTCAATATTTTGATCTATCCAATCTCAAGGACACAAACAAAACCTATGACGCCATACCTACAGTCCAAACCATGTCAACTGTGACCACACCCATTCCCAAACAAAGCTCACAAGGGAGAAAAATTGCACAATATGAGAATCCTCTCTATCAAAATCCAACAGCCAAGAGACCCATATCACTGCTCCTGACTTCTATGGAGATCTACAAACAACAACAAGAGACTCTACATCGTCAAGTAGAACTAGCAAGACAGGCCGCTCTAGCAAAATCAAACACACAAAACACTCCTAAATTGCCTATACCAATCGGAAGTGAAACATTGGCTACCCCATCACGATAAGGTTTCCCACCAAATTACAACCTGGGAAACACTTATGTAGCCATGCAACAAGGGTCTCAACAAATACCACCCCCACCATCATCAACCCTTCGTATCCTTAATCCAAACAATGTCATACAACCCCAATCTTCACAAAACATCAATGCAACCTATGTCCCTCCCCCACAACATTCTTCTGCACTCAATCTTAATCAACCTCCACCATCACAAAACACATCTACTTATGTCCCTCCACCACAACGATCATCGACACTAACCTTTTTCAACACATTTCCTAACCACCTTCAACATTCCCAAAACCAAACTTCGCATAGCTATGTTCCACCATTGCAACCAAACCCAACATACTTTATCTTTCCTCCACCAAATTCTTTCGTCACACCCCCTCCGCAGTACTGACAACAGAATTCTTATCAACAACCATCACAAAGCCTACCTTCTTACCTATCACCACCTCCACCCCCCCAAAATCAAGACACGCAATTTCAACCCAATCTAAACCCAACATACAACACATATGACCCCAACCAATCATAGACCATTACAACACCAATGCCCATGGCTTCCACTACAATCTTCCATATGGGCAACAACAACCACCTCTCAGACAACAGGAGATGTTTCCAACCCCTCCCACAACTATGGAGCTAAAACTTGCGGAGGGTCAACAACAACTATCTGAACTTACATTTGGCCACACCAAGAAAACCTTCTCTTTGGAAGAAGTTTGTCCTTATCCATTTGATCAGTCATTACCCATGATCCCTTTTCCTCACAACTTCACTATTCCCAAATTTGATAAATACAAAGGAAAAGGGGACCCAAAAGACCATCTTAGAGAACTCTATCTCGCTTGCTTTGAGGTCTCACTTAATGACACATATCTTATACGCCTCTTTCCTCACAGTCTTGGAGGTCAAACTATAGAATGGTTCTCGCACCTCCCCACGGGTATTAAATCCTTTAATGAGCTTGCAGAGAAATTTGCCACCCATTTCTCTTACAACATAGAACATGAGATCTCCATGACTGACCTATGCAACAATAAATAGAAAAATGGGGAAACTTTCATTTCCTTCCTTCAAAGATGGAGACAAATGGCTAGCAAATTCCCATTCAAGATACCTAAAAAATAGCTTGTTAGCATATTTGTACAGAACCTCAACTAAGAATTGGGTTTTCATTTGCAAATTCTTAGTGCAACAACCTTTGATGAAATTACCTACAAGGGAATCAACATTGAAAAAGCCCTCATTGCTAAGGGTATGGTCAAAATCTTCAAAGAAACTAAAGACAATGCTCCTCAACAACAAACAAATGAAAAACCAAAGTTTGGGAACAAAAATAAAAATGTGGTAAACGATGGTGTGGTTGATTCTAAACATGTCCAAACATTGCAAACACCCCTTCAGTTTTCCAAACCAAGTCAACCTCTGCCTCAACAAAACCAACAACAACAAAGACAACCATCCCAAAACCAACAATGATGACAACAAGAGCGGCCTCAACATGATTACCCACCGCAACGTCAATTCACTCCCTTGGGAGAGCCTATTGAGACTGTTTTACATAAACTTATAAACAATAGACTCATCACCTTACCAGATGCTCCCCCATATGGCAAACTTGTTTACAAAACCGCATGATATAGAGAAAATGAATATTGTGAATACCATAGGAGCAAAGGACATAGGACCTCATCATGCATGAAACTCGAGCACATAATCCAAAACCTTATCGATAGAAACCTAATCTCTTTTGAGGATGAACCACCAACTCAAAACACCAATAAAGACCTCAACATGTACAAGGAGCCATTCCCTAACCATGGTCAAGGTCAAAATCCTGACAAAGGTAAAGGTGTTAACAAGGCTTCTACTTCCTATGACTCTATTGTGGGTCATTTTGAAGAGAGTCGTGTATCTACCCTCACAATCAAAGGCAAATCTACAAATTGCGTTGTTACAACTCATTGTGGTCGTTTCACCATTCGTGGTCCTACACCAAGTCTCCCAACCCAATCTGATTACAATCTTGTCGAACACCTAGCGAAAACCCCTGCACAGATCTCTATCTTGGACCTCCTACGATCATCACCCGCACATAAAGTTGTGCTATAAAAAGCCCTACAAGAGTCTTTGGTTCCTAACAACATAGCAGTCACAGATTTCCAAGCTATAATAGGTAACATTGCCTCACCCTACAATGTGGTCTTTTCTGAAAAGGACCTCCGATCCCACGATCCATGTCACAATGATGCCCTTCACATTGAAGTTCTCATCCATAAACACAAGATCAAACGCATACTTATAGATGGTGGTGCTAGTCTCAATATCTATTCTCTCAAGTTACTCAAACAATTGGGATACTCTAAGGATCAAATCAACATTGATCAGAGTATTACAATCAAGGGATATGATGATGTTGAACGCCAGTCAGAAGGTGTTATCCACTTTCCTATACAAGTAGGCCCTAACATGCTTGAAACTCAGTGCCAAGTCCTTGACATTGAGCTACCCTACAATATTATCCTAAGATGCCCATGGATCCATGCCATGAAAGTTCTTCCCTCCATGTACCATCAGTATCTCAAATTCTCATTCAATGGTACGGAGATAACTATTCCTGGAGATCCTAATCCTTTTGAATTATGCCGTGTCTTGCAAGGCAGTTACAAGAATTCCAACCAAGTGCCCAATAATGACAAAGCCCTTGCATCCCCATTATATGTCGATTCTGAAAATCTGACAAAAGCCCTACAACTAAACCCAATCCTCATCCTATTCCTGAAATCAAAGCTCACATCCATGATATAGGCTTTGGAGAATATGATATCTTGAAATCTTGTTGTGTAGGGCGATGCCCTTATCTACTAAATCCTATGGCCAACCGTCCTTTGCCAAAGAAACTAAGAAAGTAGCTATTCCTCCCCCAGCATCCCTAACTCAATTGCAAGAGGGAAAATTATTGGCAGAGGAAACTATTGAAGACATCTCTTCTTGGCTCTACAAGGAGAAAGAACCAGTCACAATACCAGTCAAGGAATATGGCAATGGCTTAAGGATAGTCAAAAACATGGGCTATAAAGGAAAAGGTGGCCTTGGAAAATAGAATCAAGGAACAATGGAACCCAATATTGTGATGAAGAAACTAGACAAGAAGGGGTTAGGATTTGGTAGGAAGGTACCACGCGCCTTGGACGTCGAGGGTATTCTCGACAAGGTAACACAAACTTTTCCTACCGATTCGACGTCTAAAGAGGATATCATTGATGACTCTTCCCTCCATATGACCAACCTATTTACTAAATCCTCCATATTCATGCTATCATTTGTATCCTTTACATCCACCACAAACACCCAGATTGTAACACTTGTCTACCCTGAACTTATCGATTAGGATCAATAAGGGGCCCCTATTCTAGATGTCTTTCAGAATGAGGAAGCTATCGCAAATTTCATGGGACTCTGGGATGGTATCCCTCTTGGCGATCATAAAGTTGCTTTTGTAATAGAACTAGAGCAAAATGCTTATTTTGGTGAGAATGCCAAATCCTTTAGTCGCAAAAGTAAAAATAAACAAAGATCTCTAGGTGAAAACCACATTGTGGCACCTCCCGATCACAAAATAGTAAAAACAAAGGATGTATCCAAAGGTGAAAACCTAACTGTGGCACCTGAGGATGGAGGATTTGACCTTCCCCTACCATCTAAGTATCAAGATAAATCAGCTCTCCTAGTAGAAGATTCTACAGAGATAAACCTTGGCACAGATCAAAATCCAAAGACAACATTCCTTGCAGCATCACTTTCAAAACAAGAGCACAAGAATCTTACCAATTTCTTCTTACAGCAAACCATCAACTTTGCACGGACCTATGATGATATGTCAGGGCTAGACCCTTCATTAGTAGTTCACTATCTCACGGTTGATCCAAAAGATAAACCAGTCAAACAGAAGCTGAGAAAGATGCATCCACAGATTGCTCTCCTAGTGAAAGTTGAAATACAAAAACTGCTAGATGCAAAATTCATCAAGCCTATTGATTATTCAAAATGGGTATCAAACATTGTACCTGTGGCTAAACCGAATCGGGGCATCCACATGTGTACTGACTTCAAAGATCTTAAGAAAGCATGTCCCAAAGATGACTTTCCATTACTGATCATTGATATCATAGTAGACTTGACTGCTGGTCATGAAAAGCTTTCTCTCATGGATGGATTCTCCAGCTACAATCAGATAATGATAGTAGAAGAAGATCAACATAAAACAACTTTTACTTGTCCTTGGGGTAACTATTATTGGTGTGTCATGCCATTTGGTCTAAAGAATGCAGAGGCAACTTATCAAAGAGCAATGACAGTGATATTCCATGATCTCTTTCATCACATCATGGAAGACTATGTTGATGATATACTAGCAAAGTCTTCTAGGGTAGATCACATACAGGTTCTAGGACAAATCTTTGACAGGCTCGAAAAATACCAAGTGAGACTCAATCTAAAGAAGTGTGTCTTCGGGGTAATATCAGGAAAACTATTGGGATACATTGTATCTCGTAGAGGCATCGAAGTAGATCTAGCAAAAGTCAAGGCTATAGTGAAGATGCCTCCACCAAAGAACCTAAAAGCATTAAGGAGCCTTCAAGGAAGGTTACAATCTATTAGGCATTTCATCTCATAGCTTGTAGATAAATGTCAACCATTTCAACACTTTCTCCGAAAGGATGTCTCATTTCGATGGGACGATAAGTGTCAAGAAGCATTTGATTAGCTCAAAGAATATCTAGCTACACCTCCTATCTTGGTACCACTAGTTGCCAATAGGCCTTTGATCTTGTACATCTCAACTACAACTGCAGCCCTAGGGGCTCTTCTAGCATAGCATGACAAGTCAAGAAAAGAGCATACAATCTATTACATCAATCGAACCTTAGTGGGTTATGAACTCAATTACTCTCCTATGGAAAGAGCTTGTTTAGTAGTAGTGTTCGCTTCCCAAAAGTTGTTGAATTACATGCTAAACCAATGTACAAATCTCATAGCAAAACTTGATCCATTAAAGTATCTACTAGCAAAACCAACTCTCACAGGCAGACTAGCTAAATGGGTCATGATCCTTAGTGAGTTTGACATTGAGTATGTGGATCGTAAAGCAATCAAGGTACAAGCCTTAGCAGATCAACTAGAAGAAGCACCCATGACAGATGTACATCCTATGGTATCTGACTTCCTGAATGATAATCTATTCACTCTTTCTACCTCAATAATGTGGAAGTTATATTTTGATGGTTCCTACACACATCATGGATCAGGGGCCGGCATCTTATTCATCACACCTCAAAATGACTATATTCCAAAGTCATATCGGCTTGCATTTCCTTGCACAAACAACATAGCCAAGTATGAAGCACTCCTCATAGGTCTCAATACAGCAGTTTAATGGGACATCACAGAATTACAGGTATATGTAGACTCACAACTAGTCATTCGACAGGTCACAGATGAGTATCAAACAAAAGATGAAAAGTTGGTCCCCTACAAGCAACTAGTTGATGCCTACAAACCACACTTTTCTAGCATCACATTTGAGCAAATTTCAAGAGAGCGTAACAAGGTTGCAGACTCTATGGCCTCTGTGGGGTCACTTATAGACATGCCTGCAAACACATAGAAATGTGAATTCTTGATCGAGCAATTATTGATACCAACCGTCGATGTTCCAATTACTGAAATCATCTGCGAACTTGTTGGTCCCAATTCCCCATGGTACGAAGATATCTATGAATACCTTAAACATGGTACCTTTCCCTTTAAACTATCATCAACCCAACACAAAACCTTTATCTGTCGATCCTCCTGTTACACCATTCTGGGTGATACACTTTATCGCCGGAGTCTCGATGGTATCCTCTTACGATGTCTTAGCACAGAAGAAGCTGAAGCTGCCTTACAAGACATACACAAAGGTGTATGTGGCACACATTCTACCGGTCCTAATCTTGCCAAGAAGATACTCCACATAGGGTATTACTGGCCAACAATAGAGCAAGATGCTTTACAGTTTGCTAAGAAGTGTCTACAATGCCAACATCATGGAGATTTGATTCACGTACCAGCTCATGAACTACAACTGTGACAACTACATGGTCTTTTTCTCAATGGGGTCTCGACCTCGTAGGACAAATCCACCCATCCTCATCCAATGGCCATAAATTCATCATTACCATCACTGAGTACTTCATGAAGTGGGTCGAAGCCATTCCCATGACCTATATCACCAGTAAGCAAATAGCCAAGTTTATCCTTAACTACCTCATTCACCGGTATGGTATCCCCCAAGCCATTGTCACTGATAATGGGAGACCATTCAAGACTCAGGATGTCCATGCCTTATGCACACAATACAATATCTAGCATCGCTTTTCAACTCCCTACTATCCGCAGAGTAACAACCAAGCCGAGGCTTCCAACAAAATCATACTCAAAATCCTCAAGAAAATAGTCAATGAAGCTAGTCGTGATTGACACCTGCAACTCAATCTCGCCCTATGGGCATACCGCACTAGTATCAGAACACCAACTGGTGCCACACCCTATGCCTTGGTCTATGGTTCTGAAGCCATCCTACCTATAGAGGTTGAGATCCCATCTCTCAGAGTATCCATGCAGAACCTGATTGATGGAGAGGAGTATCGCACTTCCAAATTAGCTGAGCTAGAACTACTAGATGAGAGGTGGCTTGCCGCGCTTAATCATCTCCATGTCTATCAAAACTGCCTCCGGCATAATTACAACAAAAAGATCAAAGAAAGACGGTTTCAAGTTGGTGATCTTGTCCTGAAAGAAAATCAAAGAAATCAAACGGATCGAGAAAAGAAGGGCAAGTTTGAGCCTAATTGGTTAGGCCCATTTATTATCATAGTAGCATATGGATCAGGAGCTTATACTTTAGCCACACCTGACGGCATTCCTCTAGATGAGCCACTTAACAGTGTTCATCTCAAGAAGTTCTATGCCTGATCCTCAGAGTATACAAAAAAAAACACAAAAACAAAATAATCCATCCTATGGTGAAAACTTGGCAAACATACGTCTTAGATAAGTACCATAGTGAAAACCTGGCAAACAGGTGCTATGTGTAGAGTCAGCATCCATCATCTATTGAGTCTTGTTCATTCCATGTCCATTTCACAACAAACTTCATCTATCCATCCATAATAAAACCATTGACCTTGTTTGCATTTCCATCTCCCTATCTAGAATAGCTTGCAAATTTGTCAATGTCCATCATCGTCATCCCACGTCTTCATCTATGTCAACAGTTATCACTATCTTTTCCTAGGTCAACTTTCTACTCCATCAATAACCCATGCAAATACCTCTATCGGAATGGGGGCAACTCTTTCCTTAACCTACGTCTAGGAATGGATCCTTGTTCGTGGTTCACAAACACTTCAATTGTTCTCCTTTCCACAGATAACACCCTTTAATGGACACATTCTTCCTACAATAAGGTTGTTATCTTCCCAGCACTTTTCGTACATCATCTCACAAACCAAAACTACATATCATCTCATTTCAATCTTAAGGTACCTTGATCCCATGGATATGGGTATGTAGGCAGTCTAGAATACGAAGGAAGTTTCTAGTACTCAGGTACATAAGATCTCATCATTTCCTCTACCCAAGATCAAACACCTTGACCCATCTCATCACTCTATCCAAAACTACATATTATCATTTTTCATCTTTCCTCGTAATGTGCCTTGATCCCGTGGATACAGGGTATGTAGGTAGTCCAGAATACGAAGGATGTATCTAGTACTCAGGCACATACGATTCATCAGTCTTCACCCATCTCAATCCATTGACATTCCATCTTTCTAATCTTTCATTTTTCAAAATCCATTCACCTCCACTTGACTAACTCAAGCAACAAAAACAACAAACAAACGCATCCTTTCAAAGAAAAAGTCCTTAACAAACCTAAAGCAAAGAAACTTACTTACAAAGCCATATACTGTGCTACATATCGATTACCAACATCAGCTAAATCAATTTCAACAAGCAACAGATCAACAAACTTGTCTTATATAGGGTGTTCCATGATCAAGACCAACACACACATCTTATACAACATGTGGCATTTCCTAAAACTAGGCATTATCTTTTCAATAGATAACACCCTTTAACGGACACATCGCTCCTACGATAAGGTTGTTATCTTTCCTTTCCAATCTATCTTGAGCAACCTCTTTGGCAAGAGAATATGTTGGTTGTATGTTTACTTTGTAAGTCAATCAATTTGCTTTTTGATTTATCTTTTTTGTTCCTTTTCCAATACTTAATCAAGACTACTTTGATTTATCTATAATCTTGGTATGTTGTGATACATTACGGATTGGGGTCATAGTCATTGCTTTTGTGTGCTGTATTTGAGGATTGATCTTTAGCATCTTTCTTAGCAGCATATTTATCTTGTGTGTGTTACAACCTAGCATCTTACATATTAATATTCTTCTTGCATTTACATGTATTGAAGTTTATTTTATGTTTAAGACTATGGCTCATTCACATATTCAACAAGGTCATATTATGTCTAAGGGATCTAAGTTCAAACTGCTTGCTTGCAGAGTCAGCGTCCATGTACTTGGATATCACAGCACCTTGGTCATTTATACCTTGGTTGCAAACTATCCATGTGCTATATCAAAAATAAGGATTCCACTTTATAAACATTTGTGAAACCGTTGCAACAAGCTCATCCATTTAACCATCCATTTATCCAAATCATCATATAGACTTTCAAGATAGGATCGATCAACAATCTTTCTCTCATGTTCTCTTCTATCTCCTTTCTTCTATCTCCAACACAATCTTCTAGTTGAGCGTCAACCCAGTTCTTCTATCACTTCCCTCTCGAGGGGGAATCCTACGCCAACTACGTTGGGGTAGCTAGCTACACTGGGGCATCAAAATTGTATCATGTCTTCAACAATCATTTTCTTTGACGCAACGCTATAAACTGCATTGCATCAAAGAGGGGCAAAATGTAGACACCTAAAAATGACCAAGTCATCACATTACTGGTATTTTGTCTAATCACCTGCATTTCAGCGTTAATTAAATAATCTAATTATTTAATTAATTTCATCAAAATCATCAATTCATTAATTTCAACAAAATCAACCTAATTCTTCCAGAATTAAATACTTTTAATTATTTAATTAAATCATTATCCTCTTTCAAATTTCAAGTCCACATTAATTAAATAAATCCAATTATTTAATTAATTCATCACAAAATTCTCTCTTATCTACAATTAAATAATTTACATTATTTAATTAAATCAAATTGTTCTTCCAAATTTAAATAATCGTGCAAATTTATTTAAATTATCTCAATCCTCTAAAAATAAATAAAATCAAGTATTTTATTTATAATCTTCATATCTTCTAATATTGCACAAACAATTAAATAAATTTATTTATTTAATTTGCTTTTTCCTCTAAAATAAATCTTCTAAAAATAAAATATAATCAAATATTTTATTTATCATTCATCATGCAAAATAAATTAAATCAATTTATTTGTTTAATTTATTTAAATATTCAAATCTATTCTATGTCCTCTAATCTTGCACAAATAATTAAATAAATTTATTTATCTAATTTGTTTTTTCCTCTAAAAATAAATCTTTTAAAATAAAATATAATCACATATTTTATTTATCCTTCATCATGCAAAATAAATTAAATCAATTTATTTATTTAATTTATTTAAATCTTTAAATCTTAGCTATTCTTCAAAATCATGCACAATCAATTAAATAAATTTATTTATTTAATTTCAATCTTCTTTTCAATTACTCTGAAAATATCATGTTAACTCATGTGCACAATCAATCTTATTTTTAGAACTCTAAAAAAAAAAATCTAAAGTTGAGTTAATTGGCTTTAATTTATCTTATTTTCATCAACTCGTGAATTAAAAAAAAAAGCATTTTAATTTATGAAATCAAATCTATCTTTATCAAAAAAGTAATTATCTTAATAAAAATACCTTTTTGGAGTGACACATGTCGTGTGCACATTCAGCATGAGTTATTTGATTTATCCCAACCATTTATTTTATGGATTTATTTCATCCGTTGATCAATCATGTTTGAAACCTATATAAACCCCCCTCATCTCCTCCACAAATCCTCTTCGATCACTTATTCTCAGGCATCCTTTACAGTGCCTTGAGCATACATCGCATCGTTGAGCAACCTACGATCTTTTGACATTGATTTTCTTGAGCACTTTGAGCACATACAATCGCTTGTTGCAAACATGGTTTCGCAACATTATTGAGCAATCCACATATCAACAAAGAGAACAATACAATCTGGGTAAAAGCTTTCTTGTTTTATTTGATTTATTCATTGATCATGGCTTTTTATTTAGATAGATCTCTTTATATTATGGGTTATTGATTTGTTCTTATCATAGTTTGATTTTATCATTAGACATCTCGATTTTCCTCATACACATTATCCACTATTATGAAGGATGTGTTTTCTATTGTAACCATTCTTTAGGCTTCATAAATCAGATTTATATTTTTGATAATGGTTGCAAGAGCTTTTGGTTTAGTTTTTCGGTGACAGTGCACGTACACATCTTTGGAAAGGAGTTGAAACAAGGAGGTTATTAATTGAAAAGGATTGAATAAGTACTATAGAACCTCAGGAAATATGGAGTAAGAGGTGGCACATTGAACTTCATCTCCATAAAATTATAGAGCACAAGTACATATTTCAAGAAATTATTAAGATGTTTGAGAGGAAGATACAACAATTCACATGTACATGATCACAATCTATTATGCAGTATGAAATGTTTGGTTATTTTGGGCATCAGGAATTTGGAGCATCATTGTTACAATTGCTTGAGGACAAGCAATTTTGGGAAGGGAGGACTTGTCATGTCCATTTTTTAAAATTTTCTAAAATAGCAACTTACTAAAAATAGTAAGTCGATAGTCCCAAAATAGCAAATCAGGATCAATTGATAGCTTGGGAAATAATAATAAATTTTGTGACTTGGTTGAGATTAGAATATTATTTAAACACCAAATATATTTATATTTATTTATTTTTCCTACTTGGGTGTGGGATCCTCAAATAGCCTATTTTTCGCATTTAGTGGCTATGACAAGCTAGAACAAGTGGCACAGCGTATTGGGAATGGAAGAAATTAGTGGACACTTGGCATCAGAGGTTACATGCACTTCATGCAAGATAATCTTTCCCTTTAGGTCATGAGTTATTGAGTTGGCACTTTAATCTCATGTTTGTGCCTTGAAAAATGCATTTGAGTTGGCAAAAGATGCCTTTTAAGTGGTACAATATGAAAGGCTAATTTTAGAGATGTTGTAATGTATTTTATGACTCATGTAATTGCCTAAATTTGGGAAAGAATATTTGGATGTGAATCTAGTGTTTAGTAGAAGTTTCCAGATGAACAAGAGTTTATAAATTTATGCCATTTTATCTCTTAATTTGTATTGTATGAGCACTTGTGCTTCTACATTTTCTTCAGTGGACGAAAACCCATTGGAGTTGGAGGCTTGTGGATGAAACCATTTTTCTCATATGGAGCAATCTCATCCAAAGTTTGCATTTGTGCTAAAGGAGTTAGAAGATTTGGCAGTGTTTGCAGTTAGTGTGCAAGATTGTTCAGTGTTACAATTTTGGTGTTTGAAAGGTTATTTCCAGTGTTTTTGTTGTTATATTTTCATGTGTTCTACTGTAGGTTATTTTTGTGCATCCATTCCAAGTTCCAAGATCTGATCTTGCAAGCTTGGGAGGTGTTGGTTGTGATTTGGCCTTGTATTGTTGAAATACACAGCTTGTATTCAACATAGTTTGTTGTGGGTTTTGGTAATTTTTATTGCATGTTTATGTACTCTAATAATCAGTTTTTCAGACCTTATTATCTGTTATTTCCATCAGAAAATTCAATAAAATCAGTTTGGTGGTATTTCCAGTAAATTTGGACTTCATTTGATGTTGGTAGTTTTTGTGGGTTTTCACTAAAAACACCATTTGGGTGAGGTTGAAATTGAAATTTTACTTTTAGATTGTTGTATGTCTTCAAAATATATTAATTTGGATGATTACAAATATCAATCCATTAGATCATCTTCACCAATCCTAGTACCAGTTAACACTCGCCCAATGATTTCAAAGAGATCAATTGTTCCTTTAATTGATCAAATTTCCTATATGATGCATTACATAGAAGGTAGTTTCATATGTTCAATTTAGATTTCTATAATGTAGTGCATATGAGGTAGGAGACACCTAAGGTCAATCCTATAATAAATACTATATTTGACACTTCCTAAGGTTAAATTATGAATAACACATGTGTTCCAAGAGTTGAAGCCACTTTAGACAAAGCAAAAGTTAAAGATTTTGAAGTCTAGAGTCATGCCTTCCCTCCATTGATCAACAAAATACTAAACATGGTGGGTGAGGGCATAGAGTTCAAGAACACACACTACAAAAAGACATTGGTGGAGGTATCGTACCTAAAGGATAAGAATGAATCCCTTGTTAAATACATATAGGACTGCACATCAATGGTTAGCATTCACTCCCTTATCAATGCAAATTTTTATTCTACATCCAACAAGCAACATGGAAAATTAAAAAATGTGAATGAGTGGACTACTTATACAGCACCGTTTAGAGGATATCTTTGATAATCTTCAATTGGAATAGGAACTACTCAAATCTCTGTGGCATGTGGCACAAGCTTTGCATAAATATATGTAAATATTTATATCAATGCATCATAAGTCCCTTTATAATTTGGGGGCTTGGAGCCAACTGTTATATATTCTTTTCAAGAGATCATAAATTTGACTAATTGTCCCTTCAACAAGGATCATGTGGGGGTTATCCTTCAAATAGTATAAGTGGATAATTCCTCAGTCTTTAGCTCCACTAAAACATCCATGAAGGATCTTGCCAGTCTTTTCTTGTACATATTGATGATATTTAGTAAGTCATGAGTGGAGAAATTTTAGCATTTCAATAGTATGGTGTTTGATTTCATAAATTCGGTGCAATGAATCTCTTTCCTTTGGAGGAAAATAGAAATTTAATGTTCTCTTAAATTAGTGAAAGCATAAAAAGGTTTGTTTCTCATCAATTTGAGATGATAGTCAATAAAACATTTATTAAAGAGATATGCAATCTCTTCACTAATATAGTAAGCTTACAAGATTGAGTCGAGGAATTCACATTTAAAAGAGTGCAAATAAATCATTTCCTTCTTCAACAAAGTTGGCTCCTACAAGAGTTTGCTCTATTGGATCTCTCTTCCATTAACATAGTTATAGGAAAGTGGAATTTGCTTGTAGGTAGATCATCACCTTCTAGATGGATTGAAGTCATCATCCAACTAGATGAAGAATGATAGTGGTGTCAACTTGTTTCTACATTGGCTTTATTGTTTTTAGTGCTATGTTCTATTTTTAAAGTGACTTCATGCACTTTTTGTATTTGGGCCCGCCTCATGTTTTAAAGTGACTTAAGTCGTGTTATTTTAGTGCTTTGAGGTGGATAAATTGGAAGTAGTAAAATAGTTACTAGTTAATTATAACTTGTAACTATCCAACCTTGTTATAAAAGGATATTGTTAATCATTAGTAGATATTTTTTTGGCATCAATAATTACAAAACATTGAGGATAGTTTGATATTTTTGTGAAAACATTTTTGGAGTAATAATGAAACTTATTGCAAGATTTTTAGGACTTAAATAGGTTATTTTATGAATATTACAATTTTGTAGACTCTTTAAATTTTTTTTGTAAGATTTGTGCTTTCTGGTAAAAGAAATTGATCACTATCACTTGCCTCTTTGTCTTATTCCAAGTGAGTTGATTTTTCTCATAGTTCAACACTATAAGGAGAAACTTTGATTTCTATTTCTCTGAATAGTGTATATTTCCTTCCATGTGGAATTAAATGATTCATCTTTTTATGAATTTATCTTGTATGAACATTTATATGAATGTACATTAGGCCATTGTAACATTTTCTTAGGTGTTTAATAAAGGGAGACCTCCCTTGGCAATAGAAGATGGACTTAGTCCCATGAGTTGTCCCTAACAAATTTTCCTTGACAATTTTTAGGGATAATAAAAAGTAAAAGTAGAGTGAGAAATTCTATCGAAGCATAAAGTAGTATCACTCAAACCAAGTAGAAAGGATTTTTACCAAGTGGGGTAAGGGATTTGACCAAGTATACAAATATAAAGCACTCCAACTAATTAGATAAGGTCCCAAAAGACTTTGACCATACAAAACAAGCTATGACTCTATAGATAGCATGATAAGGGATCTAGCTAAGCAAATGTGTACTCTATTTGGATAAGACGATAAAGCTATATTTGGTATTAGAAGATAATAAGAACTATCATAAATGCATCATTATGCTCATAACCATGAAGAAACATCAATGATAATATATGCCCCCATTCAATTGGTTTCTTACAAAGGACACAGGGAGTTGGAGGTAAGGTTAGAAATTATAATGTATCATGTAAATTATGAGCATGTAATAATTAAAAGATAACATCATATAAGGAACAATTCAAACATGTAATAGATATTGATAGATAATATCACGTAAGCATGTATGAATAGAAATAGATAACATTTTGTAAGACACAACAGGTATGTCCAACAATAGGTATGAGATAATAAATGAGCACATAACTTCAATGAGATGAGATGCCCCAATGGTTTTCCATAGTGGTAAGGCAACTCAACCAATAGCCAATAAGGATCAATCTTGTGAGTAGAATAACACATACCTTGTAAGATGCAAACCATGTGAATAGCAAAATGTAGGATAATCATCTAAAGTTGTGAGGATGAAGGCATGTGGAATATACAAGTGATAGGGTCACTGAGAGTGATAATTATAGTGATGAATAACCTATGTAGCTAAGGGAAATAATGGGTGAAGGATTTCAACATTGTGAAATTACCTCCTTGTAAAAACAATAGGTAAATGTAATATTTAGTGAAAGTAGATAATCTATACATGTTATCTTGGAAAATAAGGACTATAATAAATGCACCATATAATTATTTGAAAAATGTGTCCATGTCTCATGTCATATTCAATAATATCAGGCATCAGGAACAATATCATTTTGTGTCAAGTATTCATGCTTAGTAAACATGTAGCATAGTGGCAAATGTACTATAGCTAAATATAGAAGAATAAAGGGTGAAAAGGATATCTCATTTGCACCATTACCAACTAGAGATATATATTTAGCACAACAACATGGTTCATTGTAGAGACAATTTTCCCAATTACATTGATAGAATATGATCTCAAATAGATGCAAGCAACCCCCTAAGACAGTAAGTGTTAAAACTTTATTTTTCAATTTTAAAAAATGGTAGAAATTTCATAAAACTAGAAAAGGATATCTTTTTAATTTATGTTTGGTACCCATGAAAATGGCCTCAAATCCATGAAAGTGACCTCACTTCCATTGAAGTGAATTGAAATATGTGGAGATGATCCACAAGTTTTATTGATATCTATTGATCTGATCTAGAAAGCTTAGATTTACATTTTTCTTTTGATTCAACTCTATTTTATTAGTTTTTATTTTTCTATGATTCTAATGATCATTTTGTTATTGAATTCAATGCAAGGTGAGCTCAAAGTTAGGGAGCAATCTATTTAATGCCCATAAATAACCATGGACAAAACTTGATAAAACCCAACTAATAACTATTTTGTACTAAAAAGATTACGCAACAACAATGTAACACATGCAACATATGTTGTTTCCATGTACAACTCCACTTGACATCGATGACACATATATTAGTGAGCATGCAAGGATTAGAGATAGAATAGTCGTGAGGAAAGAACTATAGCTTACATCCCCATGTGGTGCATCCTATGCTTTGGAGGGTAAGTACTAAGAGAGAAGAAGGAACTAATGAAATGTGGCACCTAAAGGAGTATTAACCCAGGGGTATCCCAACTCTACAAATTTCTAGATGGGAGGAGGAGGGAAACACCCTTGAAATTCTAAATAAAGAAACATAAGAAAGAAATGTAATTAAACATGCAATACTACCTACATCTGAGATGAAGATGAATTTTCCTAGATTAATATAATGCCAATAATTCCAATCATGGAGAAAACTTGGCAAAATGCAACCAATAATTGTCTTGAAACATAAAGTATTATACATCGATAATGCATCATGTGGACACATGTTTTGTCACCACGTGTAATGCCACCTGACATTGAACATGCATGAAAGGGAATATTTTGGTTACATGCAAGGGAATGAAAGGCATATAATGATTACATGATGGATGATTAGGTGGCACACATCCTCATACAACACAACCTAGATGTGATAATGAAAGCACTACAAAGATGAGCTCAATGCCATAAAAGAGTGACATTGCCATGAAGACTTCTCCTCCTAAGGTTGTAATAAGCTGCCCTATTTTTTTTAAAAAAACCAATCAACAATACAGAAGTTAAGTGCAACAATGATTCTTCCACACTTTTATGATCACCCAGATCCTAATGTGGGCAAGGTGAGAGCATACAAGTTCTTCCGAGTTAGCATTCAAAACCAAAACCAACAACTAAGAACAACTTCCACTTATTCAATGGGCATATGCTTATGCAGTAGGCATCCACTTAATCATGGGAATGAAACTGAAAGGAAACATCCACTTATTCAGTGGGAATCAAACTTAAAGGAAACATCCACTTATGGGCAACCACTTGTTTAGTGGGAGAAATAGGAAGGAAAACTAGGCACATCCACTTATTCAACGGGAATCCATTACAAAACCATTTATTCAATGGGGTAAGAAAACCAAAGCATTAAACTATCAATCCCACTAGCGGTACTACCTTCCAGGGGTTACAATGAAATATTGCAACTAAATTAAATATTCATAATATAAATATAGCCTGCAATAACATTCAGTAACCCTGATTTCCAACTTGATTGAACTGTTGAAACAAGTTAGCTCATGCAAATCACATAAATGATGAAAGGAAACATGCTAACTAATCAATATGAACACCAAAATATACCATACAAGAAACTATGGAAGAAGTTCTGATAAGTCATCAACTATCAATGGCGCCTAGGTATGTAGATTATTATCCATAAGATTTGCAAAGAAAGAACATATGACTTCAACCCAAAATCCAACACCAAAATCACCATCAAACTCCACACACCAAACTCCACTGCAAAACCTCAAGACAAGGGCATCAATCTAGCAAAAGAGAAACAAATGCAAATTACACCAAAATCCATTCAGCACAAAGGAAAATTATGTATGAGATTGCTCCAATAGCTCTACCTTCAGCACAATGGTAGTTTCTAAGTGAAACCACACCAAATCTACAAGAGAGTTTTTGTCCTCAAGATAATCTGCAAGAGGCTTTTCATCCTCAAGAGATAATGGAAGAACTCCAGGTTCAATCCAGCAACATAACAATATCAAATCCAAAGCATAACCCTCAACAATGAGCTCCAACTCCCTTTTATAACATTTTGGAGCTATTTTAGGAAAAAGCTTTTTTTTTTTGCTTTTTTCGTTGCATTTTCGAAAAAGTGCTATTTTCTTTTTCACTACTTTTTCGAAAAAGTGTTTTTTTTTCTTTTTTAAAAGAGCACTTTTCCTCAACAAAAGACCTTTATTTGAAATAGTATTAATATTTCATGTGCAAGGTCGAAAAAGCACTTTTTCCTCTCCAAAAGACCTTTATTTGAAATAATATTAATATTTCATGTGCAAGGTCCCCTTTTTAAGTGTTTGTCTTTTAAAACACTTAATTACCTTTCTGAAGAGCTATTACACTTAAGTTATCTTTTGAAATATTTATGACATTAGATAACTTAAGTGAATTTAATAATTAATAGCTCAATAGTTCACCCAATTTTACGAAAAATCCCAAATTGAAGTGAATTGCAAAATAAATCATACCAACATGATCTTGAAGGTTTGGGATGAAGAATGATGCCAACTGGGTGACTTACTATAAATAGACATGCTCTCCAAGAAGTTTGGAGAAGCCACCAAAAGTTAGAATTAACTTCTGAAAGTGTCAAACCGATCCATGATGCTTACTGAGCTCATTTCCAAGAACCAAAATCACTGCTAACCAAACCCAAGCACTCCAAGAAGTTTGGAGTTCTCCCCAACTCACTGCTACTGTCAGAAACTCAACATGAACAACCCAACTTTCTTGAGAAAATTAGAGTGTTCCCATGAAGTTAGAAATGTCTTAAATAGGGGATATTACAAAGGTCCTAAATGAGATCAAGTAGGCCTGCACCTTTCTCAACACTAAACTAAAAAATGCATTTGAATAATAAAAATTAAGCAATGATTAAATGTACTCTTTTAAGAAAGTATATAAATCAAGTAGATAACTCATGGATCTACTTAACTAATTCTTTTAATTCATTCAACTAATGTCACAATGCACATGCCTACACATCCTTTCATTTCATTTACTTTAAATGTAAATAACATCAACATGAACATAAATTTTATTTTCAATTATGATAGATAGGGATAGAGATTGTATGAAGCAACAAGCAATTCCTAAGATCTATTCATTAACCACATTAGAGAGAGAGAGAATAAATTCTCTACACTTATTTCATTAACACATAAAGATTAAACCAATGCATAAACTTTAATCTTAAACAAAGCCATTCAAAAATATAACTAATTATATTCAAGATTGCATTTTCCTTAAGACTAAATTTGATATAGGTATAAGGCATATTAACTATAATAGAATTATTGAAACATCTATATTATACTTTTAATTAGCTCACACATACATCAAAGAATCAACATAAATAAATATTAATTAATGAATGTAGTGAATCCTTCACTACAGGCAGTAGATCTATCCCACCTTGTGATTTGATCAATAAGAATGCTTTGTGGCATTAGTGGGCGATCTCAATCTCACCAATTTTGTATTTTGATATTCTTTTATGCAGTTATGTTATTTCTCTATGTCTGTCACATGTGTGTTGTCAAATGCTCCAAGCCAAATCTAATCTAAGAATTCATGGGACTCTCACAAAAAGTAAACAAGGCCTCCATTATAAAGCCTTAATGTCATGAAACATGGCATAGAGGTTCTTCAATTGGTGTGATAACACTCTGCATATATGTATTGACGGGCCCCACTTCATCCTTCATCAGTTAAGTTAGCTATGACTTAATTAGAGCCACATGGTACACTCCTAAGGATTCCTAGGAAAGTAAGGGGGTATCTTTCTGATAGTTAGTGTAGACCATCCAATCTGTCAGCAACAGTTCATCTAACTAGGCATAGAACGTGTAATGATTACTTCATAGAGATACTCCATCCTCAATTTCAATAATATGATCTTGACACCTACATCTTCCCCCTATCATCCTTAGAAACTCTACAACACTAGAGTAGCAGAGGTAGTATCCATCACACCTAGAATGCAAAATTTCCACAAGGGCAAACCCAAGCATAGATAACTAGCAACTATATAACACTCGACAAGGAAGTTTCACCTACCAAGGTTGTGGTTGTGTAGTACTAGGTGGGGAATTCACAAACCAAGTACCAAAGACCTTGTGGCTATGCCCAACCACCAACAAGGACAATTAAAACACCAAAATTCACAGAGAGGCATTTTCCTCTATTAATTTTAAATTCAAATGTATTTTTGAGTGGGAAAAATTTTATGGGATAGATATTATTTTATCTAAATATGGGCATGCATGCCCATTCATACGTGAGATTCTACTTCTACAATTGAGCTTTTGAGCCTGATGTGTTAGCTCTATCATATCTCTCTTTGATGCTATATAGGGGAGCCTCTATATGTGTGTCCAAGCTTGGACTATGTGCATGATATCTCATTTATTCAATATTATAAGAATTTGTTGCTCTCAAAAGTTTTGATTCTTATCTTTGTTTGTAAGTTTTATTTTCATGTAATTTGAATTATTGTTTTGTTGATTATCATATTATGAGCTATTAAGCTCTACTCTAGTGGCTAAGATTGTATCTATTTGGCAAGTGAAAGTTCAAAGTTATGTCCCACTTTAGGCCAACTTATCAACACAAATGAATTCAATCTTTTTCAACTAAAAGTCAATTTTGGTCAAACACATGTTCTTGCTGGATTCATTCTAGCTAAATTAGATTTAGGCTACAACTTTCCCAGCTAGAAGTTTCCACTAGATACATATGTAGCATCACTTTGGGGCCAAATTATTAAAAAACATTTGAAAAGTTTAATGTTCTCACAACTCCTACTCATGTAAATAATTTTTTTTTAAATCTAAAAAATGCCCTTTTATAGATCTATAAGTGTAGTTTTCAAAAATATAAATTTTTAATATTTTAATTAGTATTTTATTTTTTATTTTTACTAAAGGTAGGTCATCAACAAAAAATATAAGGTTGATTACCTTCTCAAGAAAAATATTAAAGTTTATTTAAAAATTGAAAAATATGATGCACTATAGGAGAGATTTCATGTCAAGACAATATAATTGGTTTCTATTTCAGACAAATAGTTAAGACAAAAAGTGGTATCCCATTGAGACAGTTTTATTTTTAATATACACAACTTTCAATATTTATTTTTAAAATATATTTATTGAAATGAGAAAAAAAAACTAATCCATGCACTAAAGTTTCAAGTTATAAATGCAAAAAAAAAATGAATTAAAGGAAAAAATGAAATTTACTATATATATAAAGTGGCATCCTTCTTAACCTCACTTTTCAACATTTTATCAGCAACTAAATTATAATATTGATTTTACAAAAAAAATACATTCAAATAATTTTTAAATTTTTTTAAAATACAAACATAAAATATACTAAAAAAATCATATTTCATTAGTTTACATCATTTCAAAATTCAAAACATATATGTCACTTTCTAGTGATTCAAATTAAAAAGTTATATTAGTGTTGGCCATTTCCTTTATAAAAGTGGGACACATCTTTGAACTTTCACCCTAGTATGAGCCTTTGTTATGCTTTATTTTCTTTTTGCAATCTCTCTCCCTTTTCAATCCCCTAACACGACTTTCGGATTAGCTTAGGATAGATAGGGAATCGACCCTATAATCCCAGAGACTATCTTATAAGATCCACCTACATTGCTACCTACAAGACTTTCCATGTTCTTAGTCTTGCATGGCACATTGGCCCTTGAAAAAATCCTTTAGATCAATCAATAATTTATGGCATGCCTGATGTGACACGAATAGTTCTAAAGGTTTTTAGCCTCCACTATATGACTCAAACCCACTTTTGGCTAGGTCTTAGTGGACTCTTAGCCATCAATCCTAGTATTTTACCTAATGCATTTGTACTAATCAACCTAGAAAAGCCTGACCCCTGGAATTACTACAAGATCTACAACTAGATCCAATCATCACACCCTTGTGCTACTCCTTGTGTTCATTCCCCAAATAATACTTTGCACTACACCATAACCACAAGGTTGAGTCCCTCTAGTAATTCCTACTATGGCTATGCAACAACCTAGAACACATCCTATATGGAACACCATATGTTCATTACACCACCTATAGTGTGGGGAGTCATACTAGATATTGCTCTATGCTCTCTTCCCAACTTCATGGGGGAAACCCATACTACTCCTATAGAGCACTTGCACGACGTTGTGAATCGTTGTACTATTCACAACATTAAGGAACTATAGAGGAAGTATGTGGAAACTACTTATACCCATAAGGAGGTAATCTAGCTTCAAAGACTATTTGAACAATGTGTTGAAATAGGATATAGTTGTGATTCAATGTGAAAATCGGCATGTCATTATCTTAGCAAAGAACCCTACCTTTCATGCACAAACAAAGCATTGATGTGGTATTAGTTTATTCATGACATGGTGGAGGATAAGAGGGTTATAGTTGAAAAGGTACACCCGTTAGTAAAATGTTTTAAATGCTTTGACAAAGCTCATGACCACATAGAAGTTTAAATGGTGTAGGATGGCTATGGAGATCAACCCCTAACATTTAGTTCACTTCATTTGAGCACCTTATGAATCTTGAAATGTATACAAGAAGTGGGAGATTGTTAGGACTAAGAGACCAAGTGTTGTACACCTTGCAAGTCCTAGGTCTAGTCTAATTATTTAATAAATTTATAATATTGTAAATATTGTGCCCAAATGGAAAAGGGTCTCCCACTTAGATAGAGTCTTGAGATTAAAGTTGGCATTCTCTACCACATGTCATTGGTCTTATGATGAGTGTAAGAAGTCATTTAGTGAAGTTTACTTAGTGGACTATGACTAGCATATTTGACTAGCTCTTTATAGAGTGTGTAAGAGATATGAAGAATTAACTACTACACCTACATGGAGTGCTTGGGAATTGCTTTGAACCCACTTGGTCTTGGGAGTTAAATTGTTCAAACAAGAGTTAAATTTTATTTGTGGACGAGTTACACTTGGAGGTGGGGTGCATGGATTGAATGTGGACCACTTGTACAAGGCATTGGCTCATGGTTTTAGAAAACCATTTTTGGTTTCTTGGGTCTCCTTGGATTATATATACAAGGCTTGAGATGGGGCTATCATCTCTAGTTTTATGTAGGTTTATGCTACTAGAATTCATCCAGGTTGAGAGTGTTGATCTCCTATGAATCTTGAAGCTTTATATGATATTATAACCTATAGTTATTGGTAATACATTAGTTTCAATGCTTTGAAGGTTAGGTTTTTCTTTGCAAGGGGATATGTAAGAAGTAATTACTACACCTACATGGAGTGCTTGGGAGTTACTTTGACCCCACTTGGTCTTGGGATTCAATTTTTTCAATCAAGAGTTACATTTTATTTGTGGACAAGTTGCACTTGGAGGTGTGGTGCATGGATTGAATGTGGACCGCTTATACATGGTGTTGGCTCATGGTTTTAGAAAACCATTCTTGGTTTCTTGGGTCTCCTTGGCCTATATATATAGGGCTTGAGATGGAGATATTATACCTAGTTTTATGTAGGGTTATGCTACTAGAACTCCTCCATGTTCAGAGTGTTGATCTCATATGAAGCTAAAAAATTTATATTATATTGTAACTTGTAGTTATTGATAACACATTGGTTTCAATGCTTTGGAAGATTGTTTTTTCACTTTGCAAGGTTTTGCTGGGGTATATCTATGCCACTCTTCTTTGTGATTATTTTTATGCTTCTTTTCCTTCTTCTCTATTCTTGTTCTATTTCTTCAGCATTGTTACTATGCCTAAATGCTACTAAAATTTAGCTTAGATTGAATAACTTGTTACACTCTCCACATAAGATTAATAAGGAAATAGTTTCATATTTCTTTTTAGATAGTAGGATCAACGAGTTGATTCAAGAAATATAGAAACTTAAAGTTGAGTACATGTGGGTAATGGGGTGAGAGCTATATTACAATCTTACAGAGAAAATTGTTGAAGAAGATCCAAGACATACTTCAACTGAGAGGAAAAATTCAATCATAATCTGAGATATTTTGATTTAGTCATTTTGAATCAATCATGTAGTTTTTGTTTGATCTATTGAATGAGAAAAGGCAAGTATCATGTGATGATCATGTCATCAACATTCAATACAATTATGGTAATGTTTCCATCATGATGGCAAATATAGAAATCACTCACCCTTACATCAAACAAAACCCATAGAGATGAAAAACTAATGGAACTTCTCATACCAAGCTCTAAGGGATTTCTTAAACCCATATAAGACTTGTTAAATTTAGAAACAAGTGGAACATTCTCAACCTATTGAAAACCTTATTGGATACTCCATGAAAAATTCATCTTATAGGTCCACATGAAGAAAATCACTCTTCACATCCATTTGATGAACTCCCCACTTAAAAGATACAACAAAGGAGAGAATCATACAAATGGTGTCTATCTTGGCAACATGAGAAAAGGTATCGATGTAGTGAATCCCTTATTTCTAAGAGAATTCCTTAGCCACAAGGTGAACCTTGTAATTTTTTACCACTTCATGCACATCAAAATTGGTCTTATAAAGCAAACCACAATGTTGGCCTTTTGAGGCCACAAAACAAGATCCCAAATATCATTTTTCATAAGAGCATCATGCTCTTGTTGCTTTGCCTCCTTCCAATGGGCATTCCCATGAACCTAATGTTAGGAGGTAGGATCAAATGTTAAGCCATGAAAGCTTGAAGTGTTCCTCATTGAATTTAATGTGTCTCGCCAAGATCTTGAAAAATGGAAGTAACATCCTCCAATGTAGTAGTACACCACTTAAGCATTCTACTTAGAATCGGGATGGTAGATTTAGGAAACACATGTTCAATTTTTAGGAATAAGACCATAGCATCCTCAAACTAGAAAGGCATTGGAAGAACTACATGAGTAGTGGGTTGATTAATGCAATCTTTCTTGGTGAAGGTAATTAAGGAATACTAGTGCTCTCAAAGAGGAAAGAAGTTGGTATACTATGCAAAGTAATGGATTAACTCTCGCAACTAGTATTAACTAATGTAGGAATCATTTGAGACTAGCCATAAAGGGCAAACAAATCAAGCAACTTTGTAAAAGATACCTAAGGGAGTTCTTCATGAAAAACATCCCTCTCAATAACAATAACCTAAGTGTCAAGGTTGAATATCTTGTATCCTTTTGACTCCTCACTAAACCCCACTAGCATATCCCTATAGCTCTTAGGTTCAAGTTTGTGATTGGGTTCATCTAGGATATGGGACCAAGCATTAGATCAAAAGACTCTTAAATGAGAAATTTTTAAGTCCTTGCTAATTAGATGTTTGAAAGAAGTGCATTACTTGACCACACGAGTTTAATTGTAGTTTATGATGTGTGGCATAGGTGGCAACTTCCCCCCAGAACTTCAAATCCATTTGTCCAATACATAGCATGCATCTAACCAACGTCATGATGATTTAATTTTTCCTCTCAATCACCTCACTTGTGGGGTGTAGCATACTATGCACTTACAAGTTATGGTGTGGTCAATAAGAAATAACTCAAAAAGTCTACTTGATTTGAGACATTTTATTCCATTATCTAACTAATTATCCACCATAGCCTTAAATTCATTGAACCCAAAAAAGGCTTCATCCTTGGTGTTAATGCAATAATAGATCCATATGATATGGAGTAATCAATGATGAATGCCAAAATATTTGGTTCTTAAAAGAGAATATATACTCATCTATCTATAGATATTTATATGAATGAGCTTAAGTGGAGTAAAGGCTCTATGAGTTAAACGTTTTGGAAACACTTCTCTTTGGTGTCTTCCAAAATACATCATTTTCATACTCCACTCAAGGGATTGGATGGAGGGAAGGCCTTGAACCATTTCATGTGTGCTCATGTGTCATGTAGATCCGAAATTAATGTGTCCCTACCTATGATTCTAGAGAGAAATTATGTCATCTATCCTAGCAACCATGGATACATACTTAGATGTTCTAAACAGATTTTCCCTCCCCTAATTTGTACATCTAATATGCTTCATCACAATACCTCAAATCCATGACCTTGTAATCATCATCAATATCCTTAACACATTTGTCCAACCATAATTCAATCTTTTTGTTCATGTGTGAGATACAATACATAGAAAGTAGGTTAGGACCAAAAGTTGGAATGTTAAGTACCTCACCAAAAGTTGTGTTGCTATGGAGAATTCACCACTATCAGAGGTGGTGAGTGTTGAATATTCTCCTTTTGTGACACATGCACCCTAATGAAGATGAAAGTAATTATAGAGCGAGTACTTGTGACTAGTCATAGGTCAACTTGCTTTTGAGTCAATTAATCGCTTTATGGGGTTTGGACATAGCTTGAAAGGCAATTTTTGACCAAAAATTTATCTTCGTTGATTTTCTTAGAATGCTCCACTAAATCTTAAAATCTTTATTGACAATCTCTCTTGTCATATGTCAACTTGCTTCTAAGTCAATTAGCCACTCTAAATAAATCTAGAGATTGGACGTAGCTTGAAAGATGATGTGAGTTTTTACTAGAAACTTGTCTCCATTGGTTTGCATAGCATGCTCCTCTAGACCTTGAAATCTCTATCAATAATTTCTCTTGTCATGATAGCCTAGTTATAATAATTGCACCATATTTTCTTAGGACAATCGTTCCTTGATCCTTGACTCTTGAGTCTAGATCCTTCTAAAGAGGTTTGATGGCCTAATTATATGGACCTGTTTGCCAAAGCACTAATACGCAAATTTTTGTAGTGAGGATTAGAACTAAATGAGAATTTGACACAAATTGCTTGAAGGAAGAATCAATAAGTATCTTAATAAAATGATTATACATATGAAAATTTCATACAAAAATTTAATATTCAATAGAGATTACTAAATAAAATGTTTACATAATTGAGGCCTTGTTGTATCCTTTGGCAGATTGGAAATCGACATATATCCTATTGCAATGAGAGATATTCTTCGACACTATCATACTCGGTGAGTTGGAGGTTACATAGTTGAGTTTCCAAGTAATTGATTTGAGAATTATTGTCAAATTCCAATAGGTTCTGGACCTTTCCCATAGCTTGGTAGGATCACTTTCATCTATGCAATGGTACCTAAACCAATCATCCACTACAAGAGTGATAATATTGTGGATTTCTTCTTTGTTTTGCCTCCCTTTTTTTTTAATTGGCTTAGATTTATAGGGGTAAATTATTATCATTGATGTGCATTCATAACCACAAACTATTGAGAAATATTTTGATACACAACTTTATCGAACGTAGTTAGATCCATGAAGTGTCTATAGGTTGAAATTTGATTTCATCCTCTCTATGATGTAGATGATTAATGACAAATGCGTAAAGTGTGTAGAGTCACTTGTCTCCAAATAAGAACATGGAGATATGTCCCCTTTAAGAGAAGACCTAAGTTAACATTATATACTTGCAATGGAAGTTTGCATACTAATTCCCTTTCCCTTTTCATTTTATGCCTATTTTGAGGAAATGCATTCTTGATATATGTACATATCAACAAATGGCGCAATCTTGTGTGTAGTTGGACTCATTCCCCTGACCTTTTATCCATCCACATACACACATATCATTATACACTTAGCTCCTACCCTATCCTTAGATACACATACTTTTATTCATATGCCTTATCCACATATTCATCACATTCACCTATGCTCCTACCTCCATATAGTCATTAGCCACTTAGATCTAACCATTTTTGGTTATAGAGCGAACCTGAAGTCATGGACTTGTCCCCTTTCATTGCAAAATTTAAAATTTAGATTTGGTTGACTGGGCCCATTCACCTTTCCACCTTGAGGTAACTAAATGCATTTTTTGTAAAATTTAATGCTATGTGTTAGCATTTAAAGACATTCACTTCAAAACATCTTGAAATTCATGTTGTCTCCCATTCTAGAGCATTGAAGGAGCAATTAATAGGGACACATTCAATGTGGTGCTATAAAAGGAGTAAAGAACCTACATACATCATTCTAGGGCCCTTATCTGTTGTCTTCGAATCTTTGTACGCATTTTCGGGGGTTGACCTAGGAGAACTTATCTCCTTACAACAAAACGACAACCCTTCCAAGGTAATTTTAGATATTGCTAGCCCTCAGAGTAACAAAAATAGCAGAGTAGATGAAGATCTACCAAGTGAGCAAAAGAGTAGAATTCTATTATGCATAGGGAAAATCCAAACTCAATGGACTAGTCTTAAAATGTGAACTTATCCTCTGACACAGTATAGATCCAATACAAATCCTGAGGCACTCATCCAATAGAGAGATCCCATTTCCCAAGTACATTAAAGTCTGATACAAGGATCTTCATTGTTGGCATACATTCTTCTATCATAGAGTTGAGTACATTTATTTTCTATTTACTATCCTGCAATTTTTCCTAATGTTGTTACAAATTATCAAATTATCAATCTCAGTTATCATCAATTAATCTATAGGTTAATTTGTGCTTATGTGTATGCAATTTATTAGATTAACCTAGGTTAGCATTTCAAGAAAAAGTACATTTTCCTTTACACAAGACTCTAACATTGAGTTTGTTGTCAATTTATCCTTCCTCTACTATTTATTTTATGTAATTGATACACATCTGTGTTAAACAATATGGATTAGCTAAAGAATGTATATAATTTTGAATATTTATATTCATTAGACTTGAACCAAATGGATTCTGTAAATGCTACAACAATGATATTGTCACACCCATTCCCATAGATTTGTAATAATGATAACTCATTTCATGGTTTGTTATACTTCTAAACACTCCCCTAAGATTCATGGTATCTTCAACATCACCAGTTGCTCTCCACCAATGTCAAACACTTTTCCATTAGCATGAGATAATCTTGGTAGATCAAACATGGCACCATCTAAGTACACACCAAATGTTATCAATCTTTATCATCGACTTGTTAGGGCTCATGGTATTTCAACATCACTAGTTGCTCTCCACCAATGTCAAACACTTTTTCATTAGCATGAGCTAATCTCAGTAGATCAAACATGACACCATCTAAGTGCACACTAAATGTTTTCAATCTTTATCATCGACATGTTAGGGCTCAAAACACTTATTAATCAAACCGCTAAGGTCCACTCACTACACGTGGTACCACCTAGTGCCAAAAGTGTTGTTGATTTCACTTTCAAAGAAGTGGAGCTCTCTATATGACTTGAGAGGTTCCCCTTGTTTAGTCTAGGGTTAGCACCCATGTCCTAGATTTGACCAATGCATATGGCGTCATTCAAATCAATTGTTTGGAAAGTAAAGAATCACATGGAAACTTAACTGTTTCAACTTCCATAACAGTTATTTAGCATTCGGAGCTTTCTAACATTAAGTATACATTTGTATTATCAGATTTCATAGCAGTCATAGAATATGATTGTGGAAGATAGACAGCTATACAACTCCCTCAAGAATATGTGATGTACAAAACACACTAATTAATAAACTTTTGTGTTCCAGTCCTAATACCTCTCCTATGCGTCTTTCTGTAATTATTGTTCAACATCTCTAATTTATTGTTAATATTGCTACCGATTCTCATGATCTAGCATGCTGTCCCCTGGATATTTCCCATGATTCAGATCAAGATTGGATTAACTGAAACTTGCAAATAAGCATTTACGATATAGCATGGTTAATTGCAAGGGTGCTAACATAGTCGACAACCAAGCAAATGCAGTAGTAATGGCTCACCAAGAGAGATAATTTCAGTGTCAATCAGGCAGTCTTGATGAAGATTAATGTTACAAAGGATGATTTGAAGATAAACAGGGATATGCCGCCCATCGAATCGCACTTTTCCATTCAAAGGATTCCTATCCTAATTATTATAGTCCAAAGAAATCAGTCCACGTCTTCTAAGAACAGTAGATGATATACTCTCTGCTAATAAAATCATTTTTAGGAAGCTTCATATCTGCTTCATATCAGTGTAAGATTTTTCTTCTTCGAGATGTTGCATACTACTTATTTGTATAAACTTTTTCAGCGTCCAGTGCAAACAGATCCCTCCTTTTGCATGATTTACTTGGAAATTTGATGTTCTAATGGTAACTTGTCAGGAAAATAAAATTTGAATAATGGTTGGTAGAAAATTGAAGTCCAAGAACATTACAAACGAATTTCCTACAGATCAAGGCAGAAGTCAAAATTCAATCTTGCTTGCAAGAAAAACATGCATTTGTTTATTGACTTCAATCCAACTGCAGCCAAATTCCTTTTTCAATCCCCGGTCTTTCATCGTTTTCCATACCTTCTCAGTGCAATCCCACTTGCCACTTGCGGCATATATGTTGGAAAGCAACACATAAGGTGCAGCATCTTTAGGGTTCAATTCCATAAGGATTTCTGCAACCTGTTTTCCCAGTAAAAGATTGCCATGGACTCTACAAGCACCAAGCAAGCACAGCCAAATAGTTGAATCAGGTTTTATATGCATTCTATCAATAAGAGTTTTTGCCTCATTCAGGTGTCCAACCTTACCAAGAAGGCCAACCATGCAACTATAGTGCTCTGCTGTAGGGGTAATGTTATAGTATTGAGTCATGAGATTGAAGTTTTGCCAGCCCTCATCCACCAGTCCTGCATGGCAGCAAGCAGACAGTATGCCAACAAAGGTGACATGGTCAGGATTTATGCATGACTCTTTCATATCTTTAAAGAGTTTGAGGGCCTCATTGCTACAGCCATGTATGGCATATCCTGCAATCATTGCATTCCATGATACAACGTTTTGCTGAGGCATTTTCTCAAAAATATACCATGCACTCTCTATGCTCCCACATTTAGCGTACATATCTATTAGGGCGCTCCCCATGAAAACATCAAGCCAATATCCACTCCTAATTATTTCTTCGTGTATCTCCTTGCCCTGTAACAGAGATGCTAAGTTGGCACATGCTGGAAGAATGCCAGCAAATGTTTGCAAGTTAGGTTTTATGCCTGCAGATTGCATTCGTCTAAAAAGCTCTAAAGCCTCTTCAGCATAGCCATTTTGAGAATAACCTGTAATCATTGTGTTCCATGAAATCACATTTCTTTTGGGCATCTCCTGAAAAAGTTTTAGGGCCTCATCAGAATGCCCATTCCGGGCGTATCCTCCAATGATTGAATTCCATGAGATTGTGTCCCTTTGGGGCATGTTTTGAAAGCATTTCAAAGCCTTATCAATATGTCCATTATGAACATATGCTGCAATCATGGAGTTCCATAATACCACATCCCGGTGATGACACACTTTATTGAACACCTCACATGCATTCTCCTGGCTTCCACATTTTGCATACATGTCAACGAGGGCACTAGCCACAATAACATTGGACTCAAATTCGAAACTAATTATAGCTTCATGAATCTCCTTACCCTGCTCCAGGGCTTCCAAGTCTGCACATGCTGAAAGTACAGTTGCAAAGGTTTGGGGATTAGGTTTTATACCTGTGAATTGCATTTGTCGATAAAATCCCAAGGCTTCCTCTGCATGACCATTCTTGGAGAAACCTCCAATCATGGCATTCCATGAGACCACGTTATGCTGAGGTATGCTGTGAAAGAGCTCCAGGGCTTCATCCAAACGCCCAATCTGTGCATATCCTGCAATCATTGCATTCCAGGACACCACATCCTGTCTGGGCATTTCCTGAAATAGCTTCCGAGCATTGTCAACATATCCATTCTGAGCATACACTGCAATCATCACATTCCATGAAGTCAAATCTCTTTTGGGCATTTCCCAAAACAGTTCTGAGGCATCTTCAACACGTCCATGCTGTCCATACCCCGCAATCAATGAATTCCAAGACACCACATCTCGTATTGGCATTCTGTCAAACATTTTGCGGGCATTATCCAAACTCCCGCATTTGGCATACCTGTCTAAGAGAGCATTCCCCACAAAGACATCAGAATCAACTATATTCACAATTGCTTGTTCATGGATTTGTTCAACCAATGCGAAATCCCAACATGCCGGCAAAACGCTAGAAAATGTGAAGTGATCGGGATGAATACCCAGCCGATACATCTGACAAAATAGAGTTAGGGCATCTTGGCAATAGCCATGTTTGGCATGGGCAGCAATGAGCGTGGTCCACGAAACAACATCTCGTTCATGCATTTCGTCAAACACTTTGCATGCATCTGCCAGTTTACCGCATTTTGCATAGATAGTCACAAGTTTATTTTGCACATATATGTCGTGGTATCTAAAGCCTGTTTGAATGGTGTGGGCATGTAGTAACCTGACCTCTTTAAGGCCTTTGTTGCTTGTTGAATCATTCTGTGTTCTTCGCGTAAAAAGATGAGCCCAAGTGATTCTGCTTAAATTAGGATGGTAAAATCCAAGCGTCAGACTAAAACATGTAAATGTTATCTTCTTCTTGTTGGCATGTATGGTGAGTATCATCTCTGCACTTGTTCATGGTTTCACCTACCATCATCCCGATACCAGCATGGAAGGGTTAACCCTTTTCATATAGGTGGTGTTTTTTTATAATGTTTTTATTAAATTATGCAATGATTGTCAGTGGGAAGTTGAATGGTTCTAAATGAGCCCACCAAGGATCAAGTTTTGTTGAGTGCAAAACCCTAACACACCATGTAGCGCTCTGATGTTAAACTTTTCTGTGGACCAGTTAGGAGTTGAACCTAGGACCATCTATTTGCTGTTGGAGTGCTCTACCAACTGAGCTATTGGTCATTTGTGGCCAGTCCATCATCAGTCCAGGGGTGGATTATTTCCAATAGGGTCGTGCCCCCAACGAATTTGGCAGAATGGATACCCCTAGTCCTTGGCTCTCAGCCGAAGAGGCTTCATCCTAAGACTCTAAGGCTCATGCTAGCTATAAAACCCTCCAAAAAAAATTAAAATAAAATTATGTGATGATTTATTTATATAATTATATAGTTTAGAGCTATTATTTATGATTATAAGAGATAGTTCTTATGAACTATTATTCAATGAAATATGTGTGAATAAAGATTGTTATGTTTAAAAATATAATTTATAATAACAAGGGATAGAGATGTAATGGTGCCAATGAATAACATACATACATATGCACAAGTACAATTAATATATACTAATTAATTATAAGTTAGGATTGAATATTTTTAAAAGTAAGTTAGGAAATTAAATGTAAAGGAGGGCAATACTTAGCTGTTTAATTAAAGAATGATTGTCTTTAATGACGATTTAGAAACTTGTCAAATGTCTACCCTAGAAAATATGTCTTTTAGTCAATGAAATGTTTTAGAATATGTACTAGATCTATGTTTTGTTAGAGGATAAGTTCACGGTTTTGGGATGAGTTTATGGTCATAGACTAGTCCTCTTAATCTAGATCCATCCCTATGCACTATGGAATTTGGTTCTTCTGCTCAACCATGTACTTGTAGACACGCCAAATCCGCCTCAACTTTTCCCCACATTATCTTCTCATTGGTTAATTAAATAAACCGTATTTATTTAATTAATTCGGCTAACCAATTCTTCTTGTGAATTAATTAAATAGATTGTATTTATTTAATTAATTTGATTAGTTGGTCAATTAAATAAATTTTGTTTATTTAATCAGTCTAAGTTGTTGCTAATAAAATAAATATTATTTATTTAATTACTCTAGCTAATTTCCACTACCAATTAATTAAATAAATAAAACACATTTATTTAATTAACCTAGTCTAACCTTCTTCTAACTAATTAATTAAAAAAGACATGCTCATGTAATTAATTAGGTTAATGCATATTCATCCATTTTCCTCCAAATTAAATAATAAATCACTTTCCACTACAATCCAAAAATAAATCCTCACCATCCATTCAAATCCAAAAGCATCTTGACCATCCATCTTCACACATATCTTCTCCTCTACTTGTCTCCTTCTCATGCCCCCACATGCTTGCATCTCCCATCTCCTTGCATTTTAAGGTAGTCTCCACCCTCCATTGAATCCAATTCATCCTCTCATTCTACTTGTCACAACCCTAGCTTGCACATTCATGCAAGTCAATCCTCACCCTTCATCCCACAATCAATTCTTAGCCCTCCATATCCATAGTTGAAGGTCTATTTAAGTAGCTTCATCCAAAGGACAAAGGGCCTTCATTCTCAAGTAAGTACATGCTACCAAATTTAGCAACATCTAGCAAAGAGCAACCAACATTTACCACATAGCATTGCAACTACTCATCTTGGAGCACATCCAAAGCATGGTGAAGGTCTAATGCTTGTGTTTTTTATTACATTTGCATGTTTGTGCTTTCATTTGCTCTAACTAAAGGTGTTTGCCTAATTTGGGTTGAATTCTTTATGTTTGTATGCATTAGCTCTTGTTATTGTCTGTATTTTGCACTCACATTTCTAGCATGTCTGGTGGGACCCTTGTCCTAGCACTTTCATCTTATAGTGTGTAGAGGTGTTTATTTTGGAGATTTTTCATGTTTCTAGGCGTATTCATAGCTTCAGCATCTATACTATGTACTTAAGCATCTTCACTCACACTTAATTTTTTTGTGACTCTGGTGTCCTTGCTTTTTACAGGTTAACTATGTTTGTTTGGCAAGTGAAAAACAATTTCACTCTAGTTCACGGCATCTATGTAAGAGTTCCAGTTCATGGCATCTATGTAAGAGTTCCAATGTCTACGCTCTGTATCTCACCATTTGTGCATTTCTCTCTTGTTGGGCTACTTATCTTTTTTCATGTGCATGTCTTTTGGCTTTTGGAGACTTCTAACAACTTTCTCTTCCCTTGTTCATTCTTTTGCAAGACTTCACTAACCATTTTAATGCATACTTAGTTTATTTGTTAAGGTAGGGCTTCATAAATTTCATCTTATATCTTTGGTTTCATTAAGTTCGTGTATTAATCCAGTTTGTAAGGCACCTTGATAGTTGTTTGTCTTCTAGGGTCTTAGCTAATATTTCTTTGTAGAGTTTTTCTTATTGTTTGAATTAAACTTTGTATTTTGTAGCCTTCAATGTTTGCACTAAAGCTCACGATGTATGCACTTGCACTTTAGCATCTATGAGGGACAATGCAACATTTCTACTTCCTTGCATGTTTCAGATTTTAACATCATTTCTTGTAGGTTCTCACCCTTATAGACTTCATCTATAGTTGATACTAACCCTAACCCTCTATTTTGTAGGATTATAGGGTGTTTTAAATCTTATTAAGAATCATTTCTTTAAGATAGGGTTTTTACAATCTTTTGTTTGTCTAGTCCTTGCTATTCACTGATTATCTAACCAATCTGATTGTAGGTGTTATTTCTCACTAACCTATTTTACTGACACCTTGCAAATCTTGTTTGCATATTTTTTCTTGCTCACTGACCTATTTTACCAAGCACCTTGTGGATCTTGGTTGCCTATTGTGTCCTTGCTAGTCCTATTGTTGTAGGTACTTCGATGTTTCTACCATGGTTCTCAACATCTTCAATTCCTTCTAAGCATCTATGATGTTTGCTCTGGTGTCTGTGACCTCTATGCTTAATTTTGATTACTTCAACATTTCTACCCTAGTTTGCACCATCTATGACTCATTTTTGATGTATTTGAACTGTAGTTCGATGTATGTATCTTTGTCTTTATTTTTCCTATATTTCAGTATCCCTAACCTAGTGTGCAACATGTTTGTGTTTGTTTTAGTGCATGTGCTCCATATTTCAACATCTCTATTGTTTCATTATTTTATTTTCAACTTACACTAACCATCTTGTAACCATCCTTGTTTAATTTGTTGTCTTAACAATTTTCCTTGTGATTCAACTCTAGTTTATGTAGGGCTGATTATTGAAGGCTCAAAATCTTTTGAAACTACTAACTCTTTTGTGATTGTAGGTTCACTTGTCAAAGGATTAAAATCTCAAACCTCTTTCACACATCTTTTTTCTAATAAGGAAGTAATCTTTTTTGTGTCATTCTTTTATTTGTGTTGTGTCTTCATGGCTAAGGATTGTGTATGCTCTCCTTTCATACTATAAGGAAAACTTGAGGATCAAAAGCACCCTTTTCCCATTTCGTATCCCAAAAAGGGGCCTTGTGTATGCTCTCTCCTTGCACCTTAGGGTAATCTTGGAGATCAAAATTAAGTGTCACTTTTCTTTACTTCTTTTTTGCAAGTTTGGCTTGGATTTCACAACCAAGTGGTGACCCAAACCCACATGTTCTAGCAATGTATACAAATTAGGAAGAGAATTGAAAGACTCTTCCTTCAAGGTAGATGTGTTGTTCATCTAAGCATGCAAGAAACTTTATATCTTGCAAAGTGACATATGAGAGTGGGTTACCCTCTCAAGCTAATCCTTTAGTCATACACCTTGTTTTATGAATTTGAGCCTCTTGTATTGCAAGGTATATTGAGGACTCCCCTAGCAAAGCAATGTTCAACCTAGCTTATGAACCTTTTGACCATCCATAGTTGTGATGCGCTAGTAAGCAGTTAGTGACAAGGTGTTGTTAGGCATTGTACTTTAGTTGAAAATACATCAATTTATTGACTGGATTGTGTCCAAGGCTATATGCAATAAGAGATTCAAGTATCTCATTTTAGTAGTGATTTCTTGATTTTTTAAATGAGATTTACAAAATAAATTCTAACTCAAAAGCATGGAAATTTAAGCTAAGAAAAACTTCAAGTAAACAACTGAGAATCATCAAAAGCCTATACTAGAGAAAACTGATGAAACTAATCTATGAAAGCATAAGAAAAACTAATATATGAAAGCATGAGAAAAACAAGATCTAGACTATGCTTCAAAATTTTCATGAAACTACAGAAAATTAAACCACAAAAGAACTCTGGAACTTCTCTACCACAAAATAGTGAAAAGAAGCTTTAGAACTCCAAAATATTTTAATCAGCATCTATGGAATATTGAACTAGAACTAAATTCTAAATTTCACTTAAACAATAATCATGACATAAATCCTACAGGTTCACACAGATTAATCACCACATTTTTGAAATGACAAAAAATAATTTGGTAACAAAAATAATGATAATAACACATTCACATAACACCAAAACAAATACTTGTCTATCAATCTTCTTTCCGTTCAAGTGGCCAACTCTCTGAAATATTCTAACTAGCTCAAATCATATCAAACAGTAACAACATGAATCCATTCCCATCTCATATAAGCATGTTTACAGAAAACTTATTGACTTCAAAGAAACCTCCAGAACTCTATTATAATTGTGTGTTTTATAAAAAAAGGTTTCTTTTTATCTACTGAATATCCAAAAATCTAGGGCGGCTTATATTGCCACTTAAAAGTCTTCTAACAAGAAAACATAACAAACTACCTTAAAAGAGTTTGACTTGTAGTGAAATAAAGAGGGCTCTGAGTGGAGCTTAAATGTATCTGGTGTCTTTTAAATAACAGAGAATAACGGAGTGTTATATGGATGGAAAAGCATAAAGCAACTGAAGTCTTCAAATATTAGTCTCCTTCATTTCCAGCGCTTCTAACTTCCAGCGTTGTTGACTTCAGTCTTCATTAAATAGTCACTTTCTCCACTCTATTGTTTCCAAGTGTTGTTTATGAAATAATAGATCTTTTTACAACACTTTGCCAACCTTAGTGGTTAAAATTAGATCAAATTAAGAACAAAGCCTTATACACTATTCCTTGATAAATAAATAACATTTATCATAAGATTTTAATAAATTGGCATAATTTGAGTCAACCTATCAATACAAAAGGGGGTAATTGGGTCAATATTAAGATGAGGTTGTTTTTACCTCATCAGTTAGCCCTAAGAAGTTACTCATAAGGTACCTCTAGAAATGGGATAGTAGGCCAAGTATGCTCTCCTCTCATGCCTTTAAGTGATCTTAAGGATCAAAAGTGGTTAGTGCCTCCTCATGGGCCCTACTCTCCATGCCTAGTGTTGGAACCTTAAAATTTTGGCAACAACGTTGAAAATGAGTTAGGGTTGCTTTTTTAATTTTCTGAAAATTCCTTGTTTTTCAAAAGTTATGACCAAGTCAACAAAAGTCAAACTATATATTGGTCAAATTGTACCTAAATCAAAGTGTATTTGCATAATGCATACAAGCGCATCAAGCCTTGAGGCCTTCATATACATATATCAGATCCAAAACAAATTAAATTTGCTTTATAATGCAAGAGTTGCGTCCGTGTTTGTATGTATATTTCGGAATGCATAAAACATGCAATAGGTGGATACAAATACAAGTCGCACTAAGATACATAATAGTCAAATGTTGACCATGTGTTAACATTAAATTGTCACATCTGGAATGCATATCCTTAGAGATAAACGTGAATATTGGTCAAAGTATATGCAAGACTTTAGATGCAAAAGTGAGCGCATGAAAAGCTTTGTATATTCATGTATGTATAAAAGATGCAAAAGTGAGAAGATACAAATGCATAAAAACATACAAGCATAGAGTATACAAAGGCATAAAGCACGCATATACAAATATGCAAATGCATAAAGGTAAAAATGCAAAACACAAATATACAAACATGCAAGTACCAAAGATGCAAAAACCAAGAAACAAGAACCCAACACAACTAGACCTCAAAATGCATTTGCATAAAATATACAAATGAACTAAACATACAAATGCAAATCCCTAGTTGCTTATATGTGAAACAAATGAAATTATGTATCTAGCCTCACCAAATGTATCCAAAGGCAACTGTATTTGTCCCAGTCTATTTGCATGTATATTCCAAAATGCATAAAATATACAAAATACAAATGCAAAAGTCGATACGAAGGAATTTTCAACATAATAAAGAGCTTAACTGCATATGCATATGTACACAAGAGATAAACCCACTTTTGCACTTATGCATTTGCATTCCTATTGCATACAAATCCACCATTGTGTATCTTCTAATCATCTGTATATGCATTTGTATAAAAGATGCAAAACAATGAAACATAAACATGCATATAGAAATCCAAGAAACAAGCCAAAAGTGAAGTTGATATTGAGGAACCATTACTCCATTTGCTTAATCCAACTTAATGATGTCATCCATAGCTTTGTATTTTATCTCCTAGAAAGCTAAACAAACAAATACAAATGTATCCACTAAAAATTCAAAAGACTGTTATCAAGTGAAATTTGAATTGTATCTCAAATTCAAAAAGCAAAAGGATGCCTCATATTAAATGTGCACCTACCTCCATGAAAATCTCAGTTAGGGATTGTTTAGCGAATAAAAGGAAAATTGAATAGTTTTTTTCAAAATTACAAAGCAATTAGAGAGCACAGAGCATCCCACGAGAAAGAACCAGAGCATTTTGAAGGCAAAGAAGTCAGATTAAATATTTTATTATTGAAGTTAATCAAAATAACGAAAGGTTGCACCGGAATGAATGAAGGGTCATAACCCTAAAATTGTAAAACATATATGAGAGATGAAAATCAAAGAAGCAAGAGAAATAATTAGAAACAACAATAATTAGAGCAATCAGCAATCAGTAGGATTAATATATCAGTCAATGGAGATTTCCAAGCATAAAATGTAAAATCTTATGAAGTAATTCAACGGAGAGGAATATAATAATATGGTGTCCAAACATTTTTTGGTGTTCAATTATTTGTTAATATCCATTTATATGTGTTATATGTGTTGTCTCCAGGATGGTTTTCCTTTGTTATTTAAATTGAGTATATTGAGGATATGTTTAATTTATTAGCGCACACTTGCTGCACTTGTGTGATTGTATTGATTGGTTTTTATCAGAAGAGAATTAAATTCCTTTTAAGTGATTTTAGTTTATTGGTTTCCGCCTAAAATTAAAATCCTTTGAACAAAACACCTTAATTGGTTTCCTCTTGTAAGAACTAAAATCATTTCAATTGATCACAATAACCTGGGAAAATATCATTAGGATTTGGTAATAAGAACACAAGTAACTAACAACCCTACACATTTATACAAAATATAAACATTTGAAAAGTGCCAAATAATTTGAGTTAAGCCAAGAGGGAGGACACATCTACCATACACATCCTGACTCCATTGCCCATAATAGATAAAGCACTGGTCAAAAGTAACATTTCAAAACATTATTCACATATTCAAGATTCAAACATTAGGAGTAGGAACAACTTTCAACCTTATATCTATCTCACACTTACATGCCACTGTGAGTAGATCACTAAGGTCATACAAATCTACATTAACTATTTAGGTACACCCACCTAGGTCTGGCAGAACCTAAAGAGAAGGGGGCTTTCAATCATATCAGCCCTGTTTTGTTAGTCAAAAGCGTTAAGAGAGCTTGGCAACCTCTTAGGGTTTGAAACCTGCATTTTTGAGACCTAACACCTATATCAAGGTATATATGTGGGCTCACAAGTGCGAATACTCCCACTTGAGTACAATAGGTTGTTGATGTGCTTTCCTTGTTTGTAGTTTATTTTAAACCCATGAAATCCAAAAAACTAAGAAAATATTTGTAAGTAATAACATCATCTTTAAAACACACACCTCAAAAGATCAAAATCCAAGCAATATTTTGAAGCCAAGGTCCCAAAAATTCATTCACTCCAAGCTCATCATCAAAGTCCTAATCCAAATCTTGATCCATAATCCAAAAGGTGTCCTTTAAGTCCAAAATCAAATCGAAATCAAAATCCAACTATCCAAAGGCCATCCTTGAAGTCCAAAATTCCTAAATCCTAAATCAAAGTCCAAAATCACAATCTCAAATCAAAATCCTAATCCAAAATTGTCCTTTGGGTCCCAATCCAAATCCAAAATCAAATTCTTAATCCATAATCCAAAATCCATCATCTAAGGTGATTCTTAATCCCAAAATCCCAAAATTAATCCAAATCCACACCTCTTGAGTCTAACTTATATTTCCCACATCACTAGACAACCAACCAAGCTAAAAATGGAGTTCCGTGAAGAGAATCCCTTCCCCATTTGGTTAGATTAACTCCAAAATCCCTATGCAAGAGAGTCATCTCATCCCCATGATAGTGACAATGACAGTGATGACCCTAATCAAAGTGAGTACGCCTTTTACTATTATGACTTCGTTGGTTCCAAACAAGGATGTGCCCTGATGGATAGATTTATAGAAACAAACAAAGCTGACATACTTCAGCACCTAATTGAATCAAGGGCCAAATTACCCCCCAACTATGATCTTTCTAAGCTTGACAATATAGTGCATCTTGAGTTTCATACTCATGACCATGACCATGAAGAGGATCAAGCTACTCATTGTGAAACCCCTAGTTGAAACCATGATCACACCAATCACCATCTCAATTAAAATACTAAGGCTCAACCCAAAATACCTCTTGTTGTAAAATCCAAGACCTCACATGAAGAGCCAACTTGACACAAGACACAATCTTACCACCACGCTAATACCACAAATCTAAACATGCCCACATATAGTCAACCCACACCAACTAATGAACATTGAATGAAATCCAAGCATCACACATATCAACCAAAATATACTCACATCCCAATTCCTAGCCATACCCATATCCCAATTCCCAATCATATCCCCCTTAGCAAACCTAACCACCAAATTCAACCACAAAACAATTCAATCCCTTACCAACATCAACCATCATACCAAAACTACCAACCTAACTACATACCACCTCCTCCACCTCTTGGCACACCATTTGATCTAGAATGAAAAGCTATGAAAGATGACGTCAAGGAACTAGAAGATTGCATGCAAAGAAAGTCATATAAATTCAAGGGGCTATGTCTTTATCCTCTTGATCACACTATCTCACAAATCCCCTTCCCGTTTCAAGTTGAAATTCCAAAATTTGACAAGTACAATGGTAAGGGTGACCCTAGGGGACATATTAAAAAATTCTTTATGGCCTACCAAGAGGTTGTAAAGGAAGATATCTACTTGCTCTGCCTCTTCCCCCAAAGCTTAGCAGGTTAGGCATTGGAATGGTTCTTCCATCTACCTAAAGGATCTTTCATTTCCTTTGGCAATATTGTGGAGAAGTTCATAAGGAACTTCTCCTATAATTTTGAACATGAACTAACAATTGTTGATCTTTGTAATGCCAAGCAACAACCCCGAGAGAGCCTCTCGTCCTTCCTCCACTAATCGAGGATTATAGCATGTAGATTCCCTAGCCCATTCTAGAAAAACAACTCATCCACATCTTCATTACCAATCTCAACCCAAAAATGGCTTTTCACTTGCAAGTAAATTATGTAACAACCTTTGATGAGATCATTGACAAGGGTATACACACTTGTAAAGGCACTCATTACTAAGGGTTTAGTCAAGATCTTCTCTCATTACCAAAATCAAACCAAAAGACCCAAATTATTTAGCAAGAATAAGGATGTAGTCAACAATGGGGTCACTAACTCCAAACATGTACAAAACTTGCAGCAATCCTCGACCATTACCATCCCCTTTGAAAAAACAAAACAAGAAAATAAAAATGACAATACATGGTGTTAGGGGAACCTATCGAAGTAGTATTTCACAAGATTGTCAAGTCCAACATCATCACCTTCTCTCTCATAAAATTTTTTGACAATATCCAACCCAAGCTAGTATGGTTCAGAGAAAGTGAATATTGTGACTATCATAAAAGCAAGGGTCACGCCACCTCCAAATGTATGAAATTGAAAAATTGCATACAAGATCTAATTGACCAAAGTGAAATTGAGATAGAAGGAAACTCATATTCATCACCCAATAAGAAATTGGGGATATACAAGACCAATTTCCCAAACATGAACCAAATCACCCTTCTCAAAAGAAAAACCAAGGCTAAGACACCTGTTCTAATAACATACATTACCATAAAACCCCTCACAATTATGAATTTCATTGGCACCATTAAGAAATCACATGAACAAGTCAATACCATTAAGATCATGTCCTCTAATTATGCCATCACTACAATGTGTAGCAGAGTCATTGTCCAAGGTCCTCCCTCGACCACTCCTAAAGCTATAGCCTAATCGACCACCTTGAGTGAACCCTAGCTCAAATTTCAATCCTCAAACTCCTCAAAACATCCCATTGTTAGATTCCAAGAATCTCTACAGTATTTCTTCTACAAGAGAGATGCTTCAAAAAATAAAATCCAAAGGAGCAAATTACAATCAATACATTCATGTGTATTTCTTACAAATAGTAATTACAAAGATTAAATACATTCACATTTGTCAAGAATAGACAAAGCGGAAAGGTAGATAACACAATCTTATTCTATGTGATAATATTGACACCTAATAAAGGAAAATAGGAAAATAAATCCTAATTAACTAATGACAATGTGTAAATATAATTTTACACCAACACCCCCCAATAAGTGCAACTTAGGGATGTTACACGCAATCTAAAAAGAAAGATGAAGATGGGTCCTAGCAATAAGACATGATCAAGTACCCATTTATAAACAATAATCTCTAATAATAGGAGAAAAGAAGAAAACCCTGTGGGACAAAACTCCTCTCCAAAAGAGAGAAAACATAGATCTGTATAACCCCCCATATGAGAGGATGTAGAGAGGTCTTGGAAACCCCCCTGGGCAAAAGTGAGAAGGATGGAACCCCATGCAAGGAAATGATCTCTCCTAAAATAAAAATGAGAAGATAAGTTATGTAGCCTCCCCTTAAGATGCCTCTTGCAGTATTGGTAGATGTCTGACACTAGATGACAATGAAGATCCAAGAATGCCAAACAACACTCCTTCCCTTGGGAAGAAGCAAAACTACATATGTGTGTAAAATATCTTCCCATTCTAGATAGGAATATGTGTTAGGGTTACCAGAAGAAGATATCAATTAAATGCAAATAAAGATTAAACAGAGGAATGGAAATACACAGAAATAATAATAGCGAGAGACAAGTTTTAATGTGGTTCACCCAAACTCGGGCTACATCCACCAAATAGAGAGTCCAATATTATTATCCAGTAAATCAAACCGATTACAATCAGCAATCCCTGCAACTCAATACCGCTACAAAATGCTACAATACAATATCAAAACCCTAACCCTTAGCCGCTTTTTATCAAGCTTTTTGTCAGTTACAAAAATAGGGTTTTCTTATGTCAGTCAATAAAAAATTAACTCCCGGTGCTTTATAAAATAATAAAAAACCCTTAGCCCCTTGACCCCGTCTTGGGGGCGCTGCCCCCAAACCCCAGCAAGGGGCACTGCCCCTTGACCCCGTAGGAATTTGGGGGGAAACCGCGCTGATAAAAGTGGGGAAAATTTAACCTCTGAGTCTGATTAGGCTCCATATAACAACAATCTCCCACTTGGAGACTGATCAAACTCCACACCATATCATCTCCCACTTGGAGACTGATCATAACACCACTGACCCTGTAGCTCCCACTGGAAATAAGCACCCTAGACTCTGCTATTATGTTTTTGTTGTTTTCAGTCTAGAAGACCAACCGAAGCTGAAGAGGAGCTCAGCTTCTCCCTTGTCACTGCCTTTGTAAACATATCTGCTGGATTGTCATCTGTATGTATCTTTGCCAGCTGTAACTGTCCATCATCCAACACCGACCGAATGAAGTGATACCTCAACTGTATATGTTTGGTCTTTGAATGCAAGGCAGAATTCTTTGCAAGATGTATGGCACTCTGGCTATCTGTAAACAAATAAATGTTAACCTGTTGTGTGCCCAATTCTGTCATGAAATATTGCAGCCATATCATCTCCTTGCTTGCCTCTGTTGCAGCTACATATTCTGCCTCTGTGGTGGATAAAGCAACCACCTTTTGCAACCTGGAAATCCAACTCACCGTTGTTCCACCTACAGTAAAGACATAACCTGTAGTACTCCGCCTGGTATCAATATCCCATGCCAAATCTGAGTCTACATAACCTGCTAAATCAGTATTAGAGCCCCCAAAACATAAGTGTTTATTGGACATACCTCTTAAATATCTGAGAATCTATTTTACTGCATTCCAATGCTCTAATCCAGGATGACTCATATACCTGCTAACGACTCCTATAGCATGTGCAATATATAGTCTACTGCATACCATGGCATACATTAAACTTCCTACAGCTGAAACATAGGGTACCTTGGACATTTTCTCTTCCTCCTCTTGTGTCTTAGGACACATGTCCTTAGTCAATTTCAAATGACTAGGCAAAAGTGTGCTAACAGCTTTTGCATTCTCCATGTGGAATCTTTGCAACACCTTTTCAACATAAGCAGCCTGAGATAGAGTCAATTTTCTATTCTTCCTATCTCTGCAAATTTTCATACCAAGGATTTGTTTTGCTGCCCCCAAATCCTTCATATCAAATGACTGTGCTAACTGTTGTTTTAACTATCTTATGTGATCCATGTTAGACCCATCTACAAGCATGTCATCAACATATAAACATAAAATAATGTAGCTGTCATTATCCAACCTCTTAAAATAAACACAATGGTCAAAATTACACCTGCTGTAGCCTTGCTCAGCCATAAAACTATCAAATTTTAAATACCATTGCCGAGGTGCTTGTTTCAGGCCATACAAACTCTTCTTCAATCTGCACACCTATTTCTCCTTACCTTTGACCTCAAATCCTTGGGGCTGTTCCATATATATCTCCTCCTCCAAATCACCATGGAGAAAGGCAGTTTTAACATCTAGCTGTTCCAAATGTAAATCTTCAACAGCCACAATACTTAAAATAGTACGAATAGAAGTCATTTTGACAACCGGAGAAAATATCTCATCAAAATCAATGCCTTTTTTCTGTGCAAATCCTTTTACAACTAACCTGGCCTTAAATCTTTTCTTACCTCCATCTTCCTCTTTCAGCTTGTAAACCCATTTATTTGGTAAAGCCTTTTTACTTGCAGGTAACTTACATAATTCCCAAGTCTGATTTTTCAGCAAGGAGTCCATTTCTTCTTTCATTGCAAGCTCCCACTGAACTTGTGTATCCACCTGCATAACTTCATCATACCCTTCTGGTTCACTAGCATCTATTAACAAAATAGAATACAAAGAGGGAGAAAACCTTTCAGGGGGTCTACTTATCCTTGTTGACCATCTAACATTCACTGGAGTTTGTGGTATTTCTGGTTGCTGTTGCGGAGCATGAGGAACCACTAGAACATCACTATTTGGAGTATCATCCAGCACCACATAATCCTTTTCTTTCTTCTCATGCTGCTGCAACTGATCTTTGTACAACACTTTCTCATTGAATATAACATCCCTGCTTCTCACAATTTTCTGATTTTCAAAATCCCAAAGCCTATAACCAAATTCATCAATGCCATATCCAACGAAGGTACATTTTTTTGATTTCACATCCAGCTTGTTTCTATTTTCAGAATCTATATGTGCAAATGCTTCACAGCCAAAGGTTTTCAGAAAAGAATAACTCACCTTCTTGCCTGTCCATGCTTCCTCTGGAATACCACAGCCCAAAGGAACTAAAGGACCTCTATTAATTAAATATACAGCAGTGTTGACAGCCTCTGCCCACATGTTTAAAGGTAATCCAGCATGCAATCTCATGGTCCTTGCATGCTCCATTATTGTCCTATTCATGCGTTCAGCTACTCCATTTTCCTGTGGAGTCCCTGGAACCATTTTCTGCCTACGAATTCCATTAAAGGAACAATAATCTTCAAATTCTTTGCTGCAATACTCACCACCATTATCAGATCTGAGACATTTTAATTTGTTACCCATCTCATTCTCAACCAAGCTTCTCCATTTTTTTAAATGTTTCAAATACATCAGATTTCTGCCTAAGGAAATAAATCCATACCTTCCTAGTTGCATTATCTATGAATGTAACATAATACCGAGAGCCACCAAGAGAAGATACCTGCGCTGGCCCCCATACATCTGTATGCACAAGCTCCAACTTTTCATTTTTCTTTTGCTTCCCATCCTTGAGAAAACTGACTCTCTTTTGTTTTCCATACACACAACTTTCACAGAAATCCATATTAATATATTTCAGACTTGGTAAAACTTTCTTAGAATGAAATACCTTCATACCTTTTTCACTCATATGCCCAAGTCTGTTATGCCACAGTGTTGTCTCAGAACCTGCAGCAACTTTTCCAGTCTCTTCCTGCAAACCTGCAGCAACTGTTCCTAAACCTGTTTGTTTTTTCTCTATAACAGCTAAAGTAGAAGGAACAGTATGACCTGTACAAAGATATAAGGTGCCTACTTTCACACTTTTTGCTACTACTAAGGCACCTTTTGAAACCTTCCAATTTTTATCAGTAAATGTAACAGTGCAACTTTGTTCAGTTAGCTGCCCTGTTGAAATTAAATTCCTACTGAGCCTTGGAACATGCCTTACCTCTTGTAGTAGCCAATGATTTCTATTCTACAACTTAATCTTGATTCTTCCCTTTCCAACAATCTGACAGGGTTCGTTATCTCCCAAATAAACCAGCCCAAAATCCAAAATAACTTCTATGGGACGTAGCATGAAATGAGGCCCCTAAATCTAAAACCCATGAATCATCAGTATTATCTAGGGAAAGAATCAAAGCATCATCTTCAGACTTATTGCTTACCACATTTGCTTCCTTATTGCCTTCTTGTTTGTCTCCTTCTTTGTTCTTCCGAGACCAACAATCTTTCTTCAGATGACCTGGTTTTCCACAGTACCAGCAATGCTTCTATCCTCTGGTTTGGGATCTTTTGTCCTTTGATTTTCCTCGTGACTTCCCATGACCTCCAGAACCTTTTCCTCTCTCCTTTGATCTGCCCCTGCTTTCTGCATTCAAAACACTGCCTGATGTGGATCCACCTGAGCTTTTCCTATGAATTTCCTCACTTAGAATAACACCAACAACATCATCAAATTTCAGGGTAGTTGAACTAGAAACAGAGTTACTAACCGCCATTACCAAACTATCCCAGCTTTCAGGCAATGAACATAATATCAAGAGAGCTCTAACTTCTTCATCAAATTTTAAATTCACAGAAGTCAATTGACTGACAATCGTATTAAATTCATTTAAATGATCTATCACAGATCCACCTTCAACCATTTTCAAATTAAACAAACGCTTCATAAGAAATACCTTATTTGAGGCTGAGGGTTTTTCATACAATTTAGCCAAAGCTTTCATCAGACCGTCTGTTGTCTTTGCTTCCGTTATATTGAATGTCACTGATGGTGCCAGTCACAACCGAATGGTTCCCAGTGCCTTTCTATCAAGAAGATTCCAATCCTCATTAGACATTGTTGCTAGTTTCTTGGCTACTCCTTCCAACGGCATCCATAAATCCTTTTGATAGAGGTAGTCCTCCATCTGCATCTTCCATAACTGATAGTTCTTCCCATTGAATTTATCGACCTTCAATTTACCCTCATCTGCCATTGCTCCCACTCAACCCTGAGACTTTCCTGCAGACGATAATCGAACACAACCCGCTCTGATACCACTTGTTAGGGTTACCGAAAGAAGATATCAATTAAATGCAAATAAAGATTAAACAGAGGAATGGAAATACACAGAAATAATAATAGCGAGAGACAAGTTTTAACATGGTTCACCTAAACTCGGGCTACATCCACCAAACAGAGAGTCCAATATTATTATCTAGTAAATCAAACTGATTACAATCAGCAATCCCTGCAACTCAATACCGCTGCAAAATGCTACAATACAATATCAAAACCCTAACCCTTAGCCGCTTTTTATCAAGCTTTTTGTCAGTTACAAAAATAGGGTTTTCTTATGTCGGTCAATAAAAAAATAACTCCCAGTGCTTTATAAAATAAAAAAAACCGTGTGAGGTTTCGAGGACGTTGCCCTCAAGCCCCCACGGGGGTGCTGCCCCTCGACCCCGCAAGGGGCGCTACCCCTTGACCTTGTCTTGGGGGCGCTGCCCCCAAACCCCCGCAAGGGGTACTGCCCCTTGACCCCGTAGGATTTTGGGGGAAACCGCGCTGATAAAAGTGGGGAAAATTTAACCTCTGAGTCTAATTAGGCTTCATATAACAACAATATGTAGGACGAAGGTTGAATGTCTCTTAACTCTACATATGATCCAAAGACAACAATGATTTCACTAAATGTTGCTCAAAGGTCTCCAATCCACTATCAAACTGTGATTGAATAGTAGGATGAAGAACAATCTTTAAAGAAGATGATGGTGATGCAATTCCATCAAAGTTGTCATCAAAGAGCAACTGAATGCCCTCTAAAGTGTCTCCAAAATCTTAATGTGGGACTCTATAATTAAGAATGATATGTCTTGTAGATATATGTCCCAATGAGGTGGATCTAGAAAACTGAAAATGTCCTGCTACACGGAATCATAGAAGCTCTCAAAGAAGTAACACTAGAATCTGTAGCAGCAATAGGCAATGAAGGGGAAATGTCTACACATGTCGGGTTAGAATAATTTGGCAAAATGATTCTGTTGGTAATAGAAAGTTGTTTTAACTAATGAAGCTCATAGAGTTGTTATAATTCATCAAGTTCTTTCAGCATGCATTCATCTATTGTATGCATTTTCTTCCCACAATAACCACATCTAATTTTTCATAAATTAGGAGACATGATAAAACCAACAAATATAAATACATAAATTAATAAGTAGAGATAAAGCCCACCCAAAAAATAAAACTTCTCTAGGTTACAGTATGTCCAAGTTATCAAACAAGAAGCATAAAACTGAAAAAAAAAATGATTTGAATAAACCTAAGGCTAAATATAGAAAAATCAAATGGCTGGCTATGTAGATCTCCTCAATACCTTTCCAATGCCTATTGTAACATCCACGTTCTATTAACATAGTAAAAATCATAAATTTACCATTAAGTAATTTAAACAAGGTAAAATGAGATAGAGAAATTTTTTCTTTTATTCAATATAATCAAGTAACTACAATTACAAGATTTCTCACTACAAAATATAGTAAACCATATTGTCCTTCTCAAGTACAATGTTTACAAAAGTAAATAAATTACAAATATCTACTTTAGATAATGTTTTACATAGTCTCAATAAACACAAGTCTCAAAGATATACTGCATCCAGAAATCTGACATCTTTATCACAAGCCTCAACATGTCTTCTGCTAGTGAGAGAGTATCTTTCCAGTGATTTACCTCCATCCACAGACCGGCGGTCTCCCACACATCTTCCACATAGGAAGTGGCCCTACCCTTCATAAGGAATATAGACCAAAGGTGACCAGTGGTGATTTGCCTTTCCGAGTACATAGTGTTGTATCTTACACAACTCTATCAACCATACAATCCTAGATACCCTCTAGCTAAGTATGATTTCTGATAGGTTGTACAATCCAGATACAATGAACCGACAATGCATGCAAAGACATGCATTACTATGACCATAGTTTCAATATAAATTGACGTTCGCAATGAACGTTGTCGTAATGTTCACCCACTCCAACTCAACTTGGATACTATCATATTCCTACAGTTTGACTTGGTCAACTATGTTTAACTTATGAAGTCATGACGTTTTCATTAATTTAGTCTTCCCGACCCATACATGTTTTCTTTCACTATCTATAGTCCATAGACCTATTCAACTGTCTTTCTTTACGAGGACTCTCGTTGCATCATTGCAATACCTAAGGTCCACGACTTATTGACTCATAAGAATTATAGATTGATTAATAACGACTAAGATGATAACCTTACCCAGGTTAAGCATTATAGTCTAGGAAACTAATTCCCTTCTTACAAGTAAGAATAATTATACATAGTTAGGGCACTTGACCCTTCAATCACAATCTATATAATGATCTCAATGATTTAATATAATAATTACCATATCTAGGTTAAGTTAAGATTTAACTAATGAGTTTTGCCTAACTCAAACCTAGTCTTTCTGACTTAGGTGGATTCATAAGACACTGTCATTGTTCCATTGACCTTTATGGGATGACTATCCATTCTTAGGTATCTCTCTTTGCATCTTTGCAACATTTGAGATTCACCCCTTATCGACAAGTAATAGCTAAGAGAAGTTGTGTCCAATAAGATGTAATACACTTTATGGTTGACTAACCATTAATAGTACCTCTTGCATGCTTGCAAAACTTGAGGCTTATGTCTTGTCTTTCAAGTCGACCTGTAGCCCAACAAATAGTTTTCCTATCCTACCTAAGGTTAAATATTGTCGACTAGTAACAAATCTCTTTTCAATAAGATAGACATGAACATTACTAGATTAAGGTTCTCAACCCTTAAATGTCTTCCCACATAAAGTAACTTAAAATGGTTTATAACCATAAAGGTGTTGTCAAATAAACCTTAATCCTTCTAGGTTATACTAAGGTTTTTTTTTAATCTATCTCAATACAATGGAATAACAAGCATATTTATTTTAGGAAGTAAGATTATCCTATGGAAGAGATTATTCCCTAGTCTTTCCTAATTACGAAGGCATTAAATCTCTCGAACCAAGATAGTTCTTTATACAAGTATATCCTTAGATTTACCTAAACCAAAGGGTCTATACGGTTTTAAACTTTGACTAAGTTTGGTTGATTTAAAAGATGATGAACTAATTCCATTCGATAACTAAAATAATTCCATGTTTAAGTTTCTCTCTATTTTGACTCAAATTAGCCATGTCGAAAACAATAATGTTCAAGTGTTTCCATCTAAACTAGAAGTAGGAAAACATCTCATATGATGCACCATTAAAAGTAAAGTATACTCATAATTATAATACTTAATGTTTAGAAGTAAAGTATTCTCTATGATAAAAAGAATATTATTCCAATAATATCCTAATATATATAAATTCTACATTTCTAAATTATATTGTTTTAAACAGAAACCTTCGGCATAAAGAAATACATAGACATGTATATAAATCATTTATATATATATAAAAACTTATCATTTAGCTACTTTTGACCATCAAATTCCTAGGCTAGCCTTCATTCACTCGACCATAATATACATTATGACCGTCGACCTAAAAGAGATCGAACCATTGACTCTAACTCAGTCATAAGAAAGATTACAATAACAACTTGAAACAGTTGGTAGAGCAACATTGACTAAAAGTTCTTTAATGTAAGCAGAGATTCTATAATACTAAGCTTATGATCAAAAGGCTTCGTGAAACACACTTTCTATAACCGGGTTTCTTTGGCACATTTCCCAGCTATAATATCATTAGTCATTCTAAGTATCTACGTCATGGGTGGCTAAAATGAGTTAATAGTCTTTTGAGAAAGAATTATTTATATAGGAACCCTACCAGTGCATAAATCCGTAATTCTTTCACTATTGTCTATTTTTCAACAAAGGTACTCTTGGTAAAGTTCATGGTGTATGTAACTCTCACTAAACCATCCTTCAAGACTCAGCACTACTGATTCTCCTACCAGTCGACTCTTGATTCTTTTCACCACCATAAAAATCATTATTTATATCTATCAAAAATTGCAAGAAATTTAAGCTTCGGCTTATTATGACATCGACCTTAGCAACGTTTCAAAGTTTGAATGAAACTAACTTACAATTCAATTAACAAAACTAAGAAATCACTTCAAATAAGGAGAGAATCTGTTTCAAACACTTCTTAAAGTCTTATGAATGGCTATACTCATCCACCGTGGGTTCTAGCTTACATAGTGGCTCGCTTATTCCTCATACTATGTTTCTTACTCTTCACTCAACTTGGAAACTCATGGCTCCAAATCTTCTCTTTGCTGATTCTCATAAGATGTTTATCCCCCACTACCATCCTTTCTAAACTCTAAGGTTAATGCTTTTTATCCAGCGTTTCTCTCAACTGTGAGCCATTTTTTTATCCACGACTAACAATTCATGCTCCCATCTAAACCTACAGTTGCACGTCTTGGCAGTTACATCCACCACTTCCGACGTAAAGATTCCATTCCAAGGTAGTTGGTAACAAACTCTCTTAGAAATAGCTAGGGCTCTACACATGCTATGCCTTATGGGGTTTCATCACATCATGAGGGAATACATAGTATATATTATCACTTATCTCTTAAGAAATATTGACACGCTAAGAACCCACAACTTAAGATAATTAAGTCATCTTAAGTGTCATAACTACCACTTCATTTGGTTAACACATTTTCCTCTGATTATGTCAACAACCACTCCAAACTCGAGCATGTGGTTATAAAAAGACTACATGGTATTTAATCCACTCATCATACCACTAAAGGCTCTACTATACTTAAGCTTACGGTTTCCCTCCATACCGTCGACTCATAAAGAGGTATTATCCTCTTACGATGCAAAGGCATCTATATGTATATATTGATTACATCAATAATAATTATATTGATTACATCAATTATAAACCTCATATCTTCACCTATTTCATTAGGAAGATACAGTTTATTCATTAATAAGATATTATTAAACCAGGAGATGCAGATATCATGATTGGGTTGAACTTGTCTCCCCATCATAATTCGTCGACAAATGTCACATATTAATAACTTCGATGAAAATGTCTTAACGTTTTATGAATAGTTAATAACACGTCAAATATCTTAATAGTTGTAATAATACTATCATTTGACAACAAAAATGTCATAATATTTACGTTAAACGTAAATAGTTATAGATCAATCTCAAATGACGTCGTTAATGCTATTAACGACTAAGACAACTTAATACGACTTAGCAAGTTTTGCGAACAATATTGACTATCTATCAATTTGGTTCAAAAGTAAACTGACAAGACAAAGCTTACCTCTCACGACACTTCAGTTCATGTTTTTGATAAACACTTTATACTCAGTTTGGCAAATAAATCACTCGTAACCCAAGGTCTATATCTCTCTCCTGGAAAGATACTCTCTCTCTTCTTTTCTCCGAGAGACATCTCACAACCTGCAATCCTGTATCAAACTTGTAACCAACAAATTATGATCAATGCATCGTTATTCAAATGATAAACCAAATCTCATAGTGCAATATTAAAATGATAATAACCCAATCATTTTCATAACTTGTAAATGAAATTCAATATAACTCCATGTCTTTCCTCGACATTAATCTAAACATCAAAATACATTTACTTATGTCCCAGTAAAACTAAAAATATAGCAAGTCAAAAATTAGGGATGTAACACCTATTAAATCTCAAAAAATGGAGATTTTGGGTGAAAGTTATGAGCTCAGAAGCCAAAAAATGTCTAGATTTCAACCTACAATAAAAATTACTAGCAGTATAATCTTGAAAAATAAATAGCACCACTAGATAGAGAACAAAACTAGCTTTTTGATGCTTATTTATTTAAAAAAAACTAATTTCATATTGCCAAAGTTATGGAAAAAAGAAAAGCATATCCCCTTGCAGCAAGATAAATGAGAGTAGGTGCCCTGGCTAGTGGCTCCCAAGCGGTAGGATGATGGCACCGCTGGCTGAGCGACATTGTGATGGTGGATAGGTGGTAATCTGGTTGAGCATATTGATTTGTGGAGTTATGGTTGAGTCACTAGTTGGAAACAATGATCGAAGGTAGTGTGGTCTGAGGTGGTGGCACAGGCTATCACCCCCACAAGGCTAAAAGGAGTTGTGGGCTCCATTGTGCCCAGACTAGGTGCAAAAAAATCCCACCCTAGTCTATTAACCTGTAGGAAATACCATCTGACAGTAAAAACAAATATTTGGATAAACAAATTCCCCTACAAAAAATAATTTATCCATTGTATATTATCAATAGCCACTGGAAAAACAAGTTCACCCATTGAATAATTGAAGTTGAGCAACTAAGAATTAATGGCATAGGAAAGGTGTACGTATTGGTGCAGATCCATACTGAAGTATGGATTTTTACAATGTACAAAATTTCTACAAATGAAAATCAAAACCCATAAAAAAATCACCTGAAATTTTTTTGACAAGCCAATTTTGATGTTTGGATAGGTGATCCTTAGGTTTTGATGCCTTCTAGACTCATCTGTGAGGTCTGTTTCACACCAGGATGAACCAATCACAACCTCATGGCTAAAACCCTCTCAAATTTAAGAAGAAGCTTACAAATCTAGTATGTTGATACCATGTTAGATTCTGAGAATCTTTGTAGTATTTCTTCTACAAGATAGAGTTGCTTTAGAAAGTAGAAGCCAGAGGATCAAATTGCATTCAAAACATTCATGTGAATTGCTTACAAAGAGTAATTATAAAGATTAAATACATTTGTATTTGTCAAGAATAGACAAAGCAAAAAAGAAGATAAGGCAATCTTATCCTATGTGATAAGATCGACACCTAATAAAGGAAAATAGGAAAATAAATCCTAATTAATCCTTAGTTAATTTATGACAATGTGTAAATATAATATTACACCAACACCCATGTTCATATGGATGTGTCAAACCAAGTTATACAAGAGTTGAAAGTTTCAAATAACTTTGACCCGTCACACTTTCAAGTACTTATTAGACACCTATCCTCTAAGAACTACCTAACTTTCAACTCCAGTGACATACCTCCCATTGATCCTTCCCACAATTGCTTGCTCAATATTGAAACCGTTATCTACAAACACAAAATCAAAAGAGTACTCATAGATAACACATCTGGCTTTAACATTTGCACATTCAAATTAGTGCAATAGCTTGGTTATTCAGAGAAGGCATTGTATCCATAAATCATCACCATCAAGGCATATGACAATGCGGAATGAGAATTAGTAGGAACCATTCACCTCCCTCTTGAAGTGGGACCTATATTGAAAAAAACATTGTGTCATGCTATTGATCTAGATCTCCCCTATAACATCCTCTCAAGCTACCCTTGGATCCATACCATGCAAGTTGTCCCATCCACTTATCACCAATGCCTTAAGCTCCCTATAACAGTGTAGAAATAACCATCCCTACTAATCCCCATCCCTTTCAATATTGTAAGATGTTTGAAGGACAATTTATCATCCCATCACTACCCAATTTCTAAAGTTGTACCAAGTCATACATCTATAAAATCTACATCTTATGTTGATCCTAGCAATCTCCCTTCTACTTCCACCAACCCAAATCCTAAGCAAGCCTCCATCAAATCCTCCTTCAAGATCATTGACAAAGGTTGTAGGGAGTATCAAATCCACAATTCCTTCCATTTTAGCAAACTACCTCTTTCCCTCTAATCCTATAGTTGATCTCATGAAATGCCAAAGAATCCACAAAGCTATAATATAGTTCTACCACTTTTATCCAACACGGTTTCTTAGCTGATGACAATATTGAAGGTTCCACCAGCATGTGGCTATATAAAGATGAACAATATGCAACCTACTTCAAAGAAAATAAGTGTCCCTTACCTCTACAAATGTGTCAACACATGAACTACAAAGGGAAAGGCCTTGGTCTCCATAAGCAAGGCATCCTAGACCCTGTGTATGTAACAACACATACTAAAACTCATGGGTTATGGTATATACCATGGGAAGAGAAATCTGATCAACTAGTGACACCTCTAAAATTATTGGACACACTTCCCCTGATATTGAGAACATTGAAGAAAACTCCACTCTTAGTCCTTATGAAGAGCTTTCCATTACTAACCTCTTTCATGAAGCTACCATCCTTTCCATTACCTTAGACATTCAATATCTTGATCTCTTCGATTGGGGCCAACAAGATCTAGTGCCATTTGATACTTTCCAAAATGATGAAGCTATCATCGAACTCATGGGGCTTCGAGATCACATCCCACTAGGGGACCACAAGAAAGGTTTTAAGATCATGCTAAATAAATCCACAAACTTTAGGGAACAAGAAGAATTCTCTAGTCCTAAGAAATCCAAAAAGGTAAAATTTTAGAAAGGCAAGAAGATATCATCCCCTATTGAAGATCCCTTCAAGGCACTATAGAATCTAGAAAATCAAGAAGATTTAATGTGTCTATTGATAAAAACTTTTCTAAGATGCCAATAGATGAGGAACTCAGCCTTCCTCTTGTACCCACCTAATTGTAAGATGGCTCACCCCTCCTATTCAAAGAAGCCATGGATTTCAGCTTGAACAGAAGAAGACTTAAAAATTACACAAATTGTAGCTACTTAATTAGAACCTAAAATGAAATAAAACATCACTGATGTGCTTAAATACTTCCCTGACATATTCACATGGTCTTATGCTAATATGCTTGGTTCAAACCCATATTTAGTGGTGCACCACCTCATGTTGCATCCTCATGTTAAGACAGTGCGACAAAAGATGTAAAAAATCACCCCAAGGTCAACCTCTTAGTCAAAGAGGAATTACAAAAGCTCTTAAAAGTATGATTTATCAGACCTATTGACTACCTAGAATGGGTCTCCAATGTGGTTCTTGTCAGCAAGAAAATAAAAGGCATCCAAGTTTGCACCGACCTCTGAGAGATTAACAAGGCTCTCCCTAAAGATGATTTTCCTTTGCCAAATATTGATATGATAGTCGACCTCACAACTAGACATGAGATGTTGTCACTCATGGATAGTTTTCTGGCTATGACCAAATTCAGATCGCAATTCAAGATTAACATAAAAGAACATTCATCACCCCATGGGGACATTTTTGCTACAAAGTCATGTTGCAAGTATGAGCAGTAAGTGTTGTCATTGATGTCAACACCTAAGGTCAACATCTAAGGAAGTTATTTGAATAAGTTTGAACAAGTGCCTGAGAAGAACAGTGAAGTGTTTTGCTCTGCATATCCTATAGATTGAATATCTTTGTCTGCAGTTTGGAAGTTATGTTAAGGGATGTCTATAGTTGCTATGTTTCAAGTTTGAGCCTCCAGTATGAAGATTTGAGCAAGTTCTGTTCACCAGAGTAAAAACTGTTTTTTTGAGTATTCAATGGTGACAGGAAGAATGTATTATGCTCCGCAATTCTCTGCATTTAAGTTTTACAGTTTGCGGTTTTGGAATTAAGTTTGTAATGATGTTATGTGCCTTTAGTTCAAATGGTTCATGATTTGGTGCTCTGCAAGTGATCTTTCCTTTATTACAATGGCTAACAGTAATGTTTAAGTGCTCTGGTTTGAAGAATCTTCTGGATAGAATGTTTAGGGGTTGTACATAAATTATTGGTGATTGTAATGTGCTTGTGGATGTCTATAGATCATGCTCCTACCTTTTGATTGGTCCACAAAGTGTAATCTGGATCGTACATGAAGCGTGTTCCTAAAGGTCTTAGTGTTAACACCAGTTTTAGCTGACTTGGTTGTTTTCACTACTTGTGATTATACTTTAGAATTTGTGATAACATGTTGTAACGTGGAAGATTGCATTTGAGTCCCAGCTAAGGTGTGGTATAGTCTGCATTCATTTTTCTCCTTCACAAATCTATTTACATGTCTAGACCTATTCTAATGTATGTGTGTATGCCGACCTTGGAAATTGTTCCAATGGTTGATGATTGTAATGTCGACCTTGATGTTCATTCCAAGGTTGATGAATTGTATAAGTACATGTAATAAAGTCATGAATGAAACACAAGGATGTGAAGATGCGAAGATAAGTACGAAGCTAAAAAGCAGAGCAAAGCAGACAAAATTTATTGCACTTCAATGGAACTGAACCTTGGCATAGTGTAGATGCTATTATCTCAATTCACCAACTCTGGTAGTGAGCCACCTACCGGCGGTGAGCCACCCCATTAACAATGAGCCCCTTCTCTTGGCAATGAGCCACTTCTTTTGTAGTGAACATTCTGGGCAATGAGCCTTGTAAATTTTGATATATCATTTATATTGTGAGCTAACACTCACCGTGGTTTTTCCCTCATTGGGTTTTCCATGTAAAAATTAGGTGTCTCATGTGTCTCATGTGTGAATGTATTTAAGTTTCTGATTATATGCTTTCATGGTTAAATCATAATTAAGTGGATAATTTGTTGATGTTTGAAAGAAGTTAAGTTTTTACTACAACTAGTTCACCCCCCCTCTTAGTTATCTTCTGCATTTCAACAAGTCATGCATTTTGGACTAAAGAACACAGGAGCAACCTACCAATGAGTAATGACTGTCATCTTCCATGACATGTTGCACAACATAATTGAGGATAGTGTGGATGACATCTTAGGAAAATTAAAGCTTAGAACAAATCACCTGGTTATCTTGCACCACATCTTCCAAAGACTCATAGAATATAAGATCTGCTTAAATCTCAAGAAATATGTATTTGATGTTACCTTAGGAAAATGGTGGGCTTTATTATCTCTAGATGAGGCATCAAGGTGGAATCCTTGATAAATTTAAAGAAATTATAGAAATGCCTCCCCCATAGAATCTCAAGTATCTCTGTAGCCTTCAAGGGAAGCTCTAAGCCATTCAACAATTCATCACCCAACTTGTTGATAAATGCCAGCCATATTCCCATCTTCTTAAGAAAAGTGTCCACTTCCAATGGGATGAATCATCTCAACAAGCAATCAACCAAATCAAGTAGTACCTCACCAATCCTCTAGTCCGTGTAGCACTTGCTTCAGATAAACCCTTGTTACTTCATATCTTAGTGACACAACAGGCTCTAGGAGCCCTCCTAGCACATCACAATAGCCAAGGATGAGAATGGACCATCTACTACCTAAGATAAACATTGGTAGAATGTGAGGTCAACTATACTCTTATGGAAAAATAATGTATGGTAGTCATGTTCACCTTATAAAATCTCAAACATTACATTCTCAACTCCACAACTCATCTCATCACTAAAATTAATTCACTTAAATATCTATTACCCAAAGAAGCTCTCATAGGAAGAATGGTGAAGTGGGTCATGCTACTTAGCAAATTTGACATTGAGTATGTAAATTAGAAAGCAATTAAGGGTCAAATAATCAAAGACCAATTGGAAAAGGCAATGATACAAGACATCCATCCATTGAATGTAGATTTCTCTGATGAATTAATTCTAAGCTCATAAAAGCAACAATAGAAATGAACATTATGCTTTGATGGTTCCTTTACAACTCATGGTTTAGGAGCAGACATCTTATTCCTCATGCCACAGGGAGATCATATATTGAAATCATTCAAAATTGGGTTCCCATGCATTAACAACATAATACAATACAAGGCCCTTATCTCTAGTTTAAAGCTCACAATTCAATGGAATATTCAACATATACTAGATTTTGGTGACTCCTAATTAGTCATTGGAAAAGTTAATGATGAATAACTCACCAAAAATGACAAGCTTATTCCATATAAGTGGATTGTGGATAACTTCAAACAATACTTTATAAACATATCTTTCAAGAAAATCCCACAAATTAACAATAAGGTTACAAATGTTATAGCTACAATAGGGTCCCTCCTTCGACATAACAACTGACACACAAGAATATTAGTTTCTAGTGGAGCAACTTTTAATCCCTGCTTATGACATTTTGTCTTATTTTATGGAGCCTATTTCCATATTACAATGTATTTCAAATACTATACACTCTTAATGTAATCTCGTCGGGGTTCAGGGATCCCCCTTTTTTCACGGGTACAGATATGTGTGGATCCCCCTTTTTCCATGAGTATAGTTATGTGTTTATTTATACTTGTATATGGGCGGAGTCATCACCCATGATTAATGGGAACTGTTATGGGTTGACTTGGCCCATGGTTTGTTACCCATTGGTTTGTAAAACTGCTATGTCGATTACCTATTGATGTAAATATAAATGGATAGACATACAGTAGGTAAAATACAGGAAGAATTGAGAAGGTGAATAGAGTGTGTGAATTCAAGTGTGCATTCGAGAGAGTTTGTTGAGCGTAGCTCCAAACAATATTTGTACATTGTAATTGTGAGAAGATGAATCTGAGAAGGTGTTTCTTGGTGGACTTAGCCCACATTGGATGAACCACGTTAAATCATGTGTTCATATTGTGCAATTTTTATTTTTGTTCTTTATTTATCTCTCTTCATAATACTTGTTGCTACGATTTTGAGAAATTATTTTGTATTGATTTTTGTTTTATTTCTAACATTTCGGAAACAAAAATGGTATGCAATAGTGTTGTCCCCAACTCTACCTAGTATAATGGCATCCACACAATCCTCCACAACCAAACCCTCCCAGCACACCTATCATCCAACCAATGTAGATCTTTCATCTAACACACATCTCATTTCACCCTCCTTGGTGGTATGCTCTATCATAAGGGCTATGATGGCACCCTATTAAGATGGCCCAACATGGAGGAATCTACTCTAGCAATCCAAGAAGTCAACAATGGTATTTTTGGTGCTTAAACCAATAGCATGATGTGTTGTGCCTTACTCACATGCCCCATTTTGATTTTGGAAAAAGATGGACCCCCCTTTTTTTCTTAGGTTTAGTTTTCTGTGTTGTTCACTTTTTCCTTCTTTTGTCAAGGAGAAGTGTATTATTGTTTAATGGCTATGGGATTAATTATTAGGTGTTTGGATTGTTTGCAAAAGGATAAGTGCATTTTTCCTTGTAAAATTTTAAGTTTCTATCCTTTTGTAAAATTTGCAAGTTTTGAGTTGATAACTGGATGTGAAATTTGAAGTTACTACTGGATGTCATATGTCATATTTTAGGCCTTTTATCCTATACATTTGGTTTCCTCTGTAAAATTTTGTTTTGTTGTTCATAAGTGTTATAATGGCTTATTTCTAGTTTATGGAATCTCAGTGAGGAACCATATGTGTTATTTTTATTTGTTTATTAAATGTTCCATCCTCGTCAAATTTCTTGTGAAATTGTTTAGCATTGAAATTCCTTTGAGATTAGATTTTGGACTTTCAACTTAGTATCAAATAATCATAATTTCCTTGTTTTAAGTCAAAAGTTTGGTCTTCTTCAATTTTTCTACAAAATTTTTTTATGATGAAAGCCTTTGGGTATTTGTTTTGTGAAGTTCCATAATGGTTTTGGATATGTCAAGATTACATTACACATTCGTGCCTTTGTATTATTCCCACAAGTTGCTTTTATGAGTAAGAGTTACCAATGTTAAGTTTTGCCTTTTTTAAAATTGATGATCTATTACTAATAAGAAGAGTCAGGTTACAATATAAGTGGAAAATTTTAACCACAACAACCCCACCAGGCCATAGCACCAGTATAGACTAATAATATCAAAACATGTTTTGGTGTACTACACCACTATGCAAAACATCATTACATAACTTAAGAAGTTAGATATCAAAAATATTACAGAATATATCTCTAAAGTTCTTTCAATCTACACATATTGTGCACTGCTCCAGTTGTATACCAAAACTTGTTCTCTGACCCATCTGTAACCACAATCCTACCAACATTTAAAACTACTCCTGCAAATCATTATCAGGTAAAACATTATCTCCCACAGTCTCTTTACCGATCTTATATATGTTGTTTGTTTCCTTATATGAGTCAATACCTTTAAAGGTGTCAAAGAGATCTTATCTTTTGCTACCACCACTATTGAAGTTCTGATTTGTAACCTCTGGGTCCCTGACAACAACATCCCTATTAATGTCATATTGATGTTTCTCAAAAAACTAGTTTTGAAAGTCAATGTACTCTTTATGGAACTTCTCACTCGACTTTCCTAAAGTCATGGGGCCAAAACTCAACATACTTTATTGTAGACACTAAAAATTGCCCTAGAATCTTTCTTCTAAAATTAAATAAATAATTACATTTATTTAATTATCCTTATCCTAATCCTTCCTCCAAATTAAATAAATATTTATATTTATTTAATTTTATCCAACTTTTCATCCTATAATTAAATAAATATTTATTATTTATTTAATTATTCATATATGCCACAAATTAATTAAAATCCTATTTTAGTTAATTAAATAAACTTGCCATCTCTCTCTCTCTCTCTCTCTCTCTCTCTCTCTCTCTCTCTCTCTCTCTCTCTCTCTCTCTCTCCTCTCTCTCTCTCTCATCTCTCTCTCTCTCTCTCTCTCTCTCTCTCTCTCTCTCTCTCTCTCTCTCTCTCTCTCTCTCTCTCTCTCTCCTGACATTTATATTTTCTATCTCCTCTTCATAATGAAACTTTCTCTAATCCTCATCACTTAACTTCAAACCGATCTTCTGTTGCAAATGGAAACTTTTCCCAACTTCTCTTCTCCCAAAAATCTATATAAAGCCTCCCTCTTTTCACCATGAGGAGATTGGATTTTTTCACATGACTTTTCATCCATTCATCATAGCTTCTTGTTGCATTTGCGCTAATAAAAATCTGAGAGCATCAAATGTGAAATCTAAGATCTTGATGATAGGAAAACAATGGAGTTATTTTTCCTTTTGAATGCTTATGTTTGGTTTTTCATAGTTTAGTATTTCATTTCTGCATTTGTGTTCTTTTAGGAGATACTTCATTGATTGATGTTGGAAATATTGTGATTATATTTGAGGATTCATTAGTTTTCATTTTTAGCATCAACATTTATATCAACCTCAAAATAAGTGTTGAACCTTCAACCGCAATTTTCATAAACCTTTTAGTGGGGATCTCCAAATTCATGGTAACCTGCTCAACAATATTAAACAGAGTGAGTCTAGTGAAAGACTTTGTAAGGCTTCTTTTGTCCTAGTAAAATTCCTTGTTTCTCCTTTCCATAAATACCATAAAACTTTAGTAGACAAAGAAATCCAATAGCATTCAACTTAGCATTAGGACCATTGACATAAACACACAAAATTTCTTTCCAGGACACAACATCCCTAATATCCCACCCAATAATGTTGCCCATGAATAAACACCAAACATATTTAGCATACCAAACATTCAAATAAAATATGCTCATAGTTTTCTAAACGGTTGCATATAGAACAATAACTATTACAATAATTACCAACAACAAGCTTTTTAAGCAACAAAAGCCATTTGAAGCAACTTTCTTCCGTAGTTTAATGTTTTAGACCAACAAGCCTTAAGGGACTTAGACCACTCAGAGAAATCAAGGTTCATATTCTAAACAAGGTTAACATGCTTAAACACCTCTTGAGAATCGGTCAACAACTTATAAATAATGATAGACTTCATTTTCATGAACCCAATATCATCCTTCTATTTCAAGTTGTCCAGACATTCATATTGAATTTCATATTGACAAGAAACTTAACTTTGATTAGAGATTTCAAAATAACAGAGTAGGTTCTTTGTTGGGATTCAGGTAAATCATACTATGTTTTCAAGTGCATCCTGTTGCAAGTATGGCCTAACCGGTGTTGTCATTGATGTCAACATACTCTTGTTGCATTGATGATAAGGATTGGATGAGCTATGTACTGAGGATATTGAGAAAATTAGTCCTAATCAGAAACAGAGAAGAGCAGTGAAGACAGTGAGGTAAAGATCCCAGCTAAGATGGAGATTAGAGGATGCACTTCAAAGGGTTTGTAGATATGTATCTTAAGATGATCCAATAAAGATTTCAGAGATCTGCATGAAGATCTGAAGAAGTTATGACCACTTAAGTAAAACTAGTTCTGGCAGATGTTCAGAGGTGACATAGTGATACAGATAGGTCTAGTGAGATCTAGAAATGCAATATCCTGTTCTAGCATATTGGAGTATTTAGGGAAGTAAATTTGAAGTGACAACTCAATTGGTTCATGGTCTAGAGGTCCCACAAGCATCTATTCCAATATGACAGTGATGACAGACTATGTTCTTAAGGTTCCAGATGAAGGAGAGAATGAATTCAGTAGGCAGAAGTAGTGTGGATGTTCTTGGTGATTCAGGAAAGCTTGTGGAGGTCTTTGGATCGTGTCCAGTTCATGTTGGTGGTCTGCATTGAAGTTTGAGCTCATAATTGAAGAATTAACTTCCGGATGATAATGTTCTTCCTAAGTCTGGCCGACCGGATGAGTTACACATCCTACGGATGATCTTGAAGATGTTCTGTGAAGAATGGAGTATTCCTAAAAGAATATTGAAGTCTCAGATCTATGTGGCCGACAGTGTGTTGATCCGCGTGAAGTCTTTTTGTAATAAATCATGTTGTATTTATGTATTTGCTCTCTATGGTATGCTGACTTGGATGATTATCCCTAAGTCGATGTCTTGTATAAATAAGGAGTTGTAAAGTCATTTCAATTGTATCTTATGGAGATGAAAGTGTGGTAGAGAGGAGAAGAGCGAAGAGGCAGAGCAGAAGTATTGAGCCTAAATGGAACTGACTCAAGCATGGTGAAGATGCTATTCTTCAGTTCAAGTATGTAATACTTATTCTGTAGACAGCGTGTCTCCTATAGGCAGTGGGCCTCTTGTGAGCAGTGTGCTCAGGCAGTGAGCCCTAATTGGCATGTGCCATTTTGTTCTTTCTATTCTTCTAACAGAGAATACAATCTTGGGTTAGTCACCCCCGTGGTTTTTCCCTTAACCGGGTTTTCCACATCAAAATCTTTGTGTCTTATGTGTTAATGTGTTTCTGGTCTTGAATTATTGTATTATGTTTCCATGATTGATATATCATTATGTTGCTAAATTAAGTAAAGGATTTAAGTGATTAATTGGAAGAAAGTTTTGGACAATGGATTCACCCCCCCCTCTCAGTTGTCTGTCCTAAATCCAACAATTGGTATCAGAGCCAAGTCCCTCTAAAAGGAGCTTAACCACTTGAGGAGATCTAGGATGTCGTCCTACAAGAAGGATAGTCTGAGTTTGATGAAACCAATTTCACTCTTTGGAAAGTCGCATGGAATGCCACTTTCAATGTATGGGAATGCAGTATTAGATCATAGCTTCAAAGAAATATGATCCTCCTCAGAATGGTCCGCATACCGTAGATGAAATCAAAGATGCTGAAAATAATCTGGAGACTAAAGAAGCTCTTCTAAGTGCCTTATCTAATTTGGAGCTAACAAATGTTACTGATCTAAAAATTGCATATGAGATTTGGCAAAACTAGAACTTATGCATGAAGGAGACAAGTATGTTAAATATGCCAAGCTACAGAGTCTGAAAGAAAATTTTGAAAACCTGAAGATGAGAGAAGATGAAAATATCACTTCATTTATGCCAAGAGTAAATGAGCTTGTTTGTGGCATTAGTGTGCTGGTGGAATCTTGGACGAAGATGAGATTGTTGGCAAAGTTCTCAAATCTCTTCCTGATTCTTACAAATATAAGGTTGCGGCTATTAAAGAATTCAGATCCTTCTCAGGTATCACCAGAGATCAATTGGTTGGTAAATTGGTTGCATTTGAACTGGCCGAGTTTGGAGATGCAACCCCTAAGACTGAATCTGCATTCAAATGCTAGTGCCTCTGTAAAAGGAAAACAAAAGTTTGATCCGGGAGAGAACTCTTCAAGGAAACTATCATGGTAT